>CM077162.1:54856596-55299218 GCA_039583875.1 Platanthera guangdongensis | reverse complement strand
ATGATTCAAATTACATCATTTTTGAATTTCTAAATTCAAGCAAAATGTCTAAATAAGAAGTGAATAAAGTTTGTTAATTTTTAATTTATTTATTTTCTGGAGAAAACCAGGAGCAGAGAGCAGTAGATAATGGTTCCGTTGGGGGACTTATTTTCACCGTCAAACGGTTACGACCGCATGAACCAGACATTATTAAGGTTCGGTTCATGCGGTAGTAACCGCTTGACCGGTGAAAAAAGTCCCCCAAAACAGAGCCAATGCCAGGAAGAAAAATCACTTTTGACTTGAATGTTACAATTTTTGATAGTGCAAACGGCCATGGGAATTCAAATGACTTTTTGGGAGGATGATGTGTTTGAGAGAATGTGAAGGAAGAGATATGATGTGTGAACATTCCCGATAACAATTTGATTATACCAATAGCATGGAAAGTTGAACAACATTTCATAACAAACATATTAGATTAATCCAATGCTACCAAAATAGCCTATTTGGAGGAAACATGAAAATATGAAATAAATAAATAGGACATTCCACTGCAATTAATTTAAAACAGAAAAGACAAGAAAATGGAATATGACATCGACCTCTAGCATCATATTTTCCAGGCTCTCGCCCACCTGCCCTATCTCATATTTTTGGCCATTTTTCATAAATGAGAAGTATTCCATAAAAGAATAGTGAAATGTATGACAACTAATGCTCTGTTTGAAAAAAAATAGCAAGAATAAAAATTCATAGATCTCGGTAAAAATACCTTGCATTGCTGGCAAGACACAGAGCTAGCATCCATATGTCTTTTATTTCCAAGCATGTTCCCTTCTACAACCTACTAGGCATATTCAGGAACAAGTAAATCAATTAAAATACCCAGTATAGTCAAGGATACAAGCAACAGTTTTCGAAAGAAATCATAGATCTAACACTTTCATCCAGAATATTGGAGAATTAGACCGACATCCTTAATAAAATATGGACAAGTAAATTTGCACTAAATAAAAATGACTGCATAGGAAATGGAAGTGCTCATTACCTTTTGGGAACCGTAAATCAATTAAAAACTGATTGCTTACAGATGAGTTAGAAATCGGCATTTAAGATGCAGTTCGATGTCCACGGAGGATGGGGATCTGCAAGAGAATAGGAGAAAACATGCTAGTCTGTGTAAAACTGGGACAGAATCGAATGAGTCTCTGGTGGTCGTATACAGGAGGGGGATAGTCGACGGAAGCAAGGAGGATGCAGATGCACATCATTGACTGGAGGCGACAAAAATAGGGAACGAAAACCTAGGGCTTGCTCGGATCGGCCGACGGCAGGCAGAGGAGGGATGAAAGTGGGTTCTAACGAACACCGATGAGCGGAGAGCAGCGCTAAGTTTGTAGTGGAGGGAAGCTTTTATTTGGAGAGAAAACTGAGAGACACTAGGGTTTTTTGGGATTTGAAGAGTCGTGGGTTCTGGGCGTGAGAAGGTCTAACAAATGTTTGATTTATTAGTTATTAATTCAAAAATATTTTTAGTGCATAAATATTTATTTTAATCACTAATCTATTAAAAATCATTATTCCGTGTCCGACTTCTAATTCCATCACAAAAAATATGTATTTAACACTGAAATATATTTTTTCACAAATATTTTGTCATTAATAGACAGTTTTCTTGTAATAAGATTATATGTTTTGACGATATTTTAAAATAATCGTTACAAAAGTTAAACATGTATGTTGACGTTTTTTTATAGAAAGCGTGACTAATGCTTAATTTGTGTATTAGCGACGTTTATGGAAAAAAATGTCACTAAATAGAAAACTAACGACAACGCTTTAAAAATCGTCACAATAAAAACGTTGCTATAAAGCTAATATCTTGTAGTGTGGGACCGATGGATTTGTTATTTATAGTGATGCCTCAGGGAGCGGCTTAGGCTGCGTTCTTCTGCAGAATGGAAAGGTAATTGCTTATGGCTCACGCCAGCTGAAGGTGCACGAACGAAATTATCCCGTCCATGACTTAGAGTTTGCGGCGGTGATTTTTGCACTAAAGTTGTGGCGACACTATCTTTATGGAGTGAAGGTGGATATTTATATAGATCATAAGAGCTTAAAGTACCTATTGGAGCAGAAGGACTTGAACATGTGACAACGAAGGTGGTTGGAGTTCCTTGGGGACTACACTTTCGAGATCCACGATACGCAAGGAAAGGGAAACATAGTCACGGATGCCTTGAGTCGGAGAGCTTCGGCTAGAGCGAGTTGGTTACAACGACATGATGAACGTCTCATCCAGGAGCTAGAAGCGTTGGAGATTTATTGTGTTGACAAGAATTCTACCGCCAATGCATGTCTGAACTGGACGGAGGTGCAATGTGACCTTGCAGACCGGATTCGACGAGAAACGGGGTTAGATGAAGATCTCTTACGCTATGTTAACGAGGGGCCAGAAGGCAAATTCTCCTGCAATGACGGCCTTTTGCGAAAAGAGGGTCGTTTGTGCGTCCCGCATGTGGGTAAATTGATGGAAGAACTGCTGTATGAAGTGCATTATACAAAGTATTCCATTCACCCCAGGAGCACGAAGATGTTCAATGATATGAAAAAGCTATTCTGGTGGCTAGGGCTAAAGAGAGATGTTGCCCTTTATGCGGCCAAATGCCAAACATGTGTGATGGTGAAGGCGGAATGCCAAAAGCCGGGTGGTTATTTGAAGTCGCTGCCGATCCCAGAATTGAAATTTGATGATATTTCCATGGATTTTGTGCACGGGTTGCCGAGATCGCGGCGAGGAAATGATTCCATTTGGGTGATTGTTGACCGGCTAACTAAAGTGGCACATTTTCTCCGAACAGGCGGGATGATTCGGTTGAAAGTTTGGCAAAATTATATGTTGACTAGATTTGTACGGCTTCACGGTGTTCCTCGGAGCATCGTAACTGATCGAGATGGGCGATTCACGTCAAATGACTGGAGGCTAGTTCACCGACTGTTGGGCACGAAATTGACATTCAGTACGGCCTTTCATCCCCAAACGGATGGCTAAACTAAACGTACCAACAAAACTATGGAGGACATGCTCAGGATGTGCGCCCTCGACTTCGGAAAGAGATGGGAAGATCAACTCTACATGGTGGAGTTTGCTTATAATAATAGCTACCAGGCGAGCATTGGGATGACATCGTATGAAGCGCTATATGGAAGGAAGTGTCGTACTCCCTTGGCTTGGGTAGAAGCGGGCGAAGCTCTAGTGTATAATCGAAATGAGGTCGATGAAGCAAACACAACCATTCGGACGATTCGAGAGAAGCTACTCATTGCTCAAGATCGACAAGCGAAGTACTACAACGCCAAGCACCGAAACGTGGAGTTCGCGGTTGGCGATTGGGTCTACTTGAAGATCAAGCCCTTCAAAGGTGTCTCCAGGATTCGACGTTTGAAAAAGTTGAGTCCAAGATATTTGGGTCCATTTGAAGTGGTTGAACGAGTCGGAGAAGCGGCATATCGGCTAGCTCTTTCGGCAGACTTGGGTGGATTAAATGATGTGTTTCACATCTCAGTGCTTCGGAAGGTCGTTAAAGATCCAGCTCAAGTGATCGCGGATGATCATGTGTCGGTGGATTATGGGCTAATAATGAGAGTTAGACCCATTCAGATCGAGGATCGAGCCGAGAAACAGTTGCGAAACAAGACGGTCGGGATGGTTAAAGTCCGGTGGGACAACTGTGTAACAACCCAATTTTCTCAGCAGGCACTTTTTGGGTGACACGGCCTGGGACACGGGCGTGTCCCAAGGCGTGTCAAGCTGGAGTCGACGATTTGGCCGCGAGGTCGAAGAAATTTGGAGTCGACGGTCGTTGAACAGCAGACACGGCCTGCGACACGGGCGTGTCGCAGGGCGTGTCGAGGTCGTGTCGACGATCGGCCTTGGTGTCGACGATTTTTCGCTCGACGATGTGTCAACAGGAGGCACACGTCCCAGGACACGGGCGTGTCCCAAGCCGTATCGTGTGCTCGATGACTTTTGCTCGACGATCGTCGAGTGTCGAGATGTGGGCGTCGAGTGCCGAGAAGTTGAACACGGCCTGTGACACGGGCGTGTCACAGGGCGTGTCAATTTGGGTCGACGAACTCAGCCCGATGAAAAGTTTCGACAGGGCGTGTCTTCATGCCGTGTGTTGGCACACGGCCTGGGACACGGGCGTGTCACAGGCCATGTGAAGTCTCGGGATGTTTTGGGATTATTTTCGCCAATGCACACGGCCACAGACACGAGCGTGTCTGAAGGCGTGTTGGGTGACACGGCCCATGACACGGGCGTGTCCCATGGGCGTGTCATTGGTTTGGATAAGTCGGTTGACCACCGCTTGAGGCACACGGCCTGGGACACGGGCGTGTCACAGGCCGTGTCATGGCAAATTTAGCTTTTCTGGCATTTTTGTGGCCGTTCATTCCTTCATCCTGGATCCAAAGGCTAAGCTTCTTTCCTCTTTTCCTAAAGGCCGAAAACTGAGAACTTATTCTCATTTTACTTAGCCTTTATCTTTCTTCAAGTTAAGAGAGAAGGGAGAGGAAAAAGAAGGAAGAAGAGGAAGGGCTGCTGCTGGTGGTGTTGCGGTTTACCGACGAGAGATCTGAAGCCGGCGTTGCGGAGGAAAAGCTCTTGTGATCCATTCAAGCTAGCTTTGCGTTCATGGCACCGAAGCGGTCGTCAAGGGTAACGACTTTTCTTCCTAGCCATGTGAAGGCTTCCTTTTGGCATATATTTGTGATTTCCCCCACCAAGAGGTGGCTGATTTTGGGAGTATTTGGGTGGATTCATGAAATCCCCTTTGTTGGCATATAGATCCGCAAATGGAGTACGGAATAGGCATGCTGTGTGAAGCCCATCTGGACAGGTTGATCTGGATTGGTGATGTTGCATACGAACCGGAGAAGTCTCCGTGATAACATGTAGTTTAAGGAGTCAACGGGTTATACTTGCGAAAAGGAGTAGCAGGAAGTACTAGAGTGGTAACCCAGGAAAATATTTGTGGTATGTTTTTGGGTCCAACCTGTGAATGAGGCACATGAAGTACTGGTGTGACCAGGAAAGACCCTTTTGTGATGCTTGATGTCGTAGGGTGTCCACCTGTGAAGAGAGTAACAGGAAGTACTGGCATGGTAGCCAGGAAAGACCCCTGACATTTGTGATTTTACGGTGTCCACCTGTGAGCGAGTAACAGGAAGTACTGGTGTGCCCAGGAAAGACCCGCTATTGTTGTGAGAGAATGGGTGTAAGAATTATGCCCAGGCTTGAATGCCAGAACAGGATCGGTGAGACCTACCCGCGCCTTTGATATAGCCATGAGTACGCTGTATTCGGAGAAGGAAAGGCGATTTGAGCAACGGGGGGGGGGGTGGAGGATCCGACCTGCGTTATGTCCGTCCGACGTGAGACCAGAAAGTGTGGTCTGTTGGAGCGCATAACAAGAGTCTTAGGCCTGCGCGCCGTGATACAACGGGGGGCTACGGCCATCCCGGTTCACTAAGACTATAAAACTCCGGCTGCACGCCATGGAGTAAATACTCAAGAGAGTTACCGTTGGGTTGTGACCCTGATACGGTGGTGGGCAAGAGCTTTGCCAGAACACCAAGAATGTGCCCTGAGTGCACGGACCGTTGGGCCGGGTGGCGAACGGTTATGATGTCTTGTGTGCGTGAAAGCACATTTTGATGAGATAGATTGCCATACTGTGATATGATATGCCTGCAGGGAAGATTACCGCTGCCCCGAGAAAGGGGTAGGATCGTTATAATTTGATCAGCTGAACGCTGACCGTTGCTTTTGTTTGCCACCATTGAGTGGATTGTCCCTGTACAGGTGCTGGAGAGCCGAGCGGGACGCATAGAGGTTGATGTTCCTGCTGTTGTTGCTGCTACTGCTGCTATCCCTCGAAGGCTATTTGGAAATGTTGTGTGTTTTCTTTTATTGTGGCCGGCCTGCGCGCCAATCTGTTTAGGCCACTGTTTGAAAGCCATGTAAGGCCATAAGGCCAACTCTTTTTACTTGTTGTAAGACATTCCTATATCGTATAAAATGTGGAGTTTTATATTTCGACATTCATGAGGAGTTCAAGTTGTAGTCTAGGCTTCCGCTAGAATGCTTTGTGATAGGTGCGATGCGCTACTCTGGTATCATCCTGTACCTTCACCGCCTGTTTTGTGATATGTACTGTGGGGCCCCGGCCGGACCTTCTAGAATATATCATATGAACGGATGGGGTTGTTACATTTTTGGTATCGGTTGTCTTGGTCTTTCCCTCTCGAAGTCATGGTCGACTTCTTTTGTGGGGTGGCGAGCACGTGTTTGTGCAAACTAAAGTCTACGCTTGAACTCCTGAATGTCCATGATAGGAATGCAAATTTTTGTGTTTGAGGAACCTGCGTGTTCCTATCTTGTTGCTTACTTGTGTAATTTTCCGTCTGTAGGCGACGAGTACGATGGCTTGGCAGTAGGAACTCCAACACTCGATGGGAAGCATGACATCAACTGTGGTACCAACATCTCCTTCATCGATAGAAACGGCTCGACTGATTATCGATGTGGTTTTTGCCACGCTCAAGGCTTACCATGAGTGACAGGTTTCACCCTCTGATCCGGTGATGCGTTCCATGTCGGGTAGTGAACTTAAGCAGACGGCAAGGGGAAGTGCCTCAGCTTCGTCGGTGAATGTGTGTTTGATTCAAGGAGAGGACACAGTTGCGGATTATTTTCATGCATTTGTTGCAATGAAACAACAACCCGAGTTTGTGTTTGAAACCGAGGGGATGAAGATCAATCGGTTTTATGATGGGATACGTCAGGAACTCCGTTTCTTGTTGATGGGTCCTAAGTTCTTGGGCTTCCAACCACTGGTGGAGGCAGCTAGACTGTTGGAAATGGACTTGAGGAGAGCCCAGCAGATACCTGTGACTAGGAAAGTGCACACTCCAAGGGTTGGGAAGTCGGCTCACCTGTAAGAGGCAAAGAATCGAGAAGCGTACTTGTTATGCGTGTGGTCTCGTAGGACACCTCGCTCGTGAATGTGGGGATGGTGTTCAGCAGCCAAAGAAGCAGTACAAATGCTATTCGTGTGGGAAAGTAGGACATAAAGCCCGAGATTGCCGCGTTTGCTTGTAGCAGGCAAGAAATGTCGACATAATGATGTATATAAATAATGAGGCTCCTCATGTACATAAATAATGGTGGCTTATGCATGTTCGATGGACAGGAAGCCGTTTTGGATGAAAATGCTATGATGGCGTTTATAAGATACGGATGTGTGGGATCAACGTGTGTCTACGAGAGCTGTCGATTGTTGATGTTTTCTACCATGGGGACATGTGTGCCCAAACTTGGCAAGAGTCGTCGACTTCTACGATAATCGTCCTACTTGCTTTTGTTTGCATCTTGTGTATGTTGCTTGCGTGTGTTAGGTGCACCACAGGGTTTGCGATGATACAAGCACTGTTTGCGAAGGATGCTTTATATTCTTTTCTGTCTAACGAGTTTATAGCGCGGCTTGGGATACCCAGTCGTGCAAAGACAGATAGCATCAAAGTGATGTTGTCGAATGGCTGTTGGATGCTGGCGGATCAAGCTTGCGATGTGGCGGTTCAGTTAGGAAGTCGGGATTTCAGTTTGACTGCTTTTGTTTTGCCAATATCGGAATTCGACGTGATTTTTGGGATGGATTGGCTTGCGGAGCAGCATGCTATGAGTGATTGCCAGTCCAAAGAAATCACGTTGTGCCAGAATACCTAACAGGAGACAAAGTTCGCGGGTATGCGAGGAGTGGGTGGGACATTGATGTCTGCACTCCAGGTAGTCAAGGCTGTTCGGAAGGGTGCGGAATGTTATTTTGCACTAATTCAGGCTGTTGAGCCTAAGGCCCATGTTTGTGCAGTTCCAATTGTGGCGGAATTTACAGATGTGTTTCCTACGGATCTCCCTGGGCTACCACCCCAGCGGGAGATTGAATTCACGATTGAGTTGGTGCCAGGTGCGAAACCTGTGGCCCGCTTGCCATATCGCGTCGCGCCAAAAGAGATGGCTGAGTTGAAGGTTCAACTACAAGAAATGCTAGAGCAAGGTTCTATACGCCCAAGCATGTCACCTTGGAGCGCGGCTGTGCTTTTTGTAAAGAAGAAAGATGGTGGGTTGCGGTTGTGTATGGATTACCGTGAACTGAATAAGCTGACCGAGAAGAATAAGTATTCGATACCCCGGATTGATGAGTTATTCGATCAGCTGGTGGGCTCGACCGTCTATTCGAAGTTGGACCTGAAGTCTGGGTATTACCAGTTAAGAATTCGGGAAGGTGACATTCCCAAAACCGCATTTGGAACGCGTTATGGGCACTATGAGTTCACAGTCATGCCATTTGGACTGTGCAATGCGCCCTCGGTGTTTATGGATTTGATGCACCGTATTTTTCGCGAGTACCTGGATCTGTTTGTAATCGTGTTCATTGATGACATCCTGGTGTACTCGAAGTCAAAAGCTGAGCATGAGATTCACTTGCGGTTGGTGTTGAACACGTTGAGGCAAAGTCAGCTCTATGCCAAGTTCTCGAAGTGCGAGTTTTGGCTATCGTCAGTGGCTTTTTTGGGCCATGTGGTGAGTGGAGCGGGCATTGCAGTGGATCCAGCGAAGATAAGGGCCATACAGGAGTGGCCAATGTTGTCTTCCGTGGCCGAGGTCAGGAGTTTCCTTGGACTTGCGGGCTACTATAGAAGATTTGTGGAAAACTTCTCGCGGATCACTTTGTCGCTAACCACACTGACGCGAAAAGATCAGAAGTTCGTTTGGACGCCAGAATGCGCACAAGCTTTTGAAGAGCTGAAGATTCGTTTGACCACGGCGCCGGTGTTGTCTTCGCCAAGTGGAACTGATGGATTTGTGATTTATAGTGATGCCTCAGGAAGCGGCTTAGGCTGCGTTCTTCTGCAGAATGGAAAGGTCATTACTTATGGCTCACGCCAGCTGAAGGTGCACGAGCGAAATTATCCCGTCCATGATTTGGAACTAGCGGCGGTGATTTTTGCACTCAAGTTGTGGCGACACTACCTTTATGGAGTGAAGGTGGAGATCTATACAGATCATAAGAGCCTAAAGTACCTATTAGAGCAGAAATATTTGAATATGCGACAACGAAGGTGGTTGGAGTTTCTTGGGGACTACACTTTTGAGATTCACTATACGCCCGGGAAGGGGAATGTTGTCGCGGATGCCTTGAGTCGGCGGGTTCCGGCTAGAGAAAATTGGTTACAAAGGCATGATGAACGTCTTATCTGGGAGCTAGAGGCGTTGGTGATTGATTGTGTTGACAAGAATTGCACTGCCACTGCATGTTTTAACTGGACTGAGGTGCAATGTGACCTTACGGACCGAGTTCGACGGGCAACGGAGTTGGATGAAGATCTCTTACGCTATGTGCATGAAGGGCCAGAGGGCAAATTCACCTGGATTGACGGTCTTTTGCGAAAAGAGGGCCGTTTGTGCGTCCCAAATGTGGGGAAATTGAGGGAAGAACTGATGTATGAAGCGCATTATACAAAGTATTCCATTCACCCCGGGAGCACGAAGATGTTCAACGATATGAAGAAGCTTTTCTGGTGGCCAGGGCTCAAGAAAGATGTTGCCCTTTATGTCTCTAATGCCAAACATGTACGATGGTGAAGGCGGAATGCCAAAAGCCGGGCGGTTATTTGACGTCACTGCCGATCCCAGAGTGGAAATTTGATGATATTTCCATGGATTTTATGCACGGCTTGCCAAGATCGCAGCGAGAAAATGATTCTATTTGGGTAATTGTGGACCGACTAACGAAAGTAGCACATTTTCTCCCGAACGTATGGGGTTGTTACAAACTGCGGCTGTGAGGAACTTACATGGGAGCGAGAGCAAATCATGCGAATGAGTTTCCTGAACTGTTTCTGTAATGAGTGGAGAGTGAACATATGTTGTTGCAACATGAGATTTTTAATGTTATAACTATTTGGTTGTTGGTTGCTAGTTGCCTTCCTGTGTACTAATTTCGAGGACGAAATTTCTTGTAGGAGGGGAGGGTTGTAACAGCCCAATTTTTTCAGCAAGCAAAATTTCGGGTGACACGACCTGGATCACGGGCGTGATAGAGGGCGTGTCCCGCTCGGGTTCGGCGTCAGCACGACGAACTGCTGTGTTCGACGACTTGAGCTTGATGATTTAGCATCGGCTTCATGGGCTGGCAAATCATCGAACGGAAATCGTCGAACGCGCGGAATCGTCAAACAAAGATCGTCGAACGCGGGCCCAATCGTCGAGCGCTGGGCCAATTCGACCATCGCTGCCCGATCATCGAACGGATATCGTCGAACGCACGGAATCGTCGAGCGGAAATCATCGAATGCGCTGTTTGACGATCGCTGGTGGGCTCGACGATCGCTGGCGAGCTCGACGATGGTTGTCTGATCGTCGAACGTAGATCGTCGAGCGCAGATCTAGGTCACGGGCGTGACTTGGCTGACACAGGGCGTGTCCCGTGGCGGTGACCTATTTTGGTGATAAGGCGGGTTGAGCGCCGCTTTGAGGACACGGCATGTGACACGGGCGTGTCACAGGGCGTGTCGAACACGAAAATCAGTTTTTCCGATTTTTAGTCGCCGTCCATTTTTCTCAGCCTGGATCCTAGGGCTGAGTTTCTTTCCTGATTCCTTAAGGCCGAAAACAGAGATTGTATTCTCATTTTGTGTTTGACTTCATCTTTCTAAAACGTTAGAGAGAGAAAGGGAAAGGAAGTCGGAGAAGAAGAAGAGGGATGTTCGGTGCTGGAGCTTGTGCGTGTCCAGCGGTGATCCGAGGCCATTTTTGAGGAGGAAAAGCTCCTTCTAGCTAGCTAGGAACTTCATGGCACCAAAGCGGTCTTCAAGGGTAACGACCTTTCTTCCTAGTCATGTGAAGGCTTCCTTTTTGGCATATGTTTGTGATTCCCCCATCAAGAGGTGGCTGATTTTGGGAATCTTTGGGTGGATTCATGAAATCCCCTTTGTTGGCATATAGATCCGGACTTGGAGTACGAAATAGGCATGCTGTGTGAAGCCCATCTGGACAGGTTGGTCTGGATTGGTGATATTGCATAAGAACCGGAGAAGACTCCGTGATAAACGTGTAGTTTAAGGAGTCAACGGGTTATGCCTGTGAAGGGTAGTAGCAGGAAGTACTGGAGTGGTAGTACAGGAAAATATCCGTGTTATGCTTGTGCTATTGGGTCGTACATGTGAATGAGTAACAGTAAGTACTGTTGTGACCAGGAAAGGTCATTTGTGATGCTTAATGTCGTAGGTGGTACCTGTGAAGAGAGTAACAGGAAGTACTGGTGTGCCCAGGAAAGACCCCTAACATTTGTGATATTACGGTGTCGTACCTGTGAACGAGTAACAGGAAGTACTGGTGTGCCCAGGAAAGACCCGCTGATGTTGTGAGATGAATGGGTGTACGAGAAATACCCAGGCTTGAATGCCACGAACAGGATTGGTGAGACCGACCCGCGCCTTTGATTAAGCCGCGAGTACGCCGTACTCGGTGAAGGCAAGGCGATTTGAGCAACGGGGGGTGGAGGATCCGACCTGCGTTATGTCCGTCCGACGTGGACCAGAAGTTGTGGTCTGTTGGAGCGCATAGCGAGAGTCTTAGGCCTGCGTACCATGACACAATGGGGGGCTACGGGCCATCCCGGTGTTTTAAGACTAGAACTTCGGCTGCACGCCATGGAGTAAATGCTCAAGAGAGTTGTCGTTGGGTTGTGGCCCTGATACGGTGGTGGGAAACTGGTTCGTCGGTACACCAAGATTGTGCCATGAGTGCACGGATCGTCGGGCCGGGTGGCGGACGATTGTGATGGCATGTGTGTGCGTGAGAGCACATTTGGATGAATTATATACATGCTTGTGAATGCTATGCCTGCAGGGAAGATTACCGCTGCCCCGAGAAAATGGATAGGGTCGTTATAATTTGGTCAGCTGAATGCTGACCGTTGCCTATGTTTGTCACCGTTGGGTGGATTGTCCCTGTACAGGTGCTGGAGAGCCAAGCGGGATGCATAAAGGTTGATGTCCCTGCTGCTGCTGCTGCTGCTAGCCCTCGAAGGCTATTTGGAATGAATGTTGTGTTTTCTTTTTATGTGGCCGGCCTGCGTGCCAATGTTTAGGCCACTGTGTGAAAGTCATGTAAGGCCATAAGACCAACTTTTATGTTGTTGTAAGACATTCCTATTCGATATATACAATGTGAAGTTGTTTTATATGTTGGACATTCACGTGTGGAGTTCAAGTATTAGTATAGGCTTCCGCTAGAATGCAATGTGTTAAGGTTCGTTGCGCTACTCTGGTATCATCCCGTACCTTCACCGCCTGTTTTGTGTTATATGCTGTGGTGCCCCGGCCGGACCATCTAGTATATACCATATGAACGGATGGGGTTGTTACATGTGTTGTGTTGTATGTGTGTTTGTTTGTATGTGTGTGTTTTGTACGTTGGTGTGTGGTGTATGTGTTTGTGTATATGTGTGTGTGTGTTGTATGTGTGTTTGTGCTGTGTTTGTTTGTGTATATGTGTGTGTGCGTGTGTGTGTGTGTGTTGTATGTGTGTGTGTGTGTGTGTGTGTGTGTGTGTGTGTGTGTGTGTGTGTGTGTTTGTGTGTGTGTGTGTGTTTGTGTATGTGTGTGTGTGTTGTGTTATGTTTTGTGTGTGTTGTGTTTGTGTGTTAAATGTTTTGTGAGTTTGTCTTTGTATTTTATGTGTGTGTGTGTTAAATGTTTGTGTTGTGTGTATGTGTGTGTGGTATGTTTGTGTCTTTGTCTTTGTGTTTTATGTGTGTGTGTGTGTGTGTTAAATGTTTGTGTTGTGTGTGTGTGTGTTGTATGTTTGTGTGTGTGTTGTATGTGTGTTTGTGTGTTAAATGTTTGTGTTGTTGTATGTTTGTGTTGTTGTATGTTTGTGTGTGTGTTGTGTTGTGTGTGTTGTACGTAGGTTGTTGTGTTATGTTGTGTTATGTTGTGTGTGTTGTGTTATGTTGTGTGTGTGTTATGTTGTGTTATGTTGTGTTATGTTGTGTTTATGTGTTTGTTATATGTGTGTGTGTCTGTGTTGTACATATATCTGTGTGTGTGTTTTTATTTGAGTATGTTATATGTTGTGTGGTATGTCTGTGTTGTTATGTGTGTGTGTGTTGTTCTATGTATATGTGTGTTTTCATTAAACATTAACTTATTTTATTTTCTAAAGATGGGAAAATCAAAAGATGGTGGTGTGGCCGCATTTTGGGACAGTATAACTATCATGCTTTTCTGTGACATATGTATTAAAGAGATAGAACTTGAGAATCGACCAACCACACATTTTAATAAAAAGGGTTGGAACAACGTTATGAAGAATTTTGAGGAGCTTACTAGAAAACAGTACGACAAAGTTCAATTGAAAAATAAATGAGATCATTTGAAGGAGTGGAAATTATGGACGGAGTTAAAACGTGGTGACACCGAATTGGGTTAGAATGCTTCAAGGAAAACTATAGACGCTTCAGACGAGTGGTGGGACGAAAGATTGAAGGTACTCATTTTCCATAACATTTTTGTTTAGCGTTTTTTTAAAAAGAAACAACATCTAACGTGAAATATATGTATTTTTTAGGTTGTCCCGGCGGCCAAAAAATTTCGTTACTCAGGAATACATCCAGAGTTAGAGGAGAAACTAAATATGATGTTCAGCTCTGTTGTCGCAACAGGACATCATGCTTGCACCCCGAACACCATTAACGAGATCCCCGAGTCAGTTGACGAAAGAAGAATGTCAGAAGGTGATCCAGAGAACATTGACGTCATTGGTGATCCAGCGCCACGTGAGAACACAGCTACGTCAGCACCTGTCAAGAAGCGAAAGAAAGGGAAAAGCAAAGTTATTAGTTCCGTGTTAGAAGACTTGGCGGAGTCTTCTAAAACCATTAGTCGATGCATCCAGGAGGCACCAAAAAAGCTACTTCCGTGTTTAGCATCCGCCAGACAATAGACAAATTGGCTACGTACTAGGAAGTGCAGTCTGATGAAGAGTTCCATGATTTTGCAATCACGTATTTCATGGACAAAAATTATAGGGAGACCTTTTTGTGCTTACCAGATGGGATGAACGTAAAGTGGCTACGTAATCGCTTCCTCCGTGGGGGGTAGTGGAGACCTTTGTGTTCTCTTCTGATATATTACCCACTATCAGATTCTGTTTTGTTTTTTATGTTGCAGTGTAGACTATTATGTGGTGGACAATATTATGTTTATGATGTGGTCTTTGCGATAAATGATGTGGACAATATTATGCTTATGATGTGGACAATATTATGCTTATGATGTTGTGGTGTTTTGGACACTATTATGTTTGTGATGTTTTATTATTGTTCTTTCAATGTAATAATTGTTGGTAGTTTATTTCTCATACAGAATATGTCTAGCGATGAATCTGAAAATTCGACGGAAGAGCGGGAGATTACAAGAAGAAATTATGTGCTTGCCCATCATCAGAATGTGGTTGCAGTTGTATCTTTGGTGACCGAGTATACTTCCATGATGCTTTGTCTGGTACCACGCATGACTACAAAGCAAACATGTGATAAATGGGTGGTAGAGCTACTATGCGGGTCACAGGCGAGGTTTCATGACTCTTTCATGATGAGTCAAGAAATTTTTATGGACTTATTGCATGCTCTGGAAGAGAAGTGTGGATTTCGGGGAACTAGAAGGACTGCATCCCGAGAAATCCTGGTGCTGACAATATATATATTATCGCATAATGAATCAATGAGAAAAACAATTGAGCGCTTTCAGCATTCAACGGAGACAGCTAGCAGATTTTTTTCTCGAGGTCTTCGTGCTTTGCTGAAGTTAGCGAAAGAAGTGATTCAGCCATCAGATAGATCTTTCAGCAGTACTCCCCCAGAGATTATGTATGACAGACGTTACATGTCATTTTTTAAAGATTGCATAGGAGCAATTGATGAGACACATGTTCACGCATGCATACCAGTTGGAAGACAGGTACCTTATATTGAGAGACGTGACAGTCCAACCCAAAATGTCATGGCTGCTTGTGATTTCAATATGTGCTTCACTTTTGCTATGCCGGGTTGGGAGGGATCAGCGCACGATAACCGCATTTTCAATTTTGCGATAAGTGATGCACGTTATACCTTCCCGCATCCACCTCTAGGTAACTATGTTAAAGTTTTGTTATATTATTTATTACTACACAAAATAATTGCTGATAAATATTATTAAATAATTTTTAGAAAAATATTACTTGGTAGATTCTGGTTATCCTCTGCAAAGAGGATACCTGAAACCGTATCAAGATACGCGGTATCATCTATCAGACTTTGCTCATGGTGGTCGTCGAGCCGAAGGAGATCGAGAGATTTTCAATCACGCACACTCATCACTAAGAAGTGTGATAGAACGATTGTTTGGTGTTTGGAAAAAGAAATGGGTCATACTAAGGGACATGCCAAGCTATCGTTTCGACAAGCAAGTAGCTATTGTGATCGTCACTATGTGTTTACATAATTTCATTCGCCGGCATCCATCGCGTGTGAACATTGATTTTAGTGAGTCTGAGCAAAGGGCTCAAGACCATGGGATGTCCTCACAAGGTTCACAAGAGTCATGTACTGACACTGCAGGTGGTGTAGATGAGATGATTGTGCTACGTAATATTATTGCGAATCAGCTGTATGAATCAAGAGCGTAGAGTGTAAAAAAAATGTATCAATGAACTTTAATTTTGTGTTATGAATGAATCGTTGTTTAGTGTTGTGTTATGTCACTTTCATATTTGTAAATTTTTTTTTTGCTAAAAATTCCGTTTTGAATCCAAACAACTTTTCGGAAACTACATTTTGTAAACTTTGTTTCACCCAAACAGTTTTTTTTAACAAAACTTCGTTTTTCAGAATCAACACTTTTTCATTCAACAACAGCTTATCAGCAGCTTTCCATCAGCAACAGCTCAAGCAAAATGAGCCTAGAATTGGTTCACCCTCACCAAATTTCCGGTTGTCTGATCGAATCCAAAATCCCTACTCACCGCTCCGCTGCCCTCTATGTCGTGAAACCAATCTCTCAGCTCCAAATATATCTCACTAAAAGCAATCGATGTCGGCGGCGGAAGCGCATCTGCTCCGGCTGGCGGTCAGTTGCCGGAAACTCACGGCTCACGTCACAGCCGGCGCAACGGATACGATAGTCGCGATGGCTTCTTCAGGCGAGCATGAATTTGCCTCCGCGGCCCGCGCCAGGCTCTACCGCCATCCTCGCTCCCGCCTCTTCTGGGATGAGCGCGTCGCTGTGCGCGTCGGAGAGAAGCTCGGAGCTCGTCTCCGCCAGATCGGCGTCTCCGACATCTCTCTACACCTCGAAGACGGAGACCCAGAGCACCTATCGTTCCCTCTTCATTACCGCCGGCCAATCGCATCCATGCTGCGTTCCGTTGAGGGCGCCGGAGTTCGCGTTGTCGGGGCTGATGAACTCCGGTGCGATCGTGATCCACCGGCCGCGTAATGGTTATTGCTTGTTAGGGTTTCTCTCCTATCCGTGTCAACGACTCGGGCTTTCGCCATTTCGGTTCTCTCGGAAGCTTCCCTTCAAATTTTTGGATTTGAAATGGAGTTTAAGGTAAATTGGATTTGCTTTTAAGCTTGTGATTTCTGCATGAATGCTATAATAATTTACTGGAAAGGAAGTGTTTATTGTTGTAACTAAATAATTGATCATTGTATATGATTGATTCTGATTAACTTCAGCTATGATTAACTCATTCCAACCATGAATTTTGCATGCTTGCTATTGAAATTTCATGAGTATTCAGTATCACTCAGTTGAAAGATAATGATCATTAATATCTTTATACCCTGAAACTATGAAAGTGAGTTGTAAGTTAAACTTGAAAAGTACTCAATTTTACGGAATCAATTTTGCGAGGAGTCGAATCATTTATTGTGCTAAGAAAATTATGAATATGTATAAAAAGCATAGGCTATGTACGCATGCTCTTTTTTATTGATATTGCAAATGCATACAATTGAGCATTACAAAAATTAATTTGTTTGCATTAAGGAAAAAACTAATGAATATTGAAATTATTAGAGATATATATGATGGAATTAGTTGTTGAGTGATCAACAAATTCCCATTTACAGTAAAATTACATTAAGGATAAACAATGAGCCATGTAGTTCATTTAGTTTTTGTATTTCTTATGTGAAACCATCTTGTGCCAGTTATTGATATAATTCGCGGAGTTTCTCGATGCATCCTTCATCACATTCGAGGACATGTGATACCATCATGCTTCAGTTATCTTTTATTATTTATTTTATATCATGTATGTTTCTTTCTCGTGCATTACTTTATATTTGGAATTTCTGTCTCATCTGTTTGACCACCCGGTGAAACCACGATTAAATGGTCTGATAATTTTGAGTAGCTAGGATGAAAAAGACAAGCTTAACCTAATTAAGGACGCATAAGGTTAAGATGGAAATAACTCAAATTAAAAGATTTCAAAGTTTATTCTTCATTAATAAAATTAAATGAGAGAACAATTTAGGGAATAAAAAATTGGAAATATGTTAAAAGGGGAATTATTTGGCTTCTCTTAAAAGCTCTAGTGAAAGAGAAAAAATTAACCAAAAAGCTACAAAGGAAACAAATTCATTTCGTTTTCCTCTGTTAAACCGGAGGAAGCTACTGTTCCTGCGACCCGCATTCCCCCATCGATCTTCTTCCATAGCGGAACCTACGTGAACCTACAGAATGAAGATGCCGACATGCTATCCTCTGCTGACCGAAAGTGTCGTCGACTCCTTCGCCTGGAAGCTCCAACGTTTCTTCCTCACTCGTCACTGAACCATCCCGACGGCTTAGTTGTTCCCTCGGGTTGTTGCCGACTCCAGTGATATATTTCGGCGACCTGGTTGTTTTCTCTTGCCTACCTAAGGATTTCGTCAACTGCAACTCCCCTTCTGATAACCTACTCGAGGAACACCTCCAGTCTGCACACGGATGTGCTTGAAAAGGTCGTTCCTTGCTACAAATTTGCGTATACCTCGGGTAAACTCCACCCACTTTCGTTTGCTATGTTTACTTTAGCCTTATGCAATCCAATTAATTATCTATAAGCTTGTCTTGAACGTTCACGCTAATTTTTATTGTCGTTTTACCCATAAATTATTATTTGTGATTATGCTTATGAATGTAAAAGTATTACCTCGGTTTGGCCCATAAACATTTGAGAGTTCATCTCAAATAACGATTAACGACTTTTCGAAAGTTCAAACGTCGAGCGTGATGAAGCGAGCAAAACTCGGGTTTGATCTCTTGGTTTACCTCAAATGTTTTTCATGTCTTTTATTATATTATGTTATTGCATTTAAGCGTCTACATATGAGGGGCATAGCAAGTGTAGGGGATCACTGAGGTTTTCGGTTCTTAGGAGGGGGAGCGCTGACCCAATGGAATCTCCTTAGTGGAGTTTGACTCACCATGTATCTTGTCTTCCTATTTTCCATAATGAAGTGCCGCCCGATCCCTTCACCCTTCTCCCTCGATCCAATTCCATTTCTCCATGCCTCTGTCGCCAGGAACAACCTTAGGTGACACCATGCAATTATAGGTTAAGAAAATTATGGCTCATAAAGTACCCTTTACTAGGAATTGTTTACTAAAATTGAAACGCATAGACTCCTGTCAAATGCAGCCTAAGGAAATTGTAGGTATCAAATTTAACAACCTCTCCTTCCTATATGTCTGATTTATGTTAGCCTTTTGATATGTAATAATATTTCCAGTTCACTTGTCATTAGAAGCCATATATCTTAACTGATATTATGTTGTCAAAAATGCATAGAGGGGAGATCAACAACTGTTCTTGAAACCTGACCAAACCAGCATGACGGAAAGATTATTTGACCAAGCAATGAGGTGTCAATGATTGTGCATAGGAAGACACTGATAGAGAAGGTGGCTCGAGGACACCCGTTGATGTTGATCCCGGGAAGGGACACCTCCAAAGGTTGCATCCTGCTATGCGCCAGGAAACGCCGACATTTCATCATGCAGTTCATTAAATTGTTTGTTCAAATTTTGTGTTTGAGCTTGTTCCTATATTGTTCTTTTCACAAATTTATGTCTTATCTGCCGTTTGAAAGAGGATAATAAAGATGAGTCGGTATAAACATGAAGCAGATGAGTGGATATAAAACATGAAGCAATTATATTGATCGGGATCGAGCCCGAGCAAGATGTGTGAAAGTTTCATCATCGTCGGTTTCTCATTAGTACTCACTTCTAAGGTACAATACCTGACACGTGTTAGACCGCTCTCGGGAAACTGGCACCGAAGAGAGAATTTTATCGCACACCACCACCAACCCGCAACAGTGGAGTGACTAGCGGAGGAGAAGAGGCATGAACGTCTCACCTCTCCCCCTTCGTCCACTCCTATCGCTATGAATCAGTGGTGGTGTTTAGTGAATAACCATCACATCCCAATCAACTCGTGTAATTAAAGAGAGTATGTGGATGTAGGTAAGATCTATGTTATGAACGATTAATCATCTACGTAGTAGTATCACAAAACATTATATAAAGCAAAGGAAAAATCAGTTTAACACAGAGACCGGGCCCGAAAGCCCAACAATCCAAGTTCATATATATGTATAAAGATGCGTTCCGGTGACTAACAACCCACACCGACCGAGTAATGTAAAAGTAAAGCTAGGCAAACACTACTTTACTCTTCGGCTCCTCAACGCCTCCTTGACCGATGTTAGAGTTTGGCGGTTTATCCCTGCCAGTCTGATTGTGTGGCGGCTTGATAGGAGGTAGCGGTTATGTCTGGCAGCTTGTCTTGACAGATTGGCGGTCTGGCTGTTTAGCAGGGCTTGGCGATTTAGTAGTCGGCTTCCCGCAGAGCTTTCCACTCTCGGAGGACTTCCGTAGCAGCGGTCTGGTGGCAACCCACAGCTGCGGTCTGGTGGCAACCCGCAACTGCGGTCTAGTGGCAACCCGCAGTAGCGGTTTGGCAACCTCCAGTGGCGGTCTGATGGCTTTCCGCAGTAGCAGTCTGGTGGGAATCCGTAACTGCGGTCTAGTGGCAACCCGCAGTTGCGGTCTAGCGGCCTGCAGTGGCGGTATGACGGCTTTCTTCTATTGCCGTTGCGTCAATCCGCATAGGCCGTGCAGCTTGTATTTAGTCCCACATCGCTTGTTGTATTCTACTCTCCCCCCATTTTCTATAAATAAGGGGGCATACATTTGTATTATTTATCTTTTGGAGTAATAAAAACTAGCATTTATTTAGTCCTTTTTTACATGGTATCAGAGCTAACCGATCTTTTGCTCCAATTTGCTCGCGGTTTATTTTTCTAACCGCTTCCGGTCTTCTTTCCGCCCTGCCCTTCCTTGCTTGTCGTTTCTCCCGCGACTTGTTCTTTCTTTGCATTTTATTCAGTTCGCGCGACTTCGCTGGTGTTCGCGCATCCTTCTGTCCCCTCCTGTGCTCTTGCGGGTTGTTGTGGTCGCGCGGGTTGTTTTCTCTACTAGCGCGGTCTCTTCCTCTTCTCTGTTCTCTTTCTGCGACTTGTTCTTTTCCGGCTTCTCACTCAACCGTGCGGTTTGAGTCTCTCTGCCGACCTTCTTGCCTTGGTCTCGTTCTTTCTACAACCTGTTCTTTTTCGGCTTGCGCTCTTCTAGGTGTCTTTTGCGGTTCTTCTCTTAACTGCTTGATCGTGCAGTTTATTTGTTTGCACAGTCTCTTTGCCTCTTTTGCGGGTTTGTGTCTAACCGAACTTTTTCTCTATCTGGTTTCTCTCACGACGAGGTCGGTTTCTTTTGTCTCCTCTACAAGCCATGCTCTTTTTGTCTCTTCCGATAATTGACTTATTGACTCTGGTGCTACTTGTCACTTGACTGACAATTCTCGTTTGTTCTCCTACTTGAAAAAGCAGAAATCGGTATCTCCTGTCGTTATTGCAGATGGAACTTCTGATGTACATGGTGTTGACACTGTGCACCTCACTCCGTCTTTGCAGCTTGATGACACTCTCTATGTTCTCACTTTTCCGTGCAATTTATTGTCTGTTCATGTTCTCTGCACACAGTTGCACTGCACGGTTACTTTTACTGCCACTACATATTCCTTCTGAGATTCTATCTCAAAGGCTACGGTTGCTACTGGGACTGCGAGTGGTGGCCTCTTGTTTCTTGACAATGTCATTGCACTTTCTGCTTCTTCTTCCCTTCAGCAATGACATCGTCGTACTGGTCATCCTCCTTCTCGCCTTATCTGCCAACTTCTCCCAGATCTTTCTCAAGAGGATTCCCCTTTGAATTGTGAAGCATGTCAGCTTGGTAAATATCATCGTTCTTCTTTCCCAGCACGGACGGGACGTAGTTCTTCGCATCCTTTTGAACTAGTTCACTCTGACATCTAGGGTCCCTCTCTTACTGCCACTGTTGGTAGAGTTGGCTTGTACTTTGTTACCTTCATTGATGATTTCTCCAGGTGTACTTGGTTGTATCTCTTGAAAGAGGGTTCTGACCTTTACTCTATGTCAAGGAATATGTCAACCGTCAATTTTCCAATTTTTGTGCGAGCCACGGTTTGATTCATCAAACTACTTGCCCCTATACCTCTCAACAGAATGGCGTTGCTGAACTCAAGAATCGTCATCTCCTGGATGTTGCTCGCAACCTTCTCTTACAAATGAATGTTTCTCGGTCTTATTGGGGTCATGTTGTTCTTCTCTCTTGCTATCTCATAAATCATATTTGGGGTAGAAAGATTAAAACTTGATGAGATTGAACTACCATCCTTAGGCTTCATTTGGTTTAGCGGTGGCGGGAGGAGCAAGCGTGTCCAAACGGAGCTTTCGAACCGGGGGGGGGGGGGGGAGGTGGGGGTCGAAACGGAGCGGTGGGGGGCGTTTCCTCCTTGCTGCGGGTGCAAACGGAGGAAACAGAGACGGAGTTTCATTTGATTACCCTCCGTCCGGTGGTGTTTGCTCCAAACACCACCCAAAAATGCTAAACCAAATGAAGTCATAGTTAACCCCATGGCATGTTCCTTTTGTTTGATTGAGAAACAAAAGATTAAGTTTTTCATGATTAACCTGGAACCCCCTGATTTATCCCTCTTGAATTACTGGGGAATACAGAGTAAACCTCCATTTATGAATTGGGAACTACCCATTGTCTTCAACCCCGAGTTTATTCCTTTGTTTTATGGGAACGAAATAGCAAGTTTTCCTTAATGAACCTGAATCCACCTATCCCTGTCCATCCCCTGAGGCTATTCCTTTTGCTTTATTGAGGAAGAAATATTAAGACTTCCTCAATGAACATAAATTCAGTCATGTCATCCAGAAATCAAAATTGATTACTCGTTACATTACTATACATTGTACAGTCAAATGCGTACTCACGCTTATTATTCTTAAGCCTCTCACCATATGATTTTAATCATGCGTGATGTGACCTGACAATGCAGTCACTCATTTTTTAGTTCCATCAAAACATGGAGCAAATTGATCGTGTGCATGATTTGCATAATGAAATTGCTACATTTTGAGGAATGCAAGGACAATTATGACCATGAATTATGATTCTCTTGAAAGTTGATTATTTTAGACGTTTAGCGTAGAAAACCCCGTATATATATTGAGAGAAGATTAATGTAACCCAGTTTAGGAAGGACATCAAGCAAATTAAAAAAAAAATGATCACAACTTGGAAGACTAAGTGATCGTCATATGATTTAATGATTTAAGTTATTGAGTTCATTATCATGTATACGTTTTGGATTTAATTAACTATCGAGGTTTAGCATACGAATTCTCATGTTCGTGATTTGAAAGATAATTTCCTTGATTGAGGGCACGATAGTTCATAGAATTTAGAACTATCTCAACTGGAAGAATGTCGAATTATCATATGAATCACCACACTTTGTGAATAAAGAGACAAATATCAATTTGAGTGACACAGATAATTATTAAAACTTATGAGGTTCAAATGTTTGGAAGATTATCGTATCAACATGCGATTTAAGTGTATTTACGTGAGTTACTCGGGTTGATAATTTTGATAAATCCTAAGATTTATGTTATAATTATCGTAAGTTGGAAAACAATGAGAATGATTAAGAGCGATTGATTAACCTAAGAATGATATTTATAATTGAGTGGCATAATGATATGTTGTAACTAGTGTTGAGAGAATACAAAAACTTGTATGTATTGTTTGTGTATGTAAATACAAAGAGAGAATACAAATATATAAGAGAAAGAAAGAGAGAGAACAATCCTATACATGATGTGGGATTAAAGAAGAGAGAAGAGAAAAAGCAAAAATGGGCCCAATAATGGGCTCTTTACATGGGCTTTTCTAACACTCCCCCGCAAGTTGGAGCGTACAAATCGTATGCGCCAAGCTTGGACAAGCACTGATAGAAGATGGTACTGGAAAGAGCCTTTGTGAGGATATCCGCAACTTGTTCATGGAACATGCTTTAGATCGAGCTTCTTCATTTGAACCTTCTCCCGGATGAAGTGACAGTCAACTTCGATATGCTTTGTTCTTTCGTGGAAGACCGGGTTCTTGGACAATGTGTATAGCAGCTTGGTTGTCACAGAGGAGGAGAGCTGGTGAAGGTAGCTTTATACCCAGATCGGTGAGAAGACTTTCAAGCCACGTCAGTTCAGACACTACAGATGTCATTGCCCGGTATTCTGCCTCAGCTGATGATCGAGCAACGACCGCTTGTTTCTTGCTTCGCCAGATAATCAAATGTCCTCCAAAATAAGTGCAAAAACCACTGGTAGATCGCCAGTCATCAAGGGAACCAACATAATCAGCATCCGAGTATGCCACCAATGTTGGAGCTGAAGAGGAGGTTCTGTAAACAAGTCCTTGGCCAGAAGCTGTTTTAAGGTATCTGAGAAAGCATTCAACAGCCTGAAGATGAGATCTTCGAGGAGAGTGCATATACCGACTGACAATATCAACAACGAAGGAAATATCTGGTTTGTTTACCGTAAGATAGATCAATTTTCCAACGAGGTGACGATAATATTCTGGATTCTGGAGTAGGAGATCCGAGTCAGATGCCTGAGCGCACAACTTGTAGTTTACATCCATTGGGGTGTCACTCGGCCTACAGCCTGAATAGCTCGCATCATGAAGGAGGTCGATGCAGTACTTCCGTTGAGAGAGTACAAGCCCGTCTGGCCATCTAGCCACCTCAATACCCAAAAAATACCGTAGGGACCCCAAATCTTTTGTCTGAAAGACGAAACTCAGATGTAGTTTGACCGCCTATATCCCTTGTTAGTCATCTCCTGTAATGATGATATCGTCAACGTACACTAACAGAAGAACCGTTCTTGTTGTTCGGTGACGAGTAAACAACGAGAAGTCGGTCGAGCTTCGAGTAAAACCAATATCCCGAAGGGCTTTACTGAATTTGTCAAACCATGCCCGAGGGGATTGTTTGAGACCATACAGAGCCTTCAAAAGACGACAGACCTGAGACTCCCCCGTGGTCTCAAACTCGGGTGGTTGCTGCATATACACCGTTTCCTGGAGATCCTCATTCAAAAAGACATTCTTGATATCCAGTTGGAGTAAGGGCCACTGGCGATGGACAGCTACAGATATGAGGACACGAACGGTATTGAGCTTGGCCACCGGTGAGAAAGTTTCCTCATAGTCGAACCCCTGTTGTTGTGTGAAGCCACGAGCCACGAGAGGAGCCTTCAGACGGTCAATCATCCCATCAGCAGCATGTTTGATGACAAAGACCCCCTTACACCTAACCTGTTTCTGACCCGGAGGAAGGGATACTAGAGTCCATGTCTGGTTAGCCCAGAGAGCAGCCATTTATTCCTCCATGGCGGCCCGCCATCCCGGATGTTGGAGTGCCTCCGGCACAGAGTTAGGAACAGAGACCGAGGAAAGAGAAGTGACAAATGTGTGAAGGTGTGGAGAGAGGCGATGGAG
Organism: Platanthera guangdongensis; assembly: GCA_039583875.1. Taxonomy (NCBI): domain Eukaryota; kingdom Viridiplantae; phylum Streptophyta; class Magnoliopsida; order Asparagales; family Orchidaceae; genus Platanthera; species Platanthera guangdongensis. The sequence goes on along the minus strand of CM077162.1, from coordinate 55,274,126 downwards.
GGAGACACAGTTCTCCAGTGGATGAGCAGTGGATGGCGGTACATGATCAGCAGGACGCAGAGTAGTCGTGGTTGAGGCCGACTGCAGAGGGGCAACGGAACTGGGAGGGCGACGAGTGTAGACACAGATAACAGGTGGTTTGGTGGGAGCAGGAGCCGATGCAGGTGGAACAGGTGAAGGTAGTGCAGTAACAAGGATAACAGAGCGTGGGATGGATGGCGGGAGAGGAGATGGTGGTAGATGAGCGGGTGAAGGAGCTGGGAAAAACGGTTGATCCTTCCGGAAGGTAACATCAGCAGATACCGAGATCTTCCGGGTAGCTGGAGAATAACAGACATAGCCGGGCGGATTTCCGCAGAAATGGTAGTGATCTGCAGCTCGTCGCGGATTTCAGCAGAACAAGCCGGGCGGTCTGCTGGACAAGCCGGGAGGTCTGTAGGCGGACTGGCCGCCGGGCCGGTAGAGTTTACAGAAGAGCCCATTGAAGCAGCAAAAGAGAGATCGGTGCAGGTCGGGCGGTGAGCAAACCACAGCGACTAGAGACTAGCGGGTGACGAAGACCGTTGCGAGAAGAACCAGAGACCACACGGCAGGCAGTCAAGGAGAAGACCGCGCCCCCAATGCGGGAAAAACAACAAACCGCACGGTCACAATGTGGACACCAGCGATCAGACAGACCGCGACCAATAAATATGGAAAAAAGATAGACCGCACGGTCTCGGTGAGCACACCAGCGGTCAGAGCAAAGGAGGCCGCGAGAAGAACTTGAGCGGACAGGGAGAGGAAGCCGCGAGCAGAAGAAGTCGAGCAAGCAAGAGGAGGAAGCCGCGAGTAGGAAGCCGCGAGTAGGAGAACTCGAGCGGATAGAAGAAGAATCCGTGAGGTAGAGAACTCGAGCGGATAGAAGAAGAAACCACGAGGTAGAGAACTCGATCGGATTGGAGAAGAGTCCGCGAGTTTTAGAGAACTCGAGTGGATAGAAGAAGAGGCCGTGAGTTGGTAGACTCGAGCGGATAGGCATAGACCGGGTGAGTAGGCACCGGAGGAGGGGCCCAAGCTAAGAAGGGAGCTCGTTGCGGGAAGGGAGAAAGAAACAAACCGCGCGGGTAGATAAGAAACCGTGCTGGATAGAGGAGGTGGGAAAGGGTCCCACTGGCGAGGGAGACACCTATAAAAGGATAGAGAGTAGACAGAAAGAGGGTGGAGGCCACATGATAGGGGTGGGGGGGGGGGGAAGAGAGAGGCGGTTAGCAGGAGACTAGCCCCGCGCCTTGCGAGAAGAGAAGGTCGTCCGGTTAGGCAAACGCAGACCGCGCCTAGCGCAAAGGAGGCAGGTCGGGCGGTTAGCAGAAGGCTAGCCGCAAGGAGAGATCGAGTCCCTCTGATAGCATGTTGAGAGAGCACAAAAACTTATATGTATTGCTTGTGTATGTAAATACAAAGAGAGAATACAAATATATAGGAGGAAGAAAGAGAGAGAACAATCCTATACATGATGTGGGACTAAAGAAGTGAGAAGAGAAAAAGCAAAAAATGGGCCCAATAATGGGCTCTTTACATGGGCTTTTCTAACACTAGTAAACGCTGACATGATTTTTATAAATGGAGGGTTATGAATTGAAGTCATAACTCATGCATCAGTTATTGTATGATCGGGGATATTATATGGATTATGAAAAATCTGAATACTATTATGTCATTACAAATTTGTTAGTTGGTTGAATTGATAGGCTGGTATCTTAATTGTGGATGTGCATAATTTAAAGAATAATCAGCATTATGATTTTAAGTTACAATATTGAATTACGCGATTTGAAAAGAATAGTATAATATCAGTTTTAAGGACGGACGTATGAGAATTATAGTCCCTGAGGGAGAGGATGATGAAGTGATTTGAATTGCAATCTCTATTTCTTGATTTAGGTTATCCATCAAATTGGATTTTAGTGTTCACACATATAAGGGTTTGATGTGATAGTGATCGTAACAATATTTGATTTTAATTATGACTATGTGACATTGATTTTGGAAGACTTGATAACTACAATTTTAATTACTAATATAAAATGACATGACTGTGGATGGTGATGATGACTTAAATCTTAATTACTCTTATGATGTTATATGATATTGGATTTTATCATTATGGTGTAATGCTGTTGATGATACAGTGATTTGTTGATTGAAACATCAAGAACATACCAATGGGTTTCCACCATTTCAGAATAATTTGAAGACTTTAACTTGAAGATTTGTACCCTCAATGTGTTTGAAACCTGTTATCCTGCTTAAGTAATTTGATGGTTAACGGTTAACCTCTCTAAGAAATTATTGATACTTGCATGTTAACCTAAAATTCCATTGTGTGAGTGGCGTCAAATAAATGACCATGCATGCGTCGATCATATTATGATGTTCAACTCGCAAACCAAAGTTGATACAATGATTTGTTGATTTCAAGAACATGCCGTTTCCACCACTTCCGAATAGTTTGAAGACCTTAACTCGAAGATCTGTACCCTCGATGTGTTTCAGACCTATTACCACTTCCGAATAATTTGAAGACCTTAACTCGAAGATCTGTACCCTTGATGTGTTTGAGACCTGTTATCCTGCTTAAGTAATTTGATGGTTAACCTCCCTGATGGGAATCCATCGGATCGTGCACATGATGGGCGGGACCCACGATTCCCGCCGGAAGATATCGGATCGCCGATCCGACACGTGCGAATCAGATTTATATTATGTATTTTTTTAGGACACGTACTTATTTTATTTTTAGCCGTTGGATGGGATGCCCCTTATAAATAGGACTGGCTGCCCTGAAGTTGGAAGCTCTTCCCTACTTCCGGTGGTCTTCCCGGTTGGACCCTTGGTGCCGACGCCTTGGGGTAAGTTTCCTCTTACTCTCTCGCTTTTCCTTCCAAGCCGCCAGTCTGCCCCCAATTAGTCCCTCCGCCCAGATCGGCCGCCGGCAACCCCTCCCGCTGCCCCTAATTCAGGCCGCCAGCCCCCCTCCTCCGCCCAGATCCGGCCGCGGAACCCCCTCCTCTCCTCCCTACCCAGGCCGGCCACCCTTCCCAGCAACCCGCCGCCTGGAATGTTTGAGATCCGTATTCCCGAGCCGGATCCGGCCATCTAGTACGGATCCGTCCACCCGAGCCCGGATCCGAACGTATTCATCCGACCGTCCCGATCCCTTCCCCCACCACCCAAAACATATTTCCATTATGCAATCCATTGCCCGAGCCCCCTTGAACTATTTCTGGATATTATTAAGATCTCTGTTTACTGTATCATTGATTATTAACCTTGATTCCTTCGCCGCATGCCAACTAAGTTGAGACCTGTTATCTGTTTGTGGCGTTGCCTGCTATTAAGCCTAATTCTGATGGCCTTACATCACTCCCTAAGAAATTATTAATACTTGCATGTTAACATACAATTTCATTGTACGAGTGATGTCAAATAAATTGACCATGCATGTGTCGATCATCTTATGATGTTCAACTCACAAACCAAAGTATTAAAAGACTTGCACTTCGTAGGATCAATTGCATATGAGAAGAGTGAATCAATTCCTATCTATATAAAACCCCCGACTTGATTTTAATTTTCCGGGACAAAAATCTTTTTGTTCAATTGGAATGTAACATCCTAACTCTACTTCCTTTTATCAATTAGATGTAGACTCGACTAGAGTTTTGAAAATTAAATATTTTAATTCAAAATATTTTATTTTTATTTTAAAAAAATAAGTGGAATTTAATTTTTAATGATGAGCCGAGTTGGCCAAAAACAAGTTCGTAATGAACTTTAATAAAAAAGTTGAATTTTGTTAGAGACGGATCTCTCGAGCGGTACCGAGTTGAATATTTTGCGGAACTTACACAACCACAAGCAGAATCACAATAACAACTTATGAAATAACGGTAATAGGAGTAAATTGAACGTTCGAGGCAAGTTTAACGTTATTTAATTGAGTCACATAATACTAATTCAATATTTTGAAAGCAGCGAAAGAGAGTGTTACCCAAGCGAGGCGTGGCTTTCCCCAAATCCAACGGTGAAGAAGAACTTCGTGGACTGCCTAATCAGAAGAATTGCTGACGGCGGCCTGGATAAGAACTGGTCGACCCTCTGCTGGACTGAACAGGAGTCAAGTCGCCAGAATAAGATGTTGTCGTCGACGGCGACCTGAGAGGAGGACTGGTTTCCGACGGATGGAAATCTGGAATGCGGCTCTTGACAGATATGGGCGGCGGAAGCTTGCACGGGCGGAAAGGCTCGACGGGGTGCTCACTTGGAACGGAGGAGGAAGCCAACGGAGGGCGGCTGTTGGAGGAGGCCGCTTCATCGATTCTGGCGGCCAAGCGATGGCGTCGTCGCTGAACTGAAGAAGACAGCGGAGGCAGTGGCTCGGGGCTGGCAACACAGGGAAAAAACGAAGTATGGTTCATTTTTTCCCCGGATTTTTTCGGTTTGATTACCTCTTCTGAACAGGGACATTTATAACCCGTGAACACCAATTTATTTCCCTTTCATTTATTTTGATATTATAACCCGTGAACAGCCAGATTTTCTTTTCATGTATTTCTAAAAAATTTTAACTTTATTTTTTTCAAAACTTGTAAACTTCATATCTTGAAGATGGTGTAACAAAAATGTTGCAAAAAAATCGGTGATGGAACTTGAAGATGGAAAAACAGGTTGCTTTCAAGAAGACAGTTATGAAACAACTAGTTGATGACCCTTATGTTGATCTTAATACCTCATGTGAAGTTTTGTCTTCACATTTAAGGATAATTGGAAAAAACATATTTTGAGTATCAAAAAGTCGTGCACTCCCAAATAAAGAATCTTGGTGGTGGAAAGAGGAAGTCCGAGACAAAGTGAGGACAAAGAGAGTCAGCTATAAATCATTATACGCTTGTAGGAATGATGAAAAGTTGGTCAGATATAAAGTCACAAAAAAAGAACCTAAACAGACAGTAAGTAAAGCAAGAAGTCAAGCTTATCAAGAATTCTATAAGCGATTAGATATCAAAAATGGAGAGCGTGACATATATAAAATTGCTCGAGGTAGAGAAAGAAAGACAAGAAATTTAAGTCAAGTAAAATGCATAAAGGATGAGACAGATACAGTTTTGATGGATGATGTGAATATTAAAGAGCGTTGAAAAATATATTTTTATTAACTCTATAAGGAAACAAAAAACAACGAATTGAACTTGAAAAATTTAAGTAAATCGGAGGAGTATAGGAGCTTAACGTTTTATCGTAAAATTCAATTATCAGAGGTAAATAATGCTCTAAATAAAATAAAAATGCAAAGGCGGTTGGGCCAGACGATATACCCATCAAAGTATGGAAATGTCTAGAGAATGAAAGAATTTTTTGGCTTACATGATTTTTTTAATAAAATACTGAAGTCAATGAGGATGTCAGACAAATTGAAAGAAGTATCTTGATATCTTTGAATAAAAACAAAGGAGATATACACAATTTTGTTAATTACAGAGGAATTAAATTGATGAGTAATACCATGAAATTATGGAAACGAGTAATAAAAAGAAAAATAAGACGGGAAACTAACATCTCGGAGAATCAATTTGGATTCATGCCAGAGCTGTCGACCATAGAAGCTATATATCTCTTGAGGAGACTCATTGACAACTACCAAGAAAGAAAACAAGATTTGCATATGTTCTTTATCGAACTTGAGAAGGCTTATGATAGATTTCCAAGAGAGATCTTATGGAGAGTCTTAGAAAAGAAAGATGTAAGTGTATCATGCATTGACATAATCAAAGATATGTATACAAATTCAGTTATAAGGGTGAGGACATCCGGAGGATTAACACAGAAATTTCTTATCAATGTTGGCTTACATTAAGGTTCAGGTTTAAGCCCTTATCTCTTCACCCTTATCTTAGATGAGCTCACCGGACATATCCAGCAAGTAATACCTTGGTGTTTATTATTTGTGGATGATATTGTTTTGGTCGATGAGACACGCGAGGATGTAAACGCAAAACTTGAATCTTGGCGAGAGACACTTTAGAAAAGATGGGTTTTAGGTTGAGCAGGGCAAATATGGAGTATATGGAGCTTAAATTTAGCAGTGCAAGAAGGACGGATGACTTCGTTATTAAGTTGGGTGATCAAGATATTTTTCTTAGTGAATGTTTTAAATATCTTGGATCGATAGTTCAAAAAAACGGAGGTATTGATAAAGATGTGACACAAAATCCAAGCGGGTTGGTTGAAATGGAGAGGCGCGTCAGGGATCTTGTGTGATCGTAAAGTTCCATTAAAACTTAAGGGCAGGTTTTACCGTACTGCGATTAGACTAGCAATGCTCTATGGTTTGGAGTGTTGGTCAATGACGTGCGTACATGAGCAAAAAATGGGAGTTGTGTAGATCAGAATGCTTAGGTGGATGTGTGGACACACGAGATTGGATAAAATTAGGAATGAAAGTATCAGGGATAAGACAGGAGTAGCACCAATTGCAGAGAAGATGCGAGAAGCTCGTCTAAGATGGTTTGAACACGTACAAAGGAGACCATTAGAGGCACTTGTTAGGTGTTGTGAGAGTCTTGTTACTAGACATGCTAGACAGGGGAGGGGTAGACCAATAAAGACTTGGAATGAAACTACAAAGAAAGACATGATGTACTTAGGCATTAGTGAGATTATGACAAAAGATAGGGCACGATGGCGACAAAAGATCCATATAGCCGACCCCACTATAGTGGGATAAAGGCTTGAGTGTTGTTGTTGTAAACTTCATATTTTCTCCAATATTAACTTCTTAATTGATAGTCCGAGAATTGATACCTGCTCCAATTTATTTTGGTTTCCTACCCAAAATAATTTATAACGTATTGCATGTGCTTCGTTAAATGATTTAAGCTTGCTTCTTACGTCCTAACTACTTAAATTAACAGACCTTTTTATCACCGGCCAGTACCGATGAGCCGAAACTTATAACGAGTGCATAGAAAGAGAAATACATGAAATAAATAATTGCAAAGGAAACAAAGGCAAATACAAATAGTAAAATATAACTGGTGTGTGATGGGATCACGCGTCCTGGGATGCGACGAAGGCTGCATCACAATTGAGCCACGGGTGCCTCTGGGTGGCTCAATTTACCGACATGTTAACCCTACATGCACAATTGTCAAGGCGCGCCTGAGGCGCCGGGCGCACCCCGCCGCGCCTCAGCACGGCTGAGGCAGGCGATGTGCCCCAGGCACGCGCCTTACAGGCTCTCAGGCGTGCCTGGGCCTTTCAAGGTGTTTTTTTTAAAATTTAGATGAGCAAAAACATGATCTCAGACGCACTCATGACACCCTTAGGCACACTTGGGCGTCCAATTTGCTCAATTCCAACAAATTGGGCGCCCAATTTGCTCAATTCCAACGAATTGGGCGCCCAATTCGCTCAATTCCAATGAATTGGGCTCCCAGTTCGCTCAATTCCAACGAATTGGGCGCCCAGTTCGCTCAATTCCAACGAATTGGGCGCTCAATTCGCTCAATTCCAACGAATTGGACGCCCAATTAACTCAATTTCTTTTTTCCTTCATTTGTGCGTCTCACGTGCCTCAGGCGCGTGCCTGCGCCTTGCTCCTAGGCTCCATGGGCCCTTTGCGCCTCGGTGCGGCTTGCGCCTTTGATAACTTAGCCTTCGGGTCATCGGACCCATTGCGACCAAATGAACTCAAAATGATCTCAATCAATAAACTACACCCAAGAGGTCAATAAAAACAAAACGGAACCAGCTACACCCATTCTAGTGAATATTTGAGAAGTTGACTAACACGAGCCGTATTAAGCTCCGTGGCGGCCCCGAAATTAAATATTAACCAAATGAATGTGAAACTGGCGTCGTTTAGTTGTGTTTACTCATGTGGTCAATACAAAACACAATGACACTAATTTGGACTCATTCTGATGAGTATTAAAGAAGATGGTAAAACCGGGTCGATTTAACCTATACAAGGACTCAAAAATGCGACCTTGAGCAAACGACCCCGGATTTGGCCGCGGACTATTGCATTGGACTCGTGAAGTCAATACAAATTCCGACAAGACCCTCTAGGCCCAATTCAGAACACGCCACTATGTTGACCAAAATTGCGTGAATCAAGTTAGAATATGGCTAATTTATAGATGAACGACACTTTAGTAATTTATGTGTACGTTTGGGGAATTATGTGTACGTTTGGGGAATTCATGTTGATGAGGTGGCGGTCATGAGGACGGAGTGATGAGGGGTCACATCAATTCATCACTCCATCACCCACTTTCCACCTCTCGAACTCCCTCTCCATGTGTTTCTCTCCCTCCCCCTCTTCCCGTCAAAATAAATGAAAATGCACCCCACTTTTCATTCGATGGAATTTCTCTCCGCCGAATATAGTTCCTCTCTTTCCATCTCTCTCTCTCTCTCTCTCTCTCTCTCTCTCTCTCTCTCTTTTTCTATTATGCCAAATTAGAAGAACTTCCAAAGAAAGGTCCGACCACCATCATGAGCCAACCACCCCTCCGACCAGACTGCCTTTGCCGACCAAGGATAGTGCAACTCGTCGGAAAACAGAGCTCTGATGGACGCTTGCTTCAACCGTTAGTTACATGTGAAATGGACATTCCAACGACCGTTTCTGACGAACTCAGGTGACTCCATTTCTTTCCCCGGGTATAGATCTATGTTTTTTTACGAGTGCATATCTCCCAAGCCTTCCCCCGAAACGGCACTGCCGCCTGGAAGTAGATCCAGGTGATGGCGCTCTGTTTTTACCACAAAAGTAAATTTCGTTCGACAATCTGATGGAGAGCGACTACCGGACCGTCATATATATGGTCGGTGGCCTCCAACAACCCTGCCAGAGGTATAATTTATCCCTACCAGAAATCCCACTGCTGGCGACGTCCTTGACCGTGAGTGACGATTGCAGTTATTCTTGGTCAGTAGAGGCAGTGTAGTCGTATGGGGCGGTTGGAGAGAGAGAGAGAGAGAGAGAGAGGGAGGGAGGGAGGGAGGGAGGGAGAGGGAGAGATTATATTTGGCTGAGAGAGATCCCATCGTATGATTGGGGGGGGGGGGGGGATAGGGAGAGAGACATGGAGGGGAGTGGGAGAGGTGGAAATGGGTGGAGTGATGGGTTGATGTGACCCCCTCATCACTCCATCCTCATAGTTGCCACCTCATCAACATGAACTCCCCAAACCTGCACATAAATTTCTAATGTGCCTCTCATCTATGAAATAGTCCTATTCTACCTCGATTCATGTCGTTGACCGACCCCTTCTTTGGAAGTTCTTCTCATTCAATAAAAGAGAGAGATGGGGAGAGAGGGATTATATTTGGCTGAGAGAGATCCCATCGTAATGGGGGGAGTGGGGAGACTGGGATAGAGACATGGTGGGGGAGTGGGAGAGGTGGAAAATGGGTGGAGTGATGGGTTGATGTGACCGCTCATCACTCCATACTCATGGTTGCCACCTCATCAACATGGATTCCCCAAACCTACACATAAATTATTAAAGTGCCTCTCATCTATGAAATAGCCCTATTCTACCTCGATTCATGTTGTTTTGGTCGAAATGGTTGGACGTTCTGAATTGGTTCTAGAGAGCCTCGTTGGATTCGCATCGACTCCACGAGTGCAATGCAATTGTCCGCAGTAAAATTAGGGGTCGTTTGCTCAAGGTCACATTTTGGAGTCGTCTTCGTATATGTCAAATTGACGTGATTTTACCAACTTCTCTAATACTCCTCAAAATGAGTACAAGTAAATGTCATTGTGTTCGCATTGGCTACATGAGTCAAACGCAACTAATCGAGGTCAGTTCCACTTTCATTTGGTCAATTTTTCATTTCAGGGCCGACATAGAGCTTAATATGATTCGTCTTAATCAACTTCTCAAATATACATTAGAATGAGGTAGTTGGTTCTGTTTTGTTCATATTGACCTCTTGGATATAGTTCATTGGTCGAGATTATTTTGAGTTCATACGATCACAATGGGTCTGATGACCTATTGAGCTAACATGTTGGTAAATTAAGCCACTCGCGGGCAACCATAGCTCAATTGATAGAAGGAAGGGGAGATGGGACGTTACACCACGATCCCATAACTCTAATGTGCTGGCACATCGAAGTAGTGCAGGGCAGCCTTATGCTTCCAATAGATGAAGCATGAAACGAATACAGAAATCCACGCAAAATGAAAAAGCAAGTGTCTAGAAATGGTGTGGGCAGAGAACACCTGACATAGGATGATGAGAATGTGTAAACACGCCCGAGGAACCCTATTGAAATGGAGGCATTGAGATAAAAAATAATGCGATTCACAAGCAAATGCATCCGGCCACTAATTACAATTAGCGTGAAGTTATTGAAAACATCCGCAGGCAATCATAATTCAGATTAAAATGATAGATAAGCAGACAAATTTCAGGTCATGTTGGGCAAGAGTGCTTCAATTAAATCTCAAGTGAATGAAACAAATCATGGGAAAATTCATTCAAACTAGCATCCATAAGCTTATGTTTCCCCCAAGCAAACAACAGTAGATAATTAAAATTTCACACAATAACTTACATGAGAAATAGGATGCTCTGGAGGTGAACTGGTAGTGATTTCAGGGGTCTGACGGCAATTCTGTAGCGAGACTGTTCTGAAATCAGTGTGCTGGGGTAGGGAAAGGGTGGAGGTGGCCTAGGGGAGGACCTGGGTAAGATTCTGACCATTGAAAACAGGATTTTGGAAGGGCTATTATGCAGTCAGCCTGTTTATTGATACATTTTTTTTGGCATACTTGTTTGTTCTCATGAAGGGGAGTCTTGGCACCCCGGTCACGGCTTTGAGTCCTAGAAGCAGCCTTTTGCAAAAATGCACGGTATGGTTTGTCTACATTTCACCCTTGCTGTGGGTCCCTTCCCCGGACCCTCACTGTGCAGGGATGCTTTGTGCACTGGGCTGCCCCTCCCTCCCCTTATATTTGTTTGCTCTCATGGATGCTATTACTGGAGAGTGAATCATGGAAGATCTTATACTTTCCATTGTAAGGTTTGTAAAAGATATATGCCCTAATGCTGATGATTTGTTAGGGAATATCAGACATGATTCTTAGAATGTTAGAACTGCTAACAAGGGTGCTTATAATAATTATGCATCTGGTACAGAGGTCTACATAGGTCTATTTGTTGCATGGTCGTGCCCGATTTGACAATTTTTTTCTAATTACAATAACATTCATGTTTTGGTTAAATATTTGTGATATATACAACATAAAAAAATGTTTCCTAGATCTTTTTTAGTCAGAAATTTTCAAAATGTCATTAATTTGTTACAGTTTTTAATATTTCAGGAAGAATAGGGTAAGATTGCGCAAAATTTTGCTATATGCCAACTAATGTCTTGCACGACGGCCATCACTTTTCTTTTATTCTTTTTTTCTTTTCTTTCCTTTTTCTTCTTTCATGCATTTCAAAGAACCCCAGCTTTATTTTTCCCCGGGAATTGATGCAACTTGATTATATATTTTGATAAATTATATTTGATTATGGGCATGTTTGGGAGGGCCATGGAAGTTAAGAGATGGAGATAGTAATCCCATTTCTAAATATGCTCCCTGGCGGCTAGGGCTGATATCGAGTCTAGTTCGGGTGATTTGGGTTCGGCTCGGAATCAAATTTTTTAGTTGAATTTGGCGCAAAATAGAGTCAAGTCGGCTCTGCTCGAAATGGCTCGATTCCGAGTCGGCTTGAAATTAAATCGAGACGACTTGAAATTTGAACAATTTGTCTCTTTATTTCTAGTTGGATCAAAATTATATTGGACAACTTCTAAATGTAACAATGAAACACTTAAAGTCTTCACTTTTTTTATTTAGGTTAAATTTTAGTGTTTTTAATTTTAAAATAAAAATATTAATAAATACATAATATTTTTAACCAATTCGAGTTGATTCGAATCTCGAAATCAAATTCGAGTCAAATTAAATGAACTAATTTTAACCGATTTTGATTCCTGTCAATATTCGATTTTCAAGCGACATTCAAGTTTCGAATAATATGCTCACCCCAACTCGCAACTGAAAGTGGACACAAATATCATTTTTGGATCCGTGGTTCAAAATGAATGTTACCAAAATGAGAAAAGGAAGAATGTTTGCATTTTTTCAGCACCTAAACAAAGAAGAATGTTCAAATAATAGGAGTGATAACCGGTCTTATGGATATTGCTCTTAATTTTAGTTTTGTGCAAGTTTTTTTAAATACACAATCGCAATAAGAATGATTTTGTAATAATTTCAAATTATAAATAGTTTATTTGCATGCACATTTTTATTAGATGTATGATGAGACAATCAAACACTTATACATCTGATTTCAGCATATGGATTATGGCTTGAAACATTTTCAATGTTGTAAATAACTCTATGAGGTGAGATTGCAAATAACTCTACTTTTTTACCCTCCTGAAGATATGCTCTTAACTCCAATACATATCCTGAAAAATAAGAATGTAGGGTCCGCTTGGTACAGCGGTGGTGGTCATAAATGTAATGGTTATGAACTTTCGCTCGTGAATGCCCAACCTCAGTCAAGGAATGCCATCCAATTTTATGTTTAGAACTACCCCTGTTCTTAGTGGCGGTGATAACTATTGTCATGTCAAACATATATTCTATGAAGTGATATTTTGACCTCTTTGAAGGTTATGAACTTTCGTTCGTGAAGGCAGACACATTTTATTAGCTCGTTTATATATTCAAAAAGAAAGTTTAATTTTTAAATTAAAGTAAATAAAGCATTATAAAAATTCACGTAAATTAAATACAAATGATTTTTCATGTTATTATCTTTTTTAAGACTTAGTTTGGTGTGGCAGTCGAGATGATTGGGAACTATTATTCGCGAACACCTGCCGGAGTGCGCGCGAGCTTTTGAGGAGTTGAAATGTTGGTTTATCACGGCGCCTGTGCTGAGTTCGTCTAGTGGACCGAAGGTTATGAGATTTATAGCGATGCTTCGGGCAGCGGTTTGGGTTGCGTGCTACTGCAACACAGAAGTGTGATAGCTTATGGCTCGAGACAGCTGAAAGTGCACGAGAGGAATTATCCGGTCCATGACTTGGAGTTAGCGGTGGATTTTGCCTTGAAGCTGTGGAGACACTATTTATACGATGTGAAGATTAATATCTACACCGATCATAAGAGCCTGAAGTATTTGATTGATCAGAAAGATCTGAATATGCGGCAGCGTAGATGGATGGAGTTCCTGAGGGAATATACATTCAAGATCCACTACGTGCCTGGTAAAGGTAATGCGGTTGCGGATGCGTTGAGTCGCCGGGCCCCAGCTCAAGCCAATTGGCTGTCGATCCATGACGAGCGGTTGGTTCGGGAGTTGGAGGCGTTGGAGATTATTTGTGTAGATAAGCAATCAAGTGTTGAAGCAGTACTGAATTGGACTGAAGTCCAATATGACCTGGCTGATCGGATTCGGCAGGCTTTGGATTTGGATGACCATATGAAGCAGTTCATGGTAGAGGCTCTGGATGAGTCAAATTCCCAATCGTTGTGGATGACGGATTGCTTTGGAAAGACGGTCGTCTTTGCGTCCCAAGCGTGGGCAATTTGCGGGTGGAATTATTGTACGAGGCATATCATACCAAGTACTCGATTCACCCGGGAGCACAAAGATGTACCGCGATGTCAAGAAACTGTTTTGGTGGCCGGTTTGAAGAAGGATGTGGCGCTCTACGTGGCGAAGTGCCAAACTTGCGCCTTGGTGAAGGCGGAATGCCGAAAGTCGGGAGGATTTCTGAAGTCCTTGCCTATTCCAGAGTGGAAATTCGACGACATCACTATGGACTTTGTGCACGGTTTGACAAGGTCGCAAAAGGGGAACGACGCCATCTGGGTGGTCGTAGATCGGCTAACGAAGGTGTCGCATTTCATTCCGCATAGGAAGGATGATCCGGTGGAGAAGTTGGCAAAACTATATGTGGATAATATAGTACAGCTTCACGGTGTGCCCCGCAACATCATGAGTGACCGAGATGGGCAGTTCATGTCCAATAATTGGAGGCTAGTGCAGCAAATGTTGGGAACAAAGTTAAAATTCAGCACAGCCTTCCATCCGCAAACAGATGGGCAGACCGAGAGGATCAATAGAACTATGGAAGACATGCTCCGCATGCGTGTCTTGGACTTTGGAAAGCAATGGGAAGACCATATTTATTTTGGTGGAGTTTGCGTACAATAATAGCTACCAGGAGAGTATTCAAATGGCGCCCTTCGAGCCCTTTATGGTAGAAAATGTCGCACGCCGTTGTCTTGGTTAGAAACGGTGAGTCAAAGTTGTACAAGCGCCAAGAGGTGGAAGATGTCACGTCTTTAGTTCGTACCATTCGGGAGAGGTTGCTTATCGCTCAGGACCGGCAAGCGAAGTACTATAATGCTAAGCACAGGAATGTGGCGTTTGCTGTGGGCGACTGGGTGTACTTAAAGATCAAGCCGTTCAAGGGTGTCTCGCGGGTGCGGCGATTGAAAAAGCTAAGCCCGAGGTACCTCGGGCCATTTGAGGTTCTGGAGCGATTGGTGAAGCAGCCTATCGGTTGAAGCTTTCGGTGGAGCTTAGTGGTTTACATGATGTATTCCATATTTCAGTGCTACGGAAGGCGGTGCAAGAGCCTTCGCAAGTGATCGCGGTTGATCAAACTTGCTTGCAAAAAACCATGCCAAACGGAAACTAAGCGAAACTCAAAATCTATTTCAGTTCGGCCTGTTCAAAAATCTAATCAAATCCACCAATCAAAATCAATCTGATATCAACAAAGTTCTGATAAAAAACCATGCATTTTTTTGGACCAGGATCCTCTCAATTTGGGACCCAAATGAAACTCCATTTTATAATCTAATGGTACATAATTTTTTCATGAAAATAAATAAATAAAATAAAATAAAATCAACCATAAATGAATACTATTTTCTAATTTTAAAAGCAATTTCAATTTCATTCAAACACAAAATAGGGTTTCTAACCTTATAACATACTAATAAGTATTTTGTAATTTAACTTAGGCACCGTTTGAGAGGACTTATTTTCACCGGTCAAGCGGTTACGACCGCATGAACCGGACCATAATTAAGGTCAGGTTCATGCGGTGGTGACCGCTTGACCGGTGAAAATAAATCCTCCCAAACGGAGCCTTATTGTTTGGAAAATATTAACAATTCATTTTTTTTTATTTAAAAATACCTAAAGGAATATTTTATTGATTTATTTCTTCCATTTATCAAAGAACAAAAACACAAATTTCACTCACATTCACTTCCCTACGCCGAAATGGAGGTGAAAGCTAATTTCAAAACCTCATTGAAAATTAAATGAGGGAATTAAAAAAATTACAATTAAATTCCCCCAATTCTTCAAAAAAATAGCCCTTGATGAAGTAGTTACCAACATTAGAGCTAATATTGATGAGTTCATGCAGATACACATTCACCAAAATAATCACTAAGCCAAGCAACATGTTCAATGTGAAGAATATGGTTATGCGCATGCTACGGTCCAATGCCTACAGCCCGCAAAGCATATATATTACACTGCGATACAAAAAAAACTTAACCTCCGAAGAAAATACACAGCCGAGCACACCGCTCATGCTTCAAGAAATCCTAAGAACGTCTTTGTAAGGAGCATAAATGGGAGGTGATTGACTGAACAAACTTTAAACATGTTCCGATTGCAAATATAGGAATTTCATTCTCAAAACAACTTGGCATGCAAAAAATTTATAGGCATTGACTTGATCAGTGTTAGACAATCTAATTAATTATAGAAAAACATACAAATAATCAACAGATTCAAAAGCAGGTATGTTGCTTGACTTGATCACAGTGTTAATTTTGAATCTAATGATCCTGCAAGGCTTCCTTGACTGCTCGCAGCCTTCTCTGAATCCTGCTGGCACCGTTTTATTACGTTATAAATTGCCGGTCATGAGAATGCCGCAGAAAGAGAAATTTTGGCTCTTTGGAAAACATACCTCCATTCCCCACTTGATGTAATCCGGTGACTCGCAGGCCTTATATTCGTCAACCAAGCTCTCTATTATTTCTTGAGATTCGTCAAACTCAGAAAGATCGTTGTCCTGTTCACACCGATCGAAATTTCAGCAATCACAAGAAGTTAGAAATTTGATGTGTAGAATTGCACGAGTGTGCAGAATAAGTACAGAATTGCCAAAAAAAAAAAGTTGTTGATGGGGATAAAGCCCGATTTAAATAACTAGGAGGTGCATTTAATTACTCTCCTCATAATTTCTTCTATTATGGAGATCATGGATTTGACCGGTCAACTCACTCCTCATGATCTCCACCACAATAGGCAAAATCATGGGGGCCTCCCGTTCAACAACTACCACCGGCCGCAGCCGCAGCCGCCGCCACGACCGCCACTATCGTCGTCTGTTCCTCCCGCGCCGCCGTCGTCCGTTCCTCCCGTGCCGCCGCCGCCGTCTTTCCCAACGCCGCGGCCGCGGCCGCGGCCGCCGTTATTTCCCGACTCTACGATCGCCGCCGCCGTCGTCCGTTTCTCCCATGGCCGTCATCTCCCAACGCTGCGGATGCCGCCACAGTCTTCGTTTCTCTTCTCCCGGGCCGCCGCCTCCATCTTCAAACGTCGCGGCCATCGACCGTGGGGGCTTGCCCCCCTCACGGCAAAGTCGCGATTATAACCCGCGTAAACAAAGCCGCGGGCTAGAACCGTGCAAACTAAGCCGCGGCCAGTCTCGTGCAAACTTCCCCTCAAACCAGCCTTGTGCGTGCTAAAGATGCGAGCCAGACTCGTGCAAACTTACCCACAAGTCAGCCTTGTGCGCGCTAAAGTCACGAGCCAATCTCGTACGAACAAAACTCACGAGTCAGTCTCGTGCGAGCAAAAGTCGCGAGCCAGTCTCGTGCGAGCAAAAGTCACGAGCTAGTCTCGTGAGATCAAAACTCGCGAGCCAGTCTCGCGCAAAACGAGACTGCATCCATGCACCTCGCCGCAACAAGTTTCTCCTTCCAACCTTGTACAAGAGGTACCCGGTGATGTACTCGGGGTCACTAGAAACTTCGTATCTCAACGACCTCTTCTCTTCCACAAAATTAGCGCTCAATGCGTCGTACATATTACACCTTGCCCTCATCGCGTATGCAACACGCATCGTGCACGCGACACCCGTAATGCATCATGCACCTTATATATTGCACACATCGCACCTCGTGTGAACGTTACACACTTTGCGCCTTGCGCCCGCACGAGCCAAGATTGTGCATATCGCTCCATGTGTGCACAACGTCCAAATGTACGCTGCGCCCACCACACATGTCAACGCAGGGGCATCACCATGTGCAGGATCCATCTCCAATCTTGCCAGTGTATTTTACTATTTTGTGCACACTGCACTCTTACACAGAATCAGAACACATTGCGCTTATTAAGAACACCTCATGCGCATATCCCCAAGCATGCACGATGCACATTACACATCTCATACACAAATCCTGGCACACAAGTCGTCCCATATACGGTCTAACCTCTACACCTCTCGTGCATTTTGTTGTACGGACAAACCAGTGACCACTTCGCTCGGAGGTCAGTGCACCTTCCACACCTTTTCTACACCAATCATCTACACTGTACTTATGCATGCACACACAAGCACATTAGCCCGCGCACAATCTGGCATGCACCCGCACAGCCCGATGCGCGCGCACACGCGCGCATCCAGGCACACGCGGCCCGGTGCGCGGAGCGCGCTCACAGCACACGCACTGTGCGCGACACTCCGTAATGCATCATGCACCTTATATATTGCACACATCGCGCCTCGTGTGAACGTTACACACTTTGCGTCTTGCGCCCCCCGCACGAGCCAAGATTGTGCATATCGCTCCATGCGTGCACAACGTCCAAATGTACGCTGCGCCCACCACACCATGTCAACGCAGGGGCATCACCATGTGCAGGATCCATCTCCAATCTTGCCAGTGTATTTTACTATTTGTGCACACTGCACTCTTACACAGAATCAGAACACATTGCGCTCATTAAGAACACCTCATGCGCATATCCCCAAGCATGCACGATGCACATTACACATCTCATACACACAAATCCTGGCACACAAGTCGTCCCATATACGGTCTAACCTCACACCTCTCGTGCATTTTGTTGTACGGACAAACCAGTGACCACTTCGCTCGGAGGTCAGTGCACCTTCCACACCTTTTCTACACCAATCATCTACACTGAGCTTATGCATGCACACACAAGCACATTAGCCCGCGCACAATCTGGCATGCACCCGCACAGCCCGATGCGCGCGCACACGCGCGCATCCAGGCACACGCGGCCCGGTGTGCGGAGCGCGCTCACAACACACACACTGTGCACTGATGTGTCGCGTGCGCGCGCGCAGTGCGCGCACCTGCGCCCAGGTATGCGCGCATCCAACTGCACGCGAACCCAGGCGCGCGGACGCGCGCCCTCTCGAGCGACCATGTGCGCGCACCCACACGACTTGGTCTCCGTGCCTCCTCGCGTTGCCGCGCAGTGGCCTCCGCAGCGCCGCCCGACCGTGAAGGCGCCAGGGGCCCCCTTTTTTGGGCGCGCTGGCGCTTCCTCTTGTCGTCCCATCTTTCCCCCAAAAATCTTTTAACATAACGTTACCTGGTCTCGCCGGGAGCCGCTCTCTGACATTTCTGGCCTTTCACCGGTCGTCGTCATGATCGAAGAGAATGTGTAAAAATCTTTGTTCTCCCGCTCGTGCCAATCTCCGACAACAAAGGATTTGGGGGGCAATTGATGGGGATAAAGCCTCATTTAAATCTCTAGGGGGTGCATTTAACCACTCCCCCTATAATTTCTCATATTATGTAGATCATGGGTTTGACCGGTCAACCCGCTACCCATGATCTCCACCACAATAGGCGAACTCATGGGGGCCTCCCGTTCAACAACTACCCGACGACCGCCGCCACGACCGCCACTATCGTCGTATGTTCCTCCCGCGGCCGCCGCCGCCGTCTGTTCCTCCCGCGGCCGCCGCCGTCGTCCGTTCCTCCCGCGGCGGCCGCCGCCATCTCCCAGCGACCAGGTGCGCGCACCCACACGACTTGGTCTGCGTGCCTCCTCGCGTTGCCGCGCAGTGGCCGCCGCAGCGCCGCCCGACCGTGAAGGCGCTCAGGGGCCCCCCTTTTTTGGCGCGCTGGCGCTTCCTCTTGTCGTCCCATCTTTCCCTCAAAAATCTTTTAACATAACGTTACCTGGTCTCGCCGGGAGCCGCTCTCTGACATTTCTGGCCTTTCACCGGTCGCCGTCATGATCGAAGAGAATGTGTAAAAATCTTTGTTCTCTCGCTCGTGCCAATCTCCGACAACAAAGGATTTGGGGGGCAATTGATGGGGATAAAGCCTCATTTAAATCTCTAGGGGGTGCATTTAACCACTCCCCCATAATTTCGCATATTATGTAGATCATGGGTTTGACCGGTCAACCCGCTACCCATGATCTCCACCACAATAGGCGAAATCATGGGGCCTCCCGTTCAACAACTACCGCCGACCGCCGCGACAACCGCCACTATCGTCGTCTGTTCCTCCCGCGGCTGCCGCCGCCGTCGTCCGTTCCTCCCGCGCGCCGCCGCCGCCATCTCCCAGCGCCGCGACCGCCGCCTCCGTTATTTCCCGACTCCACGACCGCCGCCGTCGTCGTACGTTTCTCCCGCGGCCGCCGCCGACCGCCGACCGCCGCCATGACCTCCACTATCGTCGTCTGTTCCTCCCGCCGCCGCCGCGCCGCCGTCGTCCGTTCCTCCCGCGGCCACCGCCGCCGCCGTCTCCCAGCGCCGCGGCCGCCGCCTCCGTTATTTCCCGACTCCACGACCGCCGCCGTCGGCGTCCGTTCCTCCCGCGGCCGCCGCCGCCGTCTCCCAGCGTCGCGGCAGCCGCCTCCGTTATTTCCCGACTCCACGACCGCCGTCGTCGTCGTCCGTTTCTCCCGTGGCCGCCGTCGACGCCGTCTCCAAACCCGTGGCTACCCGCGTTCGTTTCTCTCGACCGCCGCCGCCGCCGTCTTCAAACGTCGCGGCCTCGCCGCCGTTATTTCAACTTCACGGCCGCCGCCGCCGCCGTCTTCAAACTCACGGCCGCCACCGGTCTTCAAATCGCGGCCCAGCCGCCGCCGTTATTTCCGCTCCACGACCGTCGTCGTCGTTCTGTTTTCTCCCGCGGCCGCCGGCGCCCCGTTATTTCCTGACTCCCGCCGCCGCCGCCGCTTATTTCTCCAGCGGCCGCCACCGCCGTCACTCCTCTCTCGTCGGACGTCGCCACGTCGGCCGCTCCCCACTTTCCGGCCGTGGCCGCCGCCCCCGCCCGCCGCCATTATTTCTAGACTTCACGGCCGCCGCCGTGGCCGCCGCCGCCGTCTTCAAACGTCTTCAAACGCCGCCGCCACCGCCGTTATTTCTCGACTCAAACGTCACCGTCGTTGTCGTCGTCCGTTTCTCCCCCGCGGCCGCCGCCGCCGCCGTTATTTCTCGACTCCACGGACCGTCGTCGTCGTCGTCTGTTTCTCCCGCGCCGCCGCCGCCGCCGTTATTTCGTCGCTCATTTCTCCACCGTCGTCGTCGTCGTCTGTTTCTCCCGCGGCCGCCGCCGCCGCCGTCATTCCTCTCTTCGTCCACCACGGCCGCCGCCGCCGTCGCCACCGTCGGCCGCTCCCCACTTTCCGCCGCCGGGATGGCCTCCGCCCGCTCTCCCGGCCGGTGGCGGCGCTCCCCACTTTCCGCCGCCGCCGGATGGCCGCCGCCCGCCGCCACGGCCGCCGCCGCCGTCTTCGCCGGCAAGTTCGTCGGTCGTCCGAGGGAGCCCGTCTCACCGTCCGATCACGCCGCCGCCTCCCGCGCGCATTCCACGACGTCGTTATTTCATCTTCCACGACCGTGCGCGCGTTATTTCCTGACTCCACGGACGCCGCCACCGCCGCTCATATCTCCAGCGGCCGCCGCCGCCGTCACTCCTCTCTTGCGTCGGACGTCGCCACCGTCGGCCGCTCCCCACTTTCCGCCGCCGGGATGGCCTCCCGCCCGCTCTCTCCGGCCGGTGGCGGCGATCTCCCGCATTCGCCGACAAATTCGCCGGCAAGTTCGTCGGCCGTCCGAGGGAGCCCGTCTACACCGTCCGATCACGCTCCCACGATCGCCGTGCGTTTTGCGGTTACGTGGATAACCACCCACGTAACCGCCCACATGATCTCTCGTAGTGGAGATAATGCATTGCCTCCTTGCAGAATGGACAGCATATGCGAGATTAATATGCATATTAAACCATAATCCCATAAAAATAAATATAATATTTTGGTCTATTGATAACAATCATGGTGGTTATGGGCTGCTAACCGCGTAAACCTCCATAACCACCCATGAAGCCTATAAAAGGAGCATTCTCTCAGAATCCCCTTAAGGGGATTCTCTCCTTCTTGGAAAAATCCTCCTACGATTCTCTCTCCTTCCTCCCTCACTTTTCATCTTCTTCTTCCCCTTCAAAAATCCGCATTCTTTGAAATCCTTTCCTTCGAAGATCTTCATCTTCTCGCGAAATTTCTCTCTCCTCCACATCTTTTGCGGGCTCCCGCGCACGCCCCTTCGCGCGCATTCTTCCTTGCGCTCGCGCGCCGCCGCCCCGCGCTCTCGCCCGGCCGCCTCCTCGCTCTTCGCGCATTTCTCTCTTCGTGCACCCGCACGCGCGCCTCCTGCGCGCTCTCGCGCGCATTCCCTAACCGCTCCCAGCGCGCCGACCCCTCGCGCATTTCTCCCTTGTGCGCTCCCGCGCGCGCCGCCTCCGTTGTGCGCTGCGCATTTCTCCCGCGCGCGCTCCCGCCGCGCTCTCGCGCTCATTTCTCCCTTGCGGGCTCCCACACGCGCCGCCTCTCTCTCCCGCATTCTTGCGCCTGTCTCTCCCCTGCACGCTCATGTGCGCTATCACACACGTTGCTCCCTTGCACGGGTCTTCCCCCAACGCTTCACGCACCTTTCTCCAACAAGCGCCCAGCGCGCTCTCCTCTGTCAAGCGCCCTGCGCGTTCTCCTCCAACAAGCACCCTTCGCGCTCTCCTCCTACAAGCGCCCTACGCGCTCTCTTTACCAACAAGCGCTCTGCGTGGCCTCTTTCATCTAGCGCTTCGTGCGCCCTCCTCCAGCAAGCGCCTAACGTGCTCTCCTCCAGCAAACTCACTGCGCGTTTTTTGCCAACAAGCGTACCACGCGCTCCAG
This sequence comes from Platanthera guangdongensis, assembly GCA_039583875.1. Lineage (NCBI taxonomy): Eukaryota > Viridiplantae > Streptophyta > Magnoliopsida > Asparagales > Orchidaceae > Platanthera > Platanthera guangdongensis. The sequence goes on along the minus strand of CM077162.1, from coordinate 55,251,779 downwards.
AACAAGCACTCAATATACCGATAAGACAACCAAACCATGTTTCTTAAAAAGACAATCAGAGACAAGAAGCAAAGGGTAAAACGTGGTACGCGCGCCTCCGAGCCTCAAAGCTCCAGACATTAGAACGTGTACAACAAGCTGCTCCCGTCTCCAGGAATTATTAGAAGACTCCAAAATACGAGTGCATCGCTCCCCACTGCACTCAAAGAAATAATTAGCCCTGTGAGTGGTGGTCTGTCACCCTCCAGTCTCTCTCTCTCTCTCCTCAATAATTGTAACGAGAGGCGGTATGTCGCCCTCGAGTTCTTGAAAAAGCCTTCTAACAACACTTAGATCTAGTGGAGGTTTGGTTGACACATATACGACCACGTGGTTTTTCACCTCTTTCCGGGATTTTCCACGTCAAAAAAATTAGCTTGTCAACTTTCTATTTTCATTGACTGTGTGCGCGCTCGACCGTTCCGAGAGCTAAGACGGTCCAAAAATTCCGGCCCGACCGGGACGTCGAGTTAGTCCGCAGCAGTTGTTAATATCATGTTCCTTCCCCTTGCTATCTTGATAGCTTTCTCCGTCCAGCTCTAGGGCTTGTTATGGTTTGCATTTTTTTTATTATGGAGCTTACTTGTTATCCCATGAAATCTTCCCTAGATGTTCTGGAAACTTCCAAGAACCTCCTGGATGCCTCTGGAAGCTCCTAGAACTTTTGGAAACTTTAGAGGATCATAGAAGTTTTTTCTGTGAATATTTCTCGTTCTTTTTTTCACATTTTTGAATTGATGCTCCTACTATTAGTGCTCGTTGCACATGTAAAGGAGTAAAATTAAAGCTTTAAGTCCAGTCTCCAGCATTTATTCCATGAAATCAGAGGATCAAAAGCATCTTAATGAAACCAGTTGTAACACCAAAATTTTGAACTGGGTCAAGTGAGTAACCTGAGTTTAAGAGGCCCAATTTACCCAAGCTAGGTCAAAATTGAGCTAGATTGACCAAATGCACTAATTGACTCAATAGTGAGTGACACATTGAGCCATGGTGTGTTCAACAAGAACCTATAAGGTCCAATTCGACTCCAAGAGAGTCAAATGAACTAAATTGACCAAATGGGTCAATTTGGCGATGCTTCAATACGGGACCTAAAGAGAGATTAGGACCAATGGGACATTTGAGCCCTGAATGACTTATTAAGGGTTACATTGGTCAATGTTGATCCAAATTGGTCAAGTAAATATAATTTTTCCATTGAGCAACTCAGAGCCCATAAGAGCGTGTTGTCGCACGGGCGCACGTTTTTCGCCCGTGAGAGTGTTTTTCGCTGAGGCGCGTATTTTTCGTCGAGACGGCGTATTTCGGGCGGGCGCGCGTTTTTTCACGTGGGCGCGAATTTTTTCCAAGCGCGATGTTTCGCACAAACGCAAATTTTCACCCGAGCGCGATTTTTTCGCTTGAACGCGAATTTTTCGCCGAGGCGTACATTTTTCGTCAGGGCGGCATATTTTGCATTTTTGCACGTTTTTTCACACGAGCGCGATTTTTTCGCCCGAGCGCGATTTTTTTCGCTCGGGCGCGATTTTTTTCGTCCGGCCGCGATTTTTTCACTCGGGTGTGATTTATTTGTCAGGTCGTGTTTTTTTCAACCGGGCGCAATTTTTTCACTCACGCTCAAATTTTTCGTCCTGCATCAAATTTTTAGCCTGGTCGCGCTTTTTTCTCCCTGGGCAATTTTTTTCGCCCAGAGCGATTTTTTCGCACGGATGCGAATTTTTCGCCCCGGCTCAAATTTTTCGTCCAGTCGCGTTTTTCTCGTCCGGGCGTGATTTTTTTCGCTCGGACGCGTTTTCTCGCCCGGGCGCGGTTTTTGCGCCCTGATGGGAATTTTTCCCCCGAGCGCATTTTTTTCGCCCTGCCGCGATTTCTTCTCCAGGCACGATTTTTCGTTCAGGCGCATATTTTTTGCCGGACCGCGAAATTTTTCTCCCGAGTGCGTTTTTTCGCCCGTGCATGATTTTTCCCCCCGAACATAATTTTTTTCTCCAAGGCGCAATTTTTCGCTCGGCCGCGTTTTTTTTTTGCTCGCACGAGATTTTTTCGCCCGAGCGAGATTTTTTCGCCCGGGAGCTATTTTTCCCTCGGGCAAAAAAATCACGACTGAGCGACAAAAACGGGCTCGAGTGACAAAATTGCACCCGGGCGGAAAAAATGCAACCGGGTACAAAAATCGCGGGCAAGTGAAAAAATCACGCCCGTGAGAAAAAATCACGGTGGCGAAATAATCTTTCCAGGGCGAAATAATCGCGCACGAGAGAAAAAACTCGCGTCCGAGTAAAAAATCGTTCCCGAGCAAAAAAATCGCAGTCATAACGCACATTTGTTTAACAAACGAACAAAAAAAATTGATCAATTACACAATATTCAACAATATTTTTTATTAGGCGAACGTTGGAATTAGAATTAGTCACCAATATTTAATTTCACAATATTCACCAATATTCAATTCAAAATCGAATTCCAATTCCGTGAAAACGAACGGACCCTTAAGATATTTTTTATTAGGCGAACGTTGGAATTAGAATTAGTCACCAATATTTAATTTCACAATATTCACCAATATTCAATTCCAAAATCGAATTCCAATTCCGTGAAAACGAACGGACCCTTAAGGAATTCAATGAAAAGATTGAAGAAGATTACATGAAAGAAGAGTTTGAGGGAACCGCGGAGGAATGACTTTGAGGGTAAATTCTATAGTGAGCAGAACTTTGAAAATGGAGGATCCTTTATTTCGGTGATGGACAAAAACAATTCTTCTGGTAGTTGAAAACTATCCTGATAGTGACGATGTTTGGTTCTTAAAATGTGGAACTGATGGTTTGTGCTTGTTTACCTTTTGGATGGTATGGATCAATCTAGCATATTATTACTAGTTTGAAATCTTGGGCTGACAGCTTAACCTACCGCATAAAGTGAAGTTTGTGGAGTGAGTATATACTAACAAGACTAGTGTACGGATGTGAATGTAGTAATGAGTGGGGTTCTAAAATAATGCAATGCTTATACAAAGTACGCGGTGCAAACTTAATAAGCTTTGAAATTAAGTTAGGCTACGCTAGCATGCACGATCAAAACTAGGCTTTAAAGCAAGCAAGCAAGTTCTAATAAAAAATTAAAATAAAATTGCTTTAATTAAATACTCGGCCAATAAATCTTTCAATTAGATTCGAGCAATTAAGCAATTTTTTCAATTAATATTTCTAAATCATATGATTCCCAACAAGCAATCATTACAAAGGAAAGATGTTATCTTATGGAACCTCTTCCACACCATGAAAAACTCAACAAGCACGGACGAACACGTGCGCCTTCAAGCCATTTCCGTGCTGCCGGTCTCGGATCGTCGAACGGAGCTTCGATGCTCTTCTAATAGAGAGAACTCCCACCAGGAGGACGATGGATGTGACTGTGTGAACCGGCGATGGGGAAACTGTTGGCCATGGAGGATCGTTAAAGGAAGGAGGGCTTTTCTTTAAGAGGAAGGTCGTTGGTTTTTGTACAGGGATGACGATAGATGACGATTACGCTAAAATGATCGGTTCCAAGCGGTATTTAGGTAGTTACAGGGAATAGTGGAGGCTTACGTGGGGGTACTAGTAATTATAACCTCTGGTCTTGGTAGTAAACCATTATGACTTTTTATCTGCAACATTCTTTCTTTGTTGGCATTGGGGATGGTGATTTCTTTAGCTTCCAATAAGTTTATAGGAGAACTCCATCTTCCAAGTGAAGTGGTGCCTCTTCCATGCATTGACAGCATTCTGATAGTAATAATCATTCAATCGCCACCGAAGACCTTCATGATCTGGTGATATGACGATACCACTAAACAAAATGCATTTAACAATGAGTCCATTGATATTCATGGCATCATTGTAGGAGTTTTTGACCGGAAAGAGTACAACAACAATAAAGTTGATTGTGTTTAGTGGAGGAAGAAGACACATGGGTATTTACCACCTCACTCGAAGTACCATGATACTAGACTTCATCGATGCTCAATCCCCATGCCACCAAGAATGATTAGAATTTCATCAATGACATGGATAACTTCTATTTTTATAACTTGTCTGTGTATACCGCCATTGATCCATTTATCTCTCCTCTTCTTAAGTTTGGCATGTAACTCCCCAGTCTACTGTGGGTGCGCTACAAATCTGCAGACCAGTGACCCTAACCTATCTTCGCGGATCTGATTGGCCGCAACTCCCTTATCCAAGAGGTCCGAGGTTCAAGCCCCAGTCCCAACAACCCGTCATTGGAATTAGTGGCTGCGGCCAATCAAATCCGCGAAGACGGGTTGGGGTCATTGGTCTTCAGACCTATAGCGCACCCACAGTAGACCGATGCGTTACATAAAAAGTGCAGTTTTTATGTAACGCCCCAGCCTACTCTAGATGCGCTACAGGTCTATAGACCAGTGACCCCAACCCCTCTCCACGAATCTGATTGGCCGCAATCGCTAATTCGAATGGTGAGTTGTTGAGACTGAGGCTTGAAACCCAGAATTCCTGGATAAGTGAGCTCTAAACTGGTCCTCATCACCAGCTGTATCACTGGTCTGCAGACCTGTTGGTACTTATAGAAGAAAAAAGGCTTCTTTGAATTCTTATCCACAACGCCCACATCAATTGAAGGTGCTTGAATTGCTTCTTATATTTTACTGTATGCATAGTCTCTACCATCCACACTCACACCAAGCAGTAGTCTGTGAACTGATCCTGGTATGACCTACTCTGTCAACTAGGGAACTTGTAATGAATCAATCTTCTCCTAACTTTTTGGAGATGTTTGCACAGATGGTGAATCCTGTCAGTAGGTTGTGAAACTAATCTATTCGCTCTTTCAAGTACCTTCTCTAATCATAGTGGGTTTAGGCTATCGTCCTTTCAAAGTAGGATCATTTTTAGGGTGGACATCACATTTGTTGTTCTCCTTGGCATTGACGTGGCTAAGGTTTTAGTGGTTTATATGCAAAGTAGATAGTGAAACAGTCCTTTCCTTTGCCCAGTGTTGTAGATATCCCCCGACATGGACGACATGTCGACCGATATAAATGGTCAAAACGACATGTTTCCGATATTTTTTCACAAAATATCTTTTTGGAATATATCCTCTGATATGTTTGTTATTGTCCGATATATTCGCCGATATATCGGCATATATATCTCAACATTTTATTGACTTATTTTTTTCAATTTATTTTAATCAGTATCTATGGTCTAATAGATGATAAACCAAAATTATTTCATTGTTTAAGTTGCTTTTTCAACGTCCTCCGGCTTTCTTCCTTTCTAAAGTCCGTCATTGTCTTAAATTACGCATGATCTTTCAATTATGGACTAAAAGTTCCTCATCTTCCATTGTCATCGACAACTTTCTGACTTCATGTTTCCTCTTACTTTATTTCACGCGTTATAACGTTATTACTTGTGTAGCATAAATGTTTATATTAGTTTGATAAATTTAAGAATTCAATAAATATTAAATTATTAATATATATAAATTAAAAAATGATTAAATTTATATATAATTACACACAAAAAATAATTAAATACTAAAACCCGATATATGAAATATCCCCGATATATTAAAACCGACATAAAAAACCTAAACCGCCGTGTCTCCGATATCCGACATCTACAACCTTGCTTTTGCCTATAATGAGTGCAACTTGGACTACTTCAGGTTGGAGGTCATGGACTTCCCGTACTTATATCTAGAAACAAACTTATATCTAGAAACAAATGGAACAGTGTTGTTGTGGTTTAGTTGGCCCCAACTTAATGTTGATGAGATTCTATGACTTCTCTATATTTAGGCACTCGTCAACTGGGTGGGGAGTTCTCTTAATGTCAAGTGAATGATGGAAGTGATAGAAAGACTGGTTAACTCCTCGAGTAAGAGTTAACATTCGATGGCGTTAGAGATTGTAGAAAAGGCCTGAAACTTGTGTATATTGATTGAGTATCTAAATACAAAGAGAGTATACAAATATATAGGAAAGAAAGAGAGGAAATAAATCCTATACAAGATGTGGGACTAAAGAGGAGAGAACAAGAAAATGGGCCCAAAACATGGGCCTAATACATGGGCTATTCTAACACTCCCCCGCAAGCTGGAGCGTACAAATCGTATGCACCAAGCTTGGACAAGCATTGATAGAAGGATGCTTTGGGAAGAGCCTTTGTGAGGACATCTGCAACTTGTTCTGTCCCTGAAACATGCTTTAAATCGAGCTTCTTCATTTGAACCTTTTCTCGAACGAAGTGGCAATCAACTTCAATGTGCTTCGTTCTTTCGTGGAAGACTGGGTTCTTGGCGATATGTATAGCCGCTTGGCTATCACAAAGAAGTAGAGCAGGAGAAGGTAATTTAACACCCAGGTCAGTGAGAAGACTTTCAAGCCATGTGAGTTCGGATACAACAGAAGCCATTGCGCGGTATTCTGCCTCAGCCGATGAGCGAGCAACGACCGCTTGTTTCTTGCTTCGCCATGTAACCAAATGTCCCCCAAAGTATGTGCAGAAACCACTAGTAGACCGCCGGTCATCAAGAGAGCCCGCATAGTCCGCATCGGAGTATGCCACTAAGGTAGGAGCAGACGAGGAAGTCCGGTACACAAGTCATTGACCCGGGGCTGTTTTTAAGTACCTCAGAATGCGTTCAACAGCCAGAAGATGAGACTTGCGAGGAGAGTGCATGTATCGACTGACAAGACCAACAGCAAAGGAAATATCTGGTCGGGTAACAGTAAGATAGATCAACTTGCCAACAAGTCGTCGATAATATTCAGGGTTCTGGAGGAGAAGATCTGAGTCAGAAGCCTGAGCACACAACTTGTGGTTCACATCCATGGGGGTATCACATGGCTTACACCCTAAGAGGCCAGCATCATGAAGAAGATCAGTACAGTATTTCCGTTGAGATAGAATGAGGCCGTCCGGTCGCCTGGCAACCTCAAGTCCCAGAAAATATCGTAGAGTCCCCAGGTCCTTTGTCTGAAAGACCGAGTTCAGATGTGCTTTGACTGTATGTATCCCTTGGGAGTCATCTCCTGTGATGATGATGTCATCAACATATACTAATAGAAGGACCGTCCCTGATGGTCGGTGACGAGTGAAGAGCTAGAAATCAGCCGAGCTACGGCTAAAGCCGACAGCGCGAAGTACTTTACTGAATTTCTCAAACCAGGCCCGTGGAGATTGTTTGAGACCATACAGAGCCTTGCGAAGGCGGCAAACCTGAGACTCCCCCGTGGTCTCAAACCCGGGCGGTTGTTGCATGTAGACCGTTTCCTGGAGATCCCCATTTAAGAAAGCATTCTTAACATCAAGCTGAAAGAGAGGCCACCGGCGATGAACAGCGACAAAAAGAAGGACCCGAACGGTATTGAGCTTGGCGACCGGAGAGAAGGTTTCCTCATAGTCGAGCCCCTGTTGTTGAGTGAAGCCGCGAGCGACAAGGCGAGCCTTCAGACGGTCGATCGTCCCATCAGCATCATGTTTGATGACAAAGACTCACTTGCACCCTACCGGTTTGTGACCCGGATGGAGGGGGACAACGGACCATGTCTGGTTAGCCCAGAGAGCAGACATCTCTTCTTCCATGGCGGCCCGCCAGCCCGGATGGTTAAGCGCCTCCTGTACAGAGTTAGGAACAGAAACCGAAGAAAGAGAAGTAGCAAAGGTGTGCAGAGGTGGAGAGAGGCGATGAAGAGAGACATAAGCCTCCAGAGGATGAGCAGTGGAGGGCGTTACCTGATCAGAGGGACGCGAAGCATCCGTGGTAGAGGTCGGCGGCAGAGGGGCGACGGAACAGGGAGGGCGACGAGAGTAGACCCGGATAACGGGTGGTTTGGTGGTAGAAGGAGCGGGTGGAGGAGAGAGCGGGGGTGGTGGTGGAGTAGCAGGAATAACGGGACGAGGGATGGACGGCGGGAGAGGAGGCGTTGGTGGAGCAGTAGGGAAAGGAGCAGGAAAGAACGGTTCGTCTTCCCGGAAGGTAACGTCCGCAGAGACAGTGACCTTGCCGGTAGTGGGTGAGTAACAAACATAGCCCTTCTGGGTGTGGGAGTAGCCAACAAAGATGTGTTTCGCCGCCCTGGGGTCCAATTTATCGGTGGAGGGCCCGAGGCAGTGGACATAGCAGGTGCTGCCGAAGATACGGGGCGAGAGAGGGAAAGCCGGAGTGGAGGGAAACAATATGCTGAAGGGGGTCGCATAATTGAGGACAGAGGAAGGGAGGCGATTGATGAGAAAGCAGGCAGTGGAGACCGCAAAGTTCCAGTAAGCTTTAGGAACATGCATTTGGATCATGAGGGAGCGGGCAACATCCAATAGATGACGGTTCTTGCGTTCGGCAACCCCATTTTGTTGCGGGGTATACGCACAAGAGGTTTGATGGAGAATCCCGTATTCCGTACATAAGGTGGTAAAGGCGTGGCTGGTGTACTCACGAGCGTTATCAGTACGGAGAGTTTTGAGGGTGGTATGGAATTGTGTCCGGGTCTCGAGGACAAAGGCCCGAAACACCCGGGGAAGCTCGGAGCGGTCGCGAAGTAAGTAGAGCCACGTGGTGCGGGAATGATCATCAATAAAGGTTAGAAAATAACGATAACCACATATACTAGGAATCCGAAATGGACCCCAAATATCCGAATGAACAAGATCAAAAGGAGCCGCACTCCGAGTACAATGCGAAGGAAACGAAGAACGTGGCTGTTTGCCGAGAATACATGAATCACACTGAAAAGACGTAAAAGAAAGATCTGGAAGAGCCCGCTGGAGAACTGGCAGAGGGGCATGACCAAGGCGGCGATGCCAGGCAGTGGAGGAGACGGAAGACAGAGCGAGTGGAGAGGCATCGAGAAGGTAGAGCCCATTCCGCTGCTGACCTTTACCAATGGTAGTCCGCGTCCGTCGATCCTGTATAACAAAAGAAGAGGAAGTGAATATAACAGAACAATCCAAGTCACTCGTAAGACGCCCAACAGAGAGTAAGTTAAAAGGGGAACTCGGAACATGAAGAGCCGAGCGAAGAACGAGAGATGGGGAAATAGAAAGATCAGCCGAGCCGGAAACAGGAACCAGCGCCCCATTGGCCACGGTGATGGACTGCGGAGAAGGAGAACCCGAGTACTTGGCAGGTCGTTGCGAAGTAATGTGATGAGTAGCGCCAGAGTCCATAATCCAATCCGGGCTGTGAGAGAGACAAGCAGTACCTGTGTGGGAGACAGAGGCGACGGAGGCCGAGGGGGGATTGAGCAGCCCCTGGAGATGTTGTAGCTGAAGGCGGACGGTCTCGAGATCCGGAGGAGCATCAGTAACGGCAGAAGCCGTCGGGCGAGGGGGGTAGCCGAGTTTCTTGTAACAAGCCGCCTCAAGATGGCCATCCCGGCCGCAGAAGGAGCACTTTGGCCGGCCACGGCCGCCACGGCCACGGCCCCGCGAGCCCAACCGTCCCCCCCGAGTAGAAGGAGGAGGAGGAGAGGGTAAGAGCGGAGGGGCATGCTGAAGGAGAGCCGGTGGAGAAGGAGCTGGAGGATCTGGAGGAGGCGAAACCCGGAGAAGCATGGAGCAGACATCCGAAAAAGAGGGCGTAGTAGGAGCGGCCAGGATCTGAGCACGAAGACTGTGAAGATGAGAAGGAAGGCGAGCCATAAGGATGGCAATGCAAGCAGCTTCCTTCTGAGCCCGCTGAGCAGCAAGATCAGTGGTCGGCGGCTGGTGTTGGATCCAGGCTTCAGCAAGCGTTTTAGCCCGAGCGACAAACGAGGTCATATCGGAGGCGCCTCCAGTGTCAAGAGTGAAGAGATCAGTGAGGATGTCAAAAAGATGCTGGAGGCTATCGCGGCCAGAATACAAGGAATAAAGCTCATCCCACATAGCCTTGGCGGTGTCGTGGTACATAGCCATTTGATAGGGCTCACCATCCAAGGAGTTCAGAAGCCAAGTCTGAACACGACCGTCATTACGAAGCCAATCATCCGTAGGTGGAGAAGGAGGTGCCTGAGTAAGGTGCGGGAGAAGGCCCTTAGCCTGGAGAACCCGCCGAACAGAATGTACCCAAGGGATAAAGTTCTTCTTGCCAGAAAGAGAGATAGTAGTGATCCGGAGCTCGTCACGGAGGTCAACAGAACAGGCCGGGCGGTCTGGAGGACAAGCCGGAGGAACAGGGGGCGGGCTGGCCGCTGAGCTGGGAGAAGAACCAGAGGAAGTCATGGAGACAGGCCGCAACCCTTAGACAGGGAAGGAAGAGGGCCGCGGTTAAAGAAATAAACCGGGCGGACTGAGACAAGCCGCACTGGACGGAGACAAGTCGGGCGACCAGGCGACGGGAGAAGATCGCGACCAAAATGCAAGCAGGAAGGAGACAGCTCGCACGGTCAGGCAGATCGTATGCGCCGGACTGAGACAAGGTGTGCCGGACTGGGACAAGGCGCGTCGGACTGAGACAAGTCGCGCGACTAGGAGAGAGGCCGGAGATCGCGACCAAGATGCAGGCGAGAAGACAGCCCGCACGGTCAGGCAGATCTGAGCAGCGGACAGAGAAGGAGGCCGCGGCGAGAAGAGAGGGAGGCCGCGGTGAGAAGAAAGGCCGCGGCGGACAGAGAAGGAGGCCGCGGCGGACAGAAGAGAGACCGCGGCAGACAGAGAAGAGGTCGCGGCTAGGAGAGAGGCCGCAGCGGACAGGAAGAAAGTGGTCCCACGGAGAGAGGAAATGCTATAAAAGCAGGAGGGGGGGAAGGGGAAAGGTGGATCCACGGAGAGAAAATGAGGGCAGAGGAAGGCGGTCTGAAAGGGCAGGCCGCGAGGAAGTGCGGCTAGAAACGAAACAGGCCGCGAGAAACAAGCCGCGGGAGGAAGACCGCGAGAGTGTTTACACAGTGCGGTTAGTTAGGGACAAACCGCGAGAGTCGGAACCTGGCTCTGATACCATGTAGAAAAGGCCTGAAACTTGTGTATATTGATTGAGTATCTAAATACAAAGAGAGTATACAAATATATAGGAAAGAAAGAGAGGAAATAAATCCTATACAAGATGTGGGACTAAAGAGGAGAGAACAAGAAAATGGGCCCAAAACATGGGCCTAATACATGGGCTATTCTAACAGAGATCACCTAGAGAGAGACTGCTGTTTCAAAACAAGTAATGTGGTCAGCAAGTCCAACCTTCCATGCTAGTAATCTGGGATCAACATACTAAACTTAGTAGAAAAGGTTCATTTGTGATTCATGGAATGATTGGAGAGGTGGATGTCTCCTCATCTTGAGTTGGGCGATGAACTTGGCCTCAACAAATTGGACATTTGTTTAGTGATCTAGTCGCAATACAATCATACGTTACTCAAACCAGGCACAGTGAAGAACGTGGGGTTCCAGCATCGGGCAGAGGTCTAGCCCTACACACAAGATACATCGGTAGCAGAATCTCTATTGGGGGCATAATCGGCAAAGGGGATTGGATGAATGATTGGATGAACAATGTGTGAGGTCACATCTAGTGAAGCTCAACAATTGAGGCGATCATGTGTGGGTCGGCATGTCTCAGAAGTCAGAACTTCCTGAAGTTTCTGTCATGCTCCATTTCCTTACTCAAGTTAGGTCCATACTCTTTACTTTTCAGGATGTTGGATTCAGATTTGTCTAAGACTCCTAGTATAGACGAGAGGGAAATAGTCAGGAAAAGTAAAGTAGTGAGATTAGTAAAAGCAATAAGAACAATAGGGAAATAAATAGAAGAAACTCTCTTCTTGTACTAATCATTAGGCTTTTGAGTACAACTCATAAAAAAGGTAATCAAGCAAAATGAATAATTTGAACTATGTTACCTTGCTGGAACTCTTGATAGCTTGCGTATGAATTCCTGAGATTAGGACCCACTTATTATATAATGCCCATCTCCCATTATATTTATACAAGTCCTAAGGATAGAATTGTAGGGGGTAAGGTTCATACTTACACCATGCCATTTATTGTTAGAGTTGTAGACGGTCACTTTTGTTGGAAGTTGCCTCTCTATCAAAACCTGTTGAGATTCTTTCTGGCCAGAATGAGCTTTTCTAGCAACAATTACCCTCATGTTGGTGAAGTCTCATGTTGATCCATATTTCTGGTGAAAGTTTTCCTTAAGGTATAAGGTTATTGTTAAGGCAATTTTGTTGACTCTACTTATAACTTATACGCGAAGATTTTTATTTTGAGTGTCATGGGAGAGCATCTTTAAGGTGCGTTGTGTAAGACCCAATCTTTTATGCGGAGTTAATTACTATAGATATAAAGTATCTTAATTAAAATATGAAAATAATTTCCCGATGATGAAAAAGAAAATTCAGTATCGATTTGACGTCGCACATTTAATTTTTTGAAGTTCGAGTATTCCAAAGATTTTGCAACAACATTTAAGTGTTTTATTTTCAATTTAAATTACTTGATAAAATTATACACAATGTGGTGAAATTGGAGGCTTTGGCATGGGTCAGGGCATGTAAATTGCGTCGGTTATGGATTTGTATTTGATTGGATTCATGTGTTATGGGTTTACTTAGAGATTGTCGGAGTGGCCGGAGATGGTGATGGAGGAGGATACAACAGAGCCTTAACCCCGACTGTCTAAGCAGGGCTTGCTCATTGGAGGAGAGAACTACCAAATATCTCACAAGGGGGACAAGGAAACTAGAACTCTTTCATTGCTTCACCATTCATTACATGACTCCATGGGCTTATATAAGTCCTCAATGACGTGAGTGTAAATAACCCGAAAACATAAAATATAAAGAACTCGAGGCGACTAATAAACGAAACGACTCGACTAATACATTGACTTAATATAATAACTCAATAATAATACAATTAGGTACTGACATTTAGGATCCATAACATCACATCCATCCTCAAAATCGAGCTTGTTGTCAAGCTCGAACTGTGCGTGTATGACCGAGTCATCTAGCATTTGACCTCTCGCCAAAATTGCACTCAGTGGTGTGTCACAACTGCAGTGGTTACGACAAGGAGCAGAGGTGTCGTCAGAACAACGGGTGGCGGACAAAATGTGTCCAATGGTGCTGCCAGAGCAGCAGAAGCAACAAGGAGGTTGGAGGAACGACATTCTGCAGGAAAAACGGATCCGTCGGAGTCGGTAGAATAGGAATCGGATGAGCAAGGGCCGATATAGGAGGTGAAGAGATAGCCAGAAGAACCGACAGAGCAGGGGTTGACGGAGCAGGAGCCCGCAAGGGAAGCAGTGGCACATCGTCGGCTGGAGAAGAAAGCAGTTGCACAAGGAGAGGAGACAGTGAAAGCGGCAGAAAAGCTGCTGTCGGATTCTTAATTTGGTGGAGTGCGTTGGCACCGCGAAGGCATGCGTCCATGGAGGTCATGAAATCTCGTACCATCGAGCCGATGGAGGCCGCATTTGCGGCAACCTAGCTTGATGTTTTCCATAATGCGACAATATAGTTTTAAAATTAACTAATCAGTCAAAAATAATACTTGAAAAATTAATTACAAATTTAAATTTAAAAGAGATGAGCGGTTGGGAAGTTGTCGTTGTGCTCCCAATTTAAAATACTATGATTAAAAATTAATCTATAATAGATTAAAAATTAAACTAGATAAGGTTCATGGGGATAATCGTGTGGTCCATGACTGAGGAAATAATTACTCAAATAAGTGATTAATTAATAAAAATGACTTGGGGTAGAGCGGGAGCACATGGATCAAGGAGAAAAGAATGTGTGGGAGATTTGGATGACCCAAGGGAAAAGGAGTGGGCGGTCAAGAGGAGCGACAGGTTCAGTCCGACAGAGGACTTGGTGGGAAAAATTTCGGCTTGAGGGAAGGTTGGCGTCTCGATAAAGGTCGTTGAGGCACAGAGTTCTGGGGGATGACGCGGAAAGGTCGAGAGAATTGCTCTGGCAGGGGAATGGACCCGTCAAAGTGTAGACGAAGGGGCGTTGAAGATGGAGAAAAAATAGTAGTTGCAGAGTGGATGGCGACGTGGTCTTGTAGGAGGGGAAGGATAAAAGTGGGTTCAAGTTATTGCAAGGAAAGGAAAGGAGTCGGTTCTGTTTGACGAGCGGGGGTTCCTGTGGTGTCGACACATCAGCGAGAGGGTTTTGTGAGCCGAAGGATGAAGAGCAGGGCTTGGCTTGAGGGCAGGGAGTCGATGGGGTCAAGCAGGGCTTGACCGGAGGATGAAGAAGCAGTGGTTGCTAGTTGCGGGGCTGGACGTCGTGGCTGAAAATGAAGACTTGGGTTTGCTGGAATGAGAGAATTGAGCGATGACGTGTGGAAGAGGACTGGTGGCTCTGATACCAAATTGTTATGGGCCTACTCAGAGGCTGTCAGAGGAGTGGTCAGAGATGGAGGATAAAATGGAGATTTAATCGCGTCTGCCTAAGCGTGGCATGCTCGTTGGAGAAGAGAGCTACAAAATATCTCACAAGGGGGACGAGGAAACTAGAACTCTTTCATTGCTTCACCATTCATTACATAACTCCATGAGCTTATATAAGACCTCCAATGACGTGAGTGTAAATAACCCGAAAACATAAAATATAAAGGACTCAACGCGACTAATAAACGAAACGACTCGACTAATACATTCGACATAATATAATAACTGGACTCAATAATAATAATAATAAAACTAGGTAGCTGACATATAGGATCCATAACATCATGTTCTTAATAAATCATTATGAATTGTTTAATTATTGAGGGGTTAACTTTAGCCTTAGGCTTAAGAGAAGCGGCGGACCGTTTTCCCCTTTATACTTATCTGAGACTTGGCTCTCTCGATATTTTGTGTTCTCGCAATCTGCAGCCTTCGACGGGCTGGTTTGGATATAGGGCTTGCTCGATCCCACCTTTCTCTACTCGACGTCCTCTCCTCCCCTCGTCGATGGTGCTGAAAGAGCTTGATTAGGGTTGTGGCATGTCCTTACGCAGCTGCTGTTGTTTCTGGTTGGCTCTTTGTTGTTGGCCGCCAGTTTTGGGCTTATTATTTTCCTTGGTGAGTTCTTCTCTCCTTCCCTCTTGCTATTCTAGTAAAAATTAATAGATTAGTGGAGTTGGTCGGCTACGGCTGTTAACTGGGGATTTTGTGGAAGTATATCATTGGTTCTCCCCCCCCCTATCTGTAACCCCCTCTTGCTATTTTCAAATGTAGTTTCTTTGATTTCCTTGTGTACACGGTTGATTCAATTGATAAAATTCATTCCTTGGTTTCAGTTTTTGGAAGGTTGGTATGGTATGCTCTGATTCTTGTATATTTGAATATTAGTGCCTAAGATTGCCTTGACTCATGTGTAGATTTGGCCGGCTAAAGATGTCTTGGCATCCTGGACTTGTTTGTTGTAGGTCCTGCTAAGCCGGTTCTGGATCATATGTAGGACTTATGGCTGGTTTTGATTTGTTGGAGCTTTACACCTTGTCTCTTAGAGGCCGACTGGGCGTGGTTGGAGTTGTTATTGTTTATTAGACAAGGGTCTTTTTGGCAGATTTCAGCTTGAACCTGATCTACTGAAATTGTTGAATTTTAGTGAAGTTTACCTAAGTCTTTCAATCCTAGACCACTCTCGATAAGTCTACGTCGTCGCGGAGTCAAATAGTACATATTTAACAATGCAAACCTAAGTAAATGATTTCATTGATACTACAACGCATGATGTCCGGCAATAGGCACGACGAGAATCCTGGAAATGACAAGGACAAGAGAAAATTTGTGGTGAGTTTTTACCGCTTTAATTATGCATCTTTGAATTATATACATGTGAAAATTACTTGGCTCTGCGCCTACTCTCTTTGCATGGCATATTGATTAAAGTCAAGAAATTTAAAGTTTTGAAATCACTGATAATCATGAAATTACAAAAAGGTTAAACATGGTTTAGCAAGCGATAGAAACTCTGAGGAGAATATTATATAAACTTGTCTCTTAGAGATCGACTGAGCATGGTTGGAGTTGTTATTGTTTATTAGACGAGGGTCTTGCAGCAGATTTCAACTTGAACCTGATCTACTGAAATGGTTGAATTTTAGTGAAGTTTACCTAAATTTTTCTAACCCTAGACCACTCTTGATAAGTCTACGTTGACGCGGGAGTCAAATCGTACATATTTAATGATGCAACCCCAAGTAAATGATTTCATTGATATTGTAGTGGATGGTGTCCGGCGATAGGCACGACGAGAATCCTAGAAATGACAAGGACAAGAGAAAAGTTGTGGTGAGTCTTTAACGCTTTAATTATGCATCTTTGAATTATATACATGTGGAAATTACTTGGCTCTGAGCCTACTCTCTTTGCATGTGCGTTGCATATTGATTAAAGTGAAGAAATTTGAAGTTTTGAAATCATTGATAATCATGAATTTACAAAAAGACTAAATATGGATTAGCAAGCAATAGAAACTCTGAGGAGAATATTATATAAATATTTTATAAATTTTGAAAATGAACAGGAACTGAATATAAGAAAAATAAGAAATTGAGTGTGTGTCGACGCATAAAAATATTAAGGGTTAGCCTCGTAGGAGAGGCAGAATTCCTACAGAATTTTGATGATTCCAAGACAGGGTGTGTGTTTGATCACCCTGAATTGAAATAAAATTATTTAATCTATGGGGCTTGAAAGTCTGAGGCGTGCTTGATCGCCCTAGATGGGGCAATGAATTGACGGCCCAGATGACTGACAGAATTGAGAATCACCCGTAACATTCCAGAAGAACGAGATAAGAAAACTAATTACAGATAAGAAAAAGAATAAAGAAAGGATGAACTTGATAATTGTGGAACATTTTGCTACTTTGTACTTGTTCACCGATACTACTCTTTGATACTGCTATTATACCTCTTTTTGCTTACTCTACTGATTTACTATTTCTACCACGCGTATACAATTATGCATATTGATACGATTCTTTTGATTGTCTTTAGAGCGGATAAAGAGGTAAATGACTCAATAAGTTTTCTAAACTACGGTTAGTTGATTTCTATTTTTAGAATTTGGCCGCCAGTGTGCCAAGCCCCACTATAGGATTGGCAGCGGAGGCAAGAATGATGCAAAGGGAGGTTGTGGTTAGATAACGGGTTAGAGTATTGTTATAGTTTGTATTAGAGTTTTGTTGTCCTCCTATAGATTATACATATGTACTAGTTCTATTTTGGTAGTGATTTTCATGTACTTTGCATGATGTAAATTATGCTTAAATGAATGAAAAGTTGGTTCATGTTGTCTCCTATACTTTTCCTTAGCTATATTTTAGAATTGTTGTGTTATAGTATTGTGAAAACCGCTTACAAAAACAGAATTAAATCGTGGTGGTCTACGGGTCGTTACAGATCGATCACCCCTTGGGTTACACTCGAGCCGTGCTATATGATTTGAGGTGTACAATATACATATCAAACTTTAGCCCATGCAAAATAATAACTTTAAGATACAATGCCAGTATTTTTAGCTTTTTTATCTAAATGCTTCCTGGGAAAATTTTCGATGATAGGCACGTGGGATCTTAACTAAGGATCGTCATCCAAGTCTCTATGATTAGGTGGCGCGAAGATCAACTCCCACTCCATTTGAATAATATGAATAGAACCTAAAATTTTTAGAGTTTACGCACTTTCATTCGCCAAGGGAGCAACCACACTTTTTTTAAGTCGCCTTTTTAAACATTTCTGTATGCACAAAAAAATGCTAGATTAAGAAAGATCATAAGCTAAAAGCAGAATATATTTCTGTACTTCCCATCAGGAAGCATACCGTCTCCCTCGACTCTGTAGGTTGACAAATTAGTGGGCATGTGAACTTCCCACAGAATACTAACTTATTATTGATACGATTCTTTTGATTGCCTTTAGAGCGGATAAAGAGGTAAATGACTCAATAAGTTTTCTAAACTACGGTTAGTTGATTTCTATTTTTAGAATTTGGCCGCCAGTGTGCCAAGCCCCACTATAGGATTGGCAGCGGAGGCAAGAATGATGCAAAGGGAGGTTGTGGTTAGATAACGGGTTAGAGTATTGTTATAGTTTGTATTAGAGTTTTGTTGTCCTCCTATAGATTATACATATGTACTAGTTCTATTTTGGTAGTGATTTTCATGTACTTTGCATGATGTAAATTATGCTTAAATGAATGAGAAGTTGGTTCATGTTGTCTCCTGATACTTTTCCTTAGCTATATTTTAGAATTGTAGTGTTATAGTATTGTGAAAACCGCTTACAAAAACAGAATTAAATCATGGTGGTCTACGGGTCGTTACAGATCGATCACCCCTTGGGTTACACTCGAGCCGTGCTATATGATTTGAGGTGTACAATATACATATCAAACTTTAGCCCATGCAAAATAATAACTTTAAGTTACAATGCCAGTATTTTTAGCTTTTTTATCTAAATGCTTCCTGGGAAAATTTTCGATGATAGGCACGTGGCGCGAAGATCAACTCATCCAAGTCTCTATGATCCTCATCCAAGTCTCTATGATTTGGTGGCGCGAAGATCAACTCCCACTCCATTTGAATAATATGAATAGAACCTAAAATTTCTAGAGTTTACGCACTTTCATTCGCCAAGGGAGCAACCACACTTTTTTTAAGTCGCCTTTTTAAACATTTCTGTATGCACAAAAAATGCTAGAATAAGAAAGATCATAAGCTAAAAGCAGAATATATTTCTGTACTTCCCATCAGGAAGCATACCGTCTCCCTCGACTCTGTAGGTTGACAAATTAGTGGGCATGTGAACTTCCCACAGAATACTAACTTATTAAGTATTTCATGCCCCCCCCCCCACACGTTGAAGCTTATCCAAGTCATGCGGAAGCCAATCTTAGCATCTGAAAAGTAAACCACTTAATGGCACATGCCAGCACAACACCAATTACATTTTAACAGAATAAACCAAACTCGCACGGGGGGTGGGGGGGGTATGTAGGACAGCGCATAGGGTTTGCGCGTATGTCGGCTATTTATAGGAAACCTTAAATGCATGCGATGAAGAACAGTAAATTTGGGCGGGCATTGGACGAACTTTAAGAAATGCAGCAACTTGATTTTTTTTTTGGTAAAGCACAAAATCACTATTTTTTTGAAAATGAGTTTTCTTGAAAAATGGTTCAATTCTAAATTCGGAAAAGAAAGTTTGCAAGTTTCATTATGTTCCCCTTGTTGTAGCAAAACGAAAATCGTGAACTAGAAATACGTTTCCGTTTGGAGTTTTCGACATACTGTTTGCTAACAAAATTCGGGTGAAAACCCAACAATGAATCTATTATCCCACGAGAAAATAAAAAGAAATACACAAAGGAGGAGAAAGAAACAAGTTACCCACAGAAAAAAGCGTTTTTTCCGTAATCGAAGTCGATGGTGATCACGCGAGGAACTCCTCGTCACCATCGATCTCCTGCTCCGAGGTCGGCCGCTATAGCACACGGGCAGCAAGGAGAAATTTCAATCACTCTCACACGAAAGTGGCTCCACAGAATCTCAAACACTCAATAGTGTAAATAAGCAACAAACTAAACAACCTAAAATTCATTTTCTCACACGAAAATGGTTCCACGTAATCTCTAACACAAGAACTACAATTCACTCACTATTCACGGAACCTAAGCTAACAGTCCAGGAAATCGCACATTAAATTAATGTTATTGTTCATCTTCTCTCACACGGAAGCAACACAACACTCTCCCTTTCAATAATTTCCTAATCTACAACTATCCCACAGAATCAAGAAGCAAAATCACACAGAAATTGTTCTTTCCACATCTATCTTCACCTACGGGACTCATGAACTGGGGAGCAAACCACAACGCATCACTAATCAGAAAAATACACTCATCAATCTTCAAATTTTCATCATTCACCATCCAATTCAACTCTCACCTTTTCCTTTCTATATAGGTCTGGAAGAAAACCAAGGAAATAACTCCATGTCCTCACGATGGCGGAACCAACGGCCAAGAATGGTGGAGGTCGTGGCTTTGGCGGTTGCGAGCAACATCATGGGCGGAAGAGGCGCGAGCTGTGGGGGGGATCGTGGGTAGAACTCACGCAGGAGCTTCTCCTGGAGCAGCGTCAATGTCGGGGAGAATGCATCGTGAAGCCCTAGCGTGGCAGAGAAGAATAGAACCTACGGTTTTTCTGGTTTTAGGGAGCGGCTAGACCGGCTTATGTTCTTAACCAAAAAAATGTTATATATATATATATATAATTATATTTATATGTAATATTTTTATATATACATATTTCCACACTTGAATTTTCAAGTACATAAATGCAAACAACAAAATACACACACATAACAAAAATGACAATTGAAATATGCTCGCTCCGGGCCGGTAGAGGTCTGATTTGGTGAGACGTCGGGCACTTTTGCGATGATCAAATCGGGTATGGTCTCCACCAACTCTCTCACTCTCAAAATCACTCATCTCTGGTGAGTGCTCCAAGCGGTAGTGTTGTTGCAAATCCACATCCATATGTTGTAAGTCCTCAGCCAAAACTCAGCTGGTCTCGGTCTCTGGACTGTCGTGCCAACGAACCAAATATCTCTGCAAACCACCGTCAGTAGTGGTTACTAACTCATCATCCAATATATGCGCGAAAACAAGATCTGTCGTGAAAGTCTGTCAGTAGAAAACGGAAGAACTGTCGGTGGTGTGTCAGTAACTGGATGAGAGTTAGTCTGTCCTGAATGTTGCTCCTCACTAACTCTCACCTGTAACGACCTAAAATAAATATACGTATAAAATATTTTGAGTTATATCTCTGATGATGAAAAAGGCACATATTTTACGATTTATTTTTGATTATATTTTTTTTATTTAGGTTTGGATTTTCTTTACGAGTGTCAATAGCAGTTTTGGTTGGGTTGCCCTTTAATGTATTTGGGCTTGCTGCCTTTGAAATGGGCTGATTAAAGTATATGTGGGCTATGTGCTTATGGGTTGAACTATTACATGGGTTGACTGAATTAATAATGTTGGTTGCTGCTTGTTCACTTGTGCTGGCTGAAGTTGTGATGGAAGATAATCCTGTTGGCTGTAATAGGTGTTGGTTGGGTATTGTGATGGGTTCGGTTAATAAGACCTGGAGCGGTGCTTTGGCACGATGTTGCCGCTAGCCGCTGATTTCACTGTATAAAACGAGCCCAGGCCACTGTTTCGTTTCTCCTGCACTGCCAATTCTGCGATCTACGAATCTCGCTTCTTATTCTACTTCATCTCCTTCTGTCTCTGTGCCGAGCTAGCTGTGTCGTCACTGTTGTACGCCCGTGCCGACGCTTCTTTGCCTCTGTCGCTGCTATGCCGCCGATTCTTCTGGGCCGACGGCTCTGCTGTGCCGATTAGGGCTGCTGCTGCTATCGTTCCTCTTCTGCTGTACTAATTAGGGTTCCTGCTACCACTGCCTTCTCCTCCAAGGTTTTTTCTTCTTTCTCTGGCCGACTTCTTCTCTGCTCCGCTCTTCTTCTTCTTCTACTGTTGTACCCGAGTACTGCCTCTGTTGTTCTTCAGCTGCTGTCTCTGCTCCTGATTTAGGGTTACTGTCGCTCCCGAGCTGCTCCTGTGTAGCTGCTGTCACTGCTACGTTACTGCTGCTCCTTGTCGCTGCTCCCAAGTTGTTGCCTCTCTACTATTACTTCCCAGCCACTGTATTCTTCTTCCCCTTGGCTGGTTTGGTTTATTACCTCTCTACTTGGTTACTTATTTTACTCTTTGGACTGTTTTGAGTATTGGGGATACCAAAATTACTGATTTTCTTAAATTTAAATTGCTGAGTTTTGGGAGATTATGTTGTTAGCCAAGTTACCTTTTGTACCTTGCTGGACAATACGTTTAAGAGGACGGGGAGTCCATTTGGGGGCTGATTTTTAGCCCATTTCGAGGCATATTTATAGCTGTCCGGTAAAATATAAAATCAGATTTGGCCTTTGTCAATTTAATTGCAATTTCTGGTTTGTCGTTTTAGCTTTCCGATGTTTTCTAAATCTTTTACGCTACGAGTAAAACGAGACGCAACCCAAAATTAAGATGCATATTATTTCAGTGGTTTCCAAAGCTCGAAACCTCGAGGATGTCGTCTCGTGATAACCGTGGCATTCATGTGCAAAAGGATATGGATAAAGGCAAGGAAAGAATGAGTATTTTATTTCTTGAAATTATGGGTATCCAATTATTTTGCAGTATCTAATTTATTGACTTTTAAAGAAATTGTCTGTGCATATGAGTTTCGACTTAATGATATATCGCTAAATAAATAAAAGTGGGCGAGAAGACAATTAAGTGATATAGATTTCTGAGGGAATCAGTTTTATTCAAAACTCATGTTGATACGACAAGATAAAACTTATTTAAAATTCTGCATAGGGAAATACGAAGGATTCAAATTTGATGATGTGGAGGTATTTACTGATGGATTCACCAGTAGGGGTGAGCCTACAATTACGCCCTTCGGGGGTGTGGCCAATTCAAGTTGCATACCTAAGTATTTCCCATAATATGAAACTAAAAGGGTGGGACTTCAGTGAATATCAAGTTGCATATTTCAGTAATTACAATTTAAATATACTGTAAGCATATTGGTATACTCCCTTTGTTGCATGTATAACCGTTTCACGAGATTTCTGTCTCACATAGTCATATTTTTATGACTAACCCTCAGTGGATCCAATTTTTTTTAGCAACAGATGTGACTCCAAGTGCACGATAGAGGTTCGCGTCTGAAGAATTTGACCAAGTATGGTTGAATGTCTACAAAGGAATCAAAGAAGGTTCTGAAAGTCATATACTACTCTGTACAGAAAATTATTGTAAATTTTTATCAGACTTGGAATAAGCGATTGTATGATCGTTGTAAATAAATAAAATAATGAAATAAAAGTTCTATATTATTTTTTTGTACTGTGTATTTCTTTTCTACGATCCACTATTGAAAATCAATGCCGATCATTTTGGGAAGCCCGAAAAAAGGTTCTTCACAATTGGTATCAGAGGGGGGTTTATTTTCAATATGTGTGATCGTAGACAGTGCGAAAATATAACACAAAATTTAATATGTAACCTTCGTTTATAGGAACCCGTCCAAGTATATTCTAGCCGTCGCAGCCAACGCCGTCGGGAGAATCAAGAAGATCATGACCATCAAGCAGCCACCAGGTCCGAGGGAACTGACAACGGGCATCAACACCATCGGCATCCTTTGGATTCGTGCTATCAATAGCAGAAGCTATTAAGTTAGTTTTCTCGACGTTAGTTGTTTTAGGACCCACAGTTCCCCAAGAGAATCCTAATCCACCACATCAACCACCTCAACATCCAATCAACCCTCCTCCAAATCTCCCTCCAGGAGTTGAAGCTCCGGCACTTCAATACCGTCAAATGGACTATGATCTTAAACAATTTATAGAGTTAAAACCACCGACTTTCATAGGAGGTATGTCTCCTTTGGAAACAGAAGATTGGATACTCCGCATCGAAACCATCTTTCAAGTCATGCGCTGCCCAGAGGATCAAAAGGATGAGTTCACATCGTTCTTACTAGAAGGCACAGCGAAACGTTGGTGGAACAATATAATTACGACAAAGTTCGCCAGACATAGAATTGTAACGTGGGCAAACTTCCTCCAAGAATTCACCAACTGGTTTGTACCCCAATCCGAGAAACGAGTCTTACATGACAAATTCTTGCGACTCGTTCAGGGATCAAAGACAGTTCTCCAGTACGAGAAAGAATTTTCCAACTTGGCGTATTATGCCAATTCCCTCGTGACGACCGAGGAAGATCGTTGTCGACAGTTTCAACAAGGACTGCAGGATAACATCCGCAATCTACTCGTACCCCTAGATATTCTGGACTATGGAAAGTTGGTCGAGCGAGCACGATTAGTGGAGATCGATCAAGGCAAAACGCAGAAATGTCGAGATAGTGGGAAGAGAAAAGTCACGGAAAGAGCGGAAACCACAACTCAAAGTGAAGAACAGGGCAAGGATGTCAAATCACTCCAGAATGGTTTGTTAACTAGTAACGCGTCTCAAGCAACCACAACGAAATGTGCTAAGTGTGGAAGATATCATCGAGGACAATGCTTGATTGGCGCTTGTTATTACTGTCGTGAACGGGGTCACACAAAGAGGATTTGCCCAAAGCTCTGGAATAAAGAAATCAAGTCACAACCTCCACTGCAACAGCAATTATATCAAATGCTTGCTGAATAATTCGCATCAACACCGTCACCAGCACCTGCACCTATAGCTGCTCCCGCTCTTGTCCACACTTCAGCTGCTCCTCCGGAAGTTCCGGAAGAAATATTGATTATTCCACGATCATTTACTTATAACAAAAAATAAAAATATAATTTTCTATTGGTGTGCATATTGTAAATTACAACTTATGAATATATTAGTATTATCTTTTCGATGACGAAAACTCCTAAAGGAGGGAAGAATTTGTAACGACCTAAAATAAATATTCGTATAAAATATTTTGAGTTATATCCCCGATGATGAAAATGCACATATTTTACGATTTATTTTTGATTATATTTGTTTTCTTTTGGTTTGGATTTTCTTTACGAGTGTCAATAGCCGTTTTGGTTGGGTTACCCTTTAATGTATTTGGGCTTGCTGCCTTTGATATGGGCTGATTAAAGTATATGTGGGCTATGTGCTTATGGGTTGAACTATTACATGGGCTGAATGAATTAATAATGCTGGCTGCTGCTTGTTCACTTGTGCTGGCTGAAGTTGTGCTGGAAGATAATCCTGCTGGCTGTAATAGGTGTTGGCTGGGTATTGTGATGAGTTCGGTTAATAACACCTGGAGCGATGCTTTGGCACGATGTTGCCGCTAGCCGCTGATTTCACTGTATAAAACGAGCCCAGGC
This sequence comes from Platanthera guangdongensis, assembly GCA_039583875.1. Taxonomy (NCBI): domain Eukaryota; kingdom Viridiplantae; phylum Streptophyta; class Magnoliopsida; order Asparagales; family Orchidaceae; genus Platanthera; species Platanthera guangdongensis. Next base: position 55,226,838 of record CM077162.1, on the reverse strand, counting down.
CGCTATTTCGTTTCTCTCGCGCTGTCATTTCTGTGATCTACGAATCCGGCTTCTTCTTATTCTACTTCATCTCCTTCTGTCTCTGTGTCGATCTAGCTGTGTCGTCGTTGTCGTACGCCCGTGCCGATGCTGCTTTGCCTCTGTTGCTGTTGTGCCGCCGATTCTTCTGGGTCGACGGCTCTGCTGTGTCGATTAGGGTTGTTGCTGCTATCGTTCTCTTCTGCTGTACTAATTAGGGTTCCTGCTACTGCTGTCTTCTTCTCCAAGGTTTCTTCTTATTTCTCTGGCCGACTACTTCTCTGCTCCGCTCTTCTTCGTCTACTACTGTTGTACCCGAGTACTGCCTCTGCTGTTCTTCAGCTGCTGTCTCTGCTCCTGATTTAGGGTTACTGCCGCTCCCGAGCTGCTCCTGTGTAGCTGCTATCGCTGCTACGTTACTGCTGCTCCTTGTCGCTGCTCCCGAGTTGTTGCCTCCCTGCTACTACTTTCGAGTCACTGTCTTCTTCTTCCCCTTGGCTGGTTTGGTTTATTTTCTCTCTACTTGGTTACTTTACTCTTTGGACTGTTTCGAGTATTGAGGATAACAAAATTACTGATTTTCTTAAATTCAAATTGCTGAGTTTTAGGAGATTATGTTGTTAGCCAAGTTAACTTTTGTACCTTGCTGGACAATACGTTTAAGAGGACGAGGAGTCCATTTGGGGGCTGGTTTTTAGCCCATTTCGAGGCATACTTATAGTTGTCCGGCAAAGTATAAAATCAGATTTGGCCTTTGTCAATTTAATTGCAATTTCTGGTTTATCGTTTTAGCTTTCCGATGTTTTTAAATCTTTTATGCTACGAGTAAAACAAGACACAGCCCAAAATTAAGATGCATATTATTTCAGTGGTTTCCAAAGCTCAGAACCTCGAGGATAGCGTCCCGTGATAACCGTGACATTCATGCGAAAAAGGATACAGATAAAGGCAAGTAAAGAGTGAGTATTTTATTTCTTGAAATTGTGGGTATCTAATTATTTTGCAGTATCTAATTTATTGACTTTTAAAAAAATTGCTTGTGCATATGAGTTTCGACTTAATGAAATATCGATAATAAATAAAAGTGGATGCGGGGACAATTAAGCGATACAGATTTCTGAGCAGATCAGTTTTATTTAAAACTCTTGTTGATACGACATGATAAAACTTATTTAAAATTCTGCATAAGGAAATACGAAGGATTTGAATTCGATGATGTGGAGGCATCTACTGATGGATTCACCAATAGGTGTGAGCCTAGAATTACACTCTTCGGGGGTGTGGCCAATTCAAGTTGCATACCTAAGTATTTCCCATAATATGAAACTAAAAGGGTGGGACTTTAGTGAACATCAAGTTGCATATTTCAGTAATTAAATTTAAATGTACAGTAAGCATATTGGTATACTCCCTTTGTTGCATGTATAACTGTTTCATGAGATTTTTGTCTCACATAGTCATATTTTTATGACTAACCCTCAGTAGATCCAATTTTTTTTAGGCACCAGATGTGACTCCAAGTGCACGGCGGAGGTTCGCGCCTGAAGAATTAGACCAGGTATGGTTGAATGTCTACAAAGAAATCGAAGAAGGTTCTGAAAGTAATAGGCTACTATGTACAGAAAGTATTGTAAATTTTTATCAGACTTGGAATAAGCGACTATATGATCGTTGTAAATAAATCAAATAATGGAATAAAAGTTACGTGATATTTTTTGTACTGTGTATTTCTTTTCTACGTTCCACTATTGAAAATCAATGCCGATCATTTTGAGAAGCCCGAAAAAAGGGTCTTCACATCACCAACCCAGAAGAATCAAATGGAGGGAAAGGCAAGGGAAAATCTACAGACTCGTGTGAATAATCGTAGAATAAAGTCAGATCGGCTACGTTAAAAACAAGATTTGCTTCTCAAACGGAAGGCATCTCAAGTTCATACGCATTTTGCTCAATCCGCTTTACTACTCGAAAGGGTCCAGGTCTACGGTCCCTAATGATGCTTTGGGAAGTGAAGTGCTCTCGCTGATCCCTAATGGTGGCAATGCGGGTGTGTAGATCATCAAAGTGTTGAAATTTGTCCACCGTCATGTTCGTTTTTGAAACACTGGGAAAATCACTAAGTGTGATGTAATCTTGACGAGAGTGGCCTCTATAGGTATCTTGAGGGTCATCATGATGAGCGTCCATAACATAATCATGACATGCTCGTGGGTCGTCGTGAGTCCTATGAACGTGTGGTGGTGGTCGCACATATACAGACCCAGATCCTTATATAGAGGAGACGTGTAGTATCGATCACTGGAGTGATACGAAACTCTATCCTCATAATATTGGGTTGAAGGACCAATAAGATCCATTCACGTGCAAAGATAAGAAGGACGATAGTCATCATACTAATCGTCTCTAGCATAATGAGATCGTATCGGTGGATCAACACGATCTCTGTAAGTGATGTACTATGATGGAGGATAATCATCAAAGTATTGTAAAGATCTCATTGATGGGGTTATACGAGAGTGAGTGTAAGTGAATTTGTAATCCTCAAATAGAGGATTCCTCCTAAGTGTAGATCTATCCACGTAATGGTGTGGGGTTTCATAACATGGACAGACGAAATGCTCATCTCGAATTCGAGGTGACATTGAAACTCGATGGGATATTTCTAAACTATTCATCTTATCACTAAGGTTTTTGAACACGTCTTGCACTTGGTGTGTACTTTCGGCTAACGTCATTATTTGGTGGGCGAAAGGTAGAAACCACGGGGGTGATTCATTCCTTTCGTTTCCACGACTCGGTTGACCACGTTCAACTCGATAGATCACATTAACCTGGCAATACGCAGATGAATGCAAGACAAGCAATAAAATGCAAATGTATGATGATGCTAAAAATATTTTATTTTATTTTATTTATAATAAAATGCTATGCAGGTTCCTATTCTACACAGGGCGGATCTCAAAACTTAGAAAAATTTTGGAATCTCCCTCTGATACCAAATTGATGCAGAATGACGCGTAGGGTTTGCGCGTATGTCAGCTATTTCTAAGAAACTCTAAATGCATGTGATGAAAGATAGTAAATTTGAGCGGGCGTTGCACGAACTTTAAGAAATGAAGCAACTCGATTTTTTTTGTAAATCACAAAATCATTATTTAGTTTAAAATGAGTTTTCTTGAAAATTGTTTCAATTCTAAATTCGGGAAAAGAAGTTTACAAATTTCGTTGTGTTCCCCTTGTTGTAGCAAAACGAAAATCATGAACTCAAGATACGTTTTCGTTTGAAGTTTTCGACGTAGCGTTTGCTGACAAAATTCGGGTGAAAACACGACAATGAATCTATTATCCTACAAAAAAAATAGAGACACACACAATGGAGGAGAAAGAAACAAGTTACCCACGGAAAGAGACGTCTTTCCGTATTCAAAGTCGATCGTGATCACGCGAGAAACTCCTCGTCACCTTCGATCTCCCGCTCTAAGGCCGGCCGCTATCGCATGCGGGCACCAAGAATAAATTTCACTAACTCTCACACGAAAGTGGTTCTACGGAATCTCAAACACTCAACAGTGCCAACAAATCACAAACTAAACAACCTAAAATTAACTTTCACACACGAAAGTGGTTCCACGTAATCTCTAACACAAGAACTACAATTCACTCACTATTCACGGAACCTAAGCTCACACTCCAGGAAATCATTAAACAAGCACAGTAAATTAATGTTATTGTTCATATTCTCTCGCACGGAAGCAACACAACACTCATCCTTTCAATGATTTCATAATCTATAACTCTCACACGCAATCAAGAAGCAAAATCACACATAAATGTTCTTTCCACATCTATCTTCACCTACAGGACCCGTGAACTTGGGAGTAAACCACAACGCCTCACTAATCAGAAAAATACACCAATCAATCTTCAAATTTTCATCATTCACCATCCAATTCAACTCTCGCCTTTTCCTTTTTATACAGGTCTGGAAGAAAACCAAGGAAAGAACTCCATGTCCTCATGATGGCGGAAACAACGGCCAAGAATGGTGGAGGTCGTGGCTTTGGCAGTTGCGGGGAGCATCATGGGCGAAAGAGGCGCAAGGTGCAGGGAGATCGTGGGTAGAACTCGCGTGGGAGCTTCTCCCGGAGCAGCGTCAATGTCGGGGAGAATGCATCGTGAAGCCCTAGCACGACAGAGAAGAACAGAACCTGCGGCTTTTCTGGTTTCAGGGAGAGGCTAGACCAGCTTATGTTCTTAACCATACATTGTTATATATATATATTTATTTATTTGTATTATATATATGTTTAATTTTAACAAAACTTTATATATATATATATTATTTATATATATATATACATATTTCCACAGTTGAATTTTCAAGTACATAAATGCAAACAACAAAATGCACACACACAATAAAAATGACAAAATTGAAATATGCTCGCTCTGGGCCGGTAGAGGTCTGATTGGGTGCGGCGTCGGACACTTTTGTGATGACCAAATCGGGTTGGTCTCCAACAGGGGGTGGGGGTGACATCAAAATTTTAACAAGTAAACAGGATGGAAAAGAAAGCTATACAGGCAATGATACGAAATTTGAAAACAAGAAGAAAAAGAAATTATGCAGGTTGATCGAGCAACTTACTTCAAACATTGGGAACTTCCGATAATTGTCAAGGAATGCCTGCTTTTTCCTCAGTTTTTCATACTGGCCTAGACACTTGCTGAAGAGGTGTCGAATGCTAGTATGATTCGCAAGCATTAAGCCACTAACCTATAATTAGAATCAAGTTTACATTCACTGAAGTGACAGTAGGAAAGGGACTAGGTGTCTGTAAATGAAATCTATCAATACAGTGAAGGATTCATGATAACAAATAGAACTTACCCTGTGAGTAGTTTGAACATATGGAGATTTTCTAGATAAGGCAACCTGCAGTTTAAGCAGCAAAACGCATTATGATGAAACAGCATCTTGAAGAAGACTTATTTTTTGCTCGATCAGTTGTTAGTGGTACCTGAATGCTTGCAGGTCCCCACTCTATGAAATTAACTAGCTTTCTTTCACGTATTCTTTGTAAGCTCTCATGCACCTGGGTCAAAATTGTATTGTTCATCATGATAAAGAAGAACGCTGAATCAAATAAATTAAAAGAATTAATTGTTGCATAAGTTTCCATAAGAAAACGCTTGATAAAGAAAATATCAAGAATCATACTTGTATATTCTATCGTAAATAAACTCTTTATTTAAAAAGTAATTTTCACATCTCATGTGCAGGTAATTTAATATTATGGAACCAAAAAAGCAAGGATAGACAGGAAGTATGTTAAGTCGCACACGTTTATCCATACACCTATTTTATACTTTTAAGTATATATCTAGAGGGATATAGGAAACGAATTTTCCACCTAAGATGTGAATGAACATTCTCCTGCCAAATATAGTACTCAAAATCAAGGTCGCCCCACTGCTTGTCATTTACCACTAACAAATTACTTATAGCTGAATTTCACAATTTTTCATAGTGATTAAACTATTTATCAAACTTGTAAAAACAATTAAGATCATCAGACAACGCACAAGCCTAGTTAGATATGTAGTAAACCAAAAAACTCAACCAGTAAATTAGATCCCCCAAAAGGAAGAATTTACATAGAGAAAACATAAATATGTTCCCATCCAATCTAAGCAAGCAATTGAGACATTTTTAATGGATGTGATTAATGAACATAGAACAACTCAGGAAAATAGATCATTTGCGCATTTTCTTTCATCCATGAACAAGTTCTATATGATACAAATCAATAGATCCATACATCCACCAAAAAAGTATTAAAAAAATGTTAGACCGTATTCCATTTTATATATGATTATGATGTATTTTCTCTATATATAGGGGACCCTCTATTGAATAGAATCATCTTTCGCCCTAATTAACATGGTAGCAGAGCATGTGTGCGGCTAAGCTTCCCGAAAATGTCTTTAACTAAATCCTAGCCTCTGCTTCCCGTCGGGCTTTCGCACCACTCCCGTCGGCCTCTCTCTCTCTCACTCTCCCGTCGGCCTCTCTCCTTTTATGTGGCTCGCTTCCCTTCTACAACACTGATTGGTGCTCAACAATATGTCGGCCGATCGGTGTTGATGCCTCCCCGAACAGGTCTCCGGCGGTCCAATTGACCTCAAACTTCGGTAAAAGTTTTGTTTTGCCTTCATTATCCTCCCTCTCAAGTTTTATGAGATTCCAACGGATGGATGTCTTCCAATCTTCGATCTAGGGTTTCCTTTGTTGTCGTGGATCGTGACTTCTAATCCTTCATTGATGCTTGTTCGCTCATCTTCTCTTTGACGGGATTTTCTTCTCTACCCTATTCAATCTTCTTGGCGGTTTGATTGCACTTTGTTTCCATGTCGGAGATTAGTGATTCTGGTACTCCCATGACCCCCCGCAGGATCTACCCGGGCTAGTGATTCTGGATCGTGCCATCACTGCTCCGGCTCCGACTTCTACTGCTTGGCCTAAATGGGAGTCAGAAAACTCTCTTGTCATGGCATGGCTTATCAACTCCATGCAGGAATCAATTACACGAAACTATCTCTTCTTGGATACTGTTGCAGACATTTGGAAGCGCGCTGAGTCTACCTATTCCCGCAAGAGGAATGCAGCCCAAATCTTCTGGCTTTGCCGCAAGATTGGGAATCTCCATCAGAAGATCGTCCTCCTTCAGCCTATTACCTTGAGTTTACCCATCTCCATCAGGAGTACGATCATTTTGACTCTCTCGTCATGGTGTGCAATGCGGATGCACTCTTGGTGAAGAATCGCGAAGATAGAAATCAGGTATTTGAGTTAGGCTTGCACAGAGATTTTGATCAAATCACGGTCTAGATTTTGGGGTGTGTTCCTATTCCCTCACTTCCTGAGGTTTACAATATTGTTCAACAAGAGTTTGATCGACGACAGTCCTGCACCACCTCCAACCTTCCAGAGGGATCTACACTAGTGGCTCATCAGCCCCATTTTGGCAGCCACGCATCTCGTGATTTCAAGCTCAAGCCGACAGATAGGGATCACCTCACATTTGACTATTGTGTCAAGCCTCGTCATACTCGGGATCCTTGCTATAGCCTTCATGGCTTTCCTCGAGGTGGATCGACTTCTTGTGGTGGTCGCGGTCGTGGTAGAACTCCAGGCCGATCTCCTCACTGTGCTCATCTGACCGAGACTTCTGATGGTGGTTCTTCTCAGTCATCCTCCTTCTCTGCTGAAGAGATGCAGGCTCTTTGTCGTTTGATGCACCGCCTTACTACTGAGCCTGTCGATGCCTCTATGACATCATCTTCTCTTGCCCACACTGGTACTCTGAGTGCCAACTCCGCTTCTACTGGTTCTACCCAATGGATTATTGATTCAGGCGCCACCGATCACATGATCGGTTCTGCTTCAGGTTTGGTATCTTATTCCCCTATTTCAGGAAGGGATAAAGTGAGCATTGATCATGGGTCCTTCTCTTCCATTGCTGGAAAGGGCTTCATTCCTTGTTCTTCTCTCACTTTATCCTTTATCCTTTATATTCAAAAGTTCACCTATAGTTTACTTTTTATTAGTCATTTGACTAAGTCTCACTGCTCCGTTACATTTTTCCTTCTCATTGTGTCTTTCAGGATCTGAAGACGGGGAAGGGGATTGGCTCTGGTAGCATGAAGGATGGTTTGTACGTGTTTGACTCTACTTCTGAGGCTACGTCACCGCAAGCTCTCCACTCTTCGCAGACCTCCACCTTGCTTACCTGGCATCGCCGTCTTGGACACCCTTCTGTTGAGACCATGCAATGTTTATTTTCTATTTTTTCTTGTGTTTTAAAATTTTTGTTAGTGACATTTGTGTTGTCAAACATCATCGTGCTCTTGTTCATCATGTGTCATTACCTAGTACAACTCATTTTTATATTATTCATTCTAATGTGGGGGGGTCATGTGTTGTTGCCTCTATTTCTGGATGTTTTTGGTTTATTACATTTATTGATTGTTTCTCTCGCACAACTTGGGTTTATCTGATCGAAACTAAAAATGAGGTGGTTTCTATCTTTCAAAAATTTCATGTCATGGTTTCTACTCAATTTCCTGCCAATATTAAAATCCTTCGTTGTGATCAGTGTTGTGGATATTGGTCTACATGTCGGTTGACATGAAGGTTTGGGAGGTAAAACGACATGAAACTGTTTTAAAAATGGGTTGTGGCGTTTCGAAACTAACAGGCCGATATGTCGGCTTTAACCGACATACCGGGCCCAAAAAACAGAAAAATAGGCCATTTTTAATTAATTTTATTTATTTATTATTTTATTTAATGATAACAACTGATGTTTTAACTCCCCCGACCCCGCTGTTTTCATTTCACCTCGTGGCTCCTGTCCTATCTCTCCATGTTGCTCCTGCCCTAGCTCTCCCCCGCACGTTGTCGGCACTCCATCTCTCTGGTTCTTTCTTCTCCCTGCTCGCTGGTGCTCTCTGGTTCTCTGGTGCTCTCTATCTCGTTGGTGTTTTCCCTCTCTCACGCGTTGTCAGCACTTTAGCTCTCTGATTCTTTCTTCTCCCTACTCATTGGTTCTCTGGTGCTCGCTGGTGTTGTCCCTCTGTCGCGCGCTGTAAGCACTTTATCTCTCTGGTTCTTTCTCCTCCTTGGTCGCTGGTGCTCTCTAGTTCTCTGGTGTTCGTTGGTTCTCTCCCTCTCTCGCGTGTTGTTTATCTCACTGGTTCTTTCTTCTTCTTGCTCTCTGGTACTCCCTAGCTCTCTGGTTCTCTGGTGCTCGCCCTCTCTAGCTCGCTGGTTCTCTGGTTCTTTCTTCTCTATGCTCACTGGTGCTCCCTGGTTCTCTGATTTTTCCCTCTCTAGATCACTGGTGCTTTCGATCTCGGCACTCTCTCGGCTGGTGCATTCTTCTCCCTACTTCCCCCTCTCATTCTATAGCTCAGCATTTTGGTTTTTTTAGTGTTGGTTGTTGTGCTAACAGCTGTTATGGTATCTTGTTGCCTTGCGCCCTACTGTCTAACTGGACAAGTGCCCTACTGCCTTGCACCCCGTTGCCTTATTTGTCGGTTGTAGCATGGTGGCCGTCTTGTGGGTTGTTGCAGTCAATGACCTGTTTATTTGTTGGTGGCTGTCATGTTGCCTTATTAGTTCAGCAAGGCATGGTGATTGTCTTGTGACTGACTTACTGGTTGTAGCATGGTGGCTGCACTGTTGTCTTATTTGTCTTATTAGTTGTTGTCTTATTTTTATTTGACACGTTTATTAATCAACAAATGATTTGAAATACCCCGATTAATAGTTATTTATCCAATTTCATTTTGCAATCAATGATACATGTATATCAAATCACATTTTTAGTTGTCTTGCTGCTTTGTGCCTTTTGATAAATAAAATGTGAGATGCTCTGAAAATTTGAATGATACTTGAATGATTTGTTCATTTTTGTTGAATACTTTGAAATTTTGAATGATATTTATAACTTTGTATACTATTATACTACTGAGGATGCAAAATGTTGTCGGAAAAATAAAATATTGCGTAGATAATATAAAAGATATCTGAAGATCTAATGATCTAATAAAGTTATGAGACTTTTCTGATGTTGATTTTTTTAACTAGTAATTATTCTCGTGATGTATTCGTGTAAAATATTTTTCATTTCATCTAACTAATCTTAATTTTATTTCTTGCTCTATTAGAATGGCTTCTTCTGCTAGATCAAGTGAGGTTCTCGTATCACTGGTACCAACCGGTAGAGATCTGTTCTTTGGGCTTCTTCTGCGATGATGAAGTCTTTCCTGGAGAGGTACTGACATAGGCGCAAATTGGCAATATAGTCGACGCTGATCATGATGAAAGGAGGCCTCAAAGACTAGCTACAAGCAAATAAGTGACAATTAGTTATCAAAAAAGGGGAAAGAGAAAAATATCTGAGGTGGACGAGGGAGATCTAGAGGGTTCATCAGATGAAGATCATATTTATCTACTCTGCCGACTATAGATGAGTCTTTAAGTGATGAAAATAATGATTTTTGGAATTTTGATATTAAAATCACTAGTTTTACAAATTTTCATCTTTAAAGTATTGTATGTTAAATACTACATATAACTTTTAATATTTAAAAGTTAAATTTTGTAGAATAGGTAGTTTTGATATTAAAATCACTAGTTTATACAATATAAAAAAACCGACATGAAAACTCAAACCAACGTGTCCCCGACATCCGACATTGGTTGTGATAACGGAGACTATGTAAACGCTCCATTGCAGGACTATCTTGTTGCTCATGGCATTCTGCATCAAATCTCGTGTGTCCACTTTTCATCTCAAAATGGAGTTGCTAAAAGCAAGAATCGTCTCCTCTCAGAGGTGGCTCATTGCTTACTCTTCGCTATGAACCTCCCAAAATACTACGGGGGGTGGGGGGTCATTCTCGTGGTTGTGTATCTCAGAAATCGCATGCCCTCTTCAGTACAGTACTGTGACGTCAAACACCTCTTACTACCTTAGGGGTGACACTGATCTCTCGACCACCTAATACTTTTGGTTGTCTACTTCTCTCAAATACACTCTCCGGGCAGATCCAACCTTGGCCCTCGGGCCCTTAAATGTGTGTTCAATTGGCTATTCACCCACTCAGAAGGGTATAAATGTTATCATCCGCCGACTAAAAGGATTTTTATCACGACGGATATCTCATTTTGCGAATCTGAACCTTATTATGTGCCCTCACTGCAAGGGGAGCACACATATACGGGTGAAGTGAGCTCGCCAAATTTACCCTTGCTGATTCCACCTTCACATTCTTTACCTACTACTAAGACTCACAATCAGGGGGAGTCTCCTTATAAAGAAAAGGAGTTATAGGTGTACACCAGACAGAATAAAGCTAACACACGGGCTCATCCTACATCACCTGCACCAATGTCAGCTCCGTAGACAGATCCTTCTAAACTTCTCATCGCCCTTCGAAAAGATACCAGATCTTGTACCCAACATCCACTATCTCGTTATGTTTCCTATGAGATTCTAATGTCTTCTTATAAAGCTTTCGTCTCCTCCCTCACTTCTGTCCCCATCCCATCCACATGGCAGAAGGTTCTTGGGCATCAACAGTGGAAAGAGGATATGATTGAGGACATAAACGCTTTGGAAAAAATTGTACCTGGGACCAAACACATCTTCCACCTGCAAAGAAGGTCGTTGGCTGTAAGTGGGTGTTTACCGTAAAACGAAACTTTGAAGGTTTGGTTGAACGATTCAAAGCAAGGTAGGTTGCATGGGGTATAATAAAACTTTTGGAATTGATTATCAAGACACTCTTACCCCCGTCGCAAAATGGAAATTCATACGAATTTTACTAACATTTATTGCGTGCAAGGACTAGGAACTTAACCAATTGGACGTAAAGAATGTTTTCCTTCATAAAAATTTAGATTCAGAGGTATATATGTTTATCCCTTCAGGTTTTTCCCCTTCCAGATCTGAAGGGAAAGTGTATCGATTAAAAAAGACATTTTACAGTTTGAAGCAATCTCTGAGGGCTTGGTTTGATCGATTCCACGAAGTCATGATTTCTCTTGGATACAAACAAAATCATGTTGATCATACTTTGTTTATTAAGACTTCATTTGGTTCGGCGGTGGCGGGTCGATCCGGCGGGTGAAAACAGAGTGTTCGAACCGGAGGGGGAGGTGACTGCTCCAAACTGAGCTTTTTGGGTGTTTCTCAAGGCGGGCGGGCGGGCGGACGGGTGGAAACAAAGCAAACGCCGCCGATTGTTCATGTGTTTACCCGCCTTCCGGCGGCGTTTGCCCCAAACGGAGCGGCGAAACGCCAAACCAGATAGAGCCTAAATGAAGAATAAATCTAATAACTTCTCCCATTGTCTATTTGATATCGTCATAATAGGAGATTATATTAAAAAAAGTAAAGCTTTGAAGGTGAATTTGACAAGAAAGTTTGAAGTAAAAGATCTGGTGAAACTGAAGTATTTCTTGGGAATTGAGATAACACAATCTAAACGAGGTATCTTCATCTCCCAGGGAAAATACACCCTTGATTTACTGGAATAATCTGGTATGAGTGGTTGTAAACATGTTGATACACATATGGAGGGGAATCATAATATTGGAAGAGATGATGGTGATCCTGTTGAAGACGTGGCTAGCTATCAACGCCTTGTGGGAAGATTAATCTATTTATTTCACACTCGTCCTGACATAGCTTATACAGTGGGAGTCGTTAGCCTATATATGCCTGCCCCAAAGACGAGACATCTGGATGTTATACATCGAATTTTGAGGTATTTGAAGACTTCAGCAGGAAGGGGGATCCTGTTAACTCCCAATACAGACTTGAAGATTAAAGTTTTTACCGATGTTTATTGGGATGGGTCCGTTGAAGACAGACGATCTACATTAGGGTATTGCTCATTCGTTGGTGGAAACTTAGTCACTTGGAGAAGTAAAAAAAAAAATTGTGTCTCAAGTTCCAGTGCTGAAACTGAGTTTAGAACAATGACACATGACATATGTGAAGGATTATGAATACGCACTTTAATGTGTTGTCTGGATTTGAATGAGTCTAGTTCAATCTGGTTGTACTGTGACAACGAGGTTGCAATTAACATTGCCAAAAACCTCATCCAGCATGACCGCACCAAGCATATCGAGGTGGACAGACATTTCATTAAGGAGAAAATTGAGAAGAAGATTATCTGCATACCCGTTGTTCCATCAGGGGGACAATTAGCTGATATCCTAACAAAGAGTCTTGGGGGAAATATTTTTTGTGCTTGTATTGACAAGTTGGTATGAACAATATAACATGCCCAACTTGAGGGGTATGTGAGACTGTATTCCGTTTTATATTTGATTATGATGTATTTTCCCTATATATAGGGGACTGCTTTATTGAATAGAATCATCTTTCGTCCTAATTAACATAAAAAATCAGAATACAACAATAACACAACACTTAATCATTTATCTCACTATAGTGGGGTCGGCTATATGGATCCTTTGTCGCCATTGTGCCCTATCTTTTGTCATAATCTTACTAATGCCTAAGTACATCATGTCTTTCCTTACAGTTTCATTCCAAGTCTTTATTAGTCTACCCCTCCATCGTTTAACATGCCTAGTGACTAGACTCTCACAACGCCTAACAGGTGCCTCTAATGGTCTCCTTTGTACGTGTCCAAACAATCTTAGACGAACTTCTCGCATCTTCTCTGCAATTGATGTTACTCTTGTCTTATCCCTGATACTTTCATTCATAATTTTATTCAATCTCGTGTCCACATATCCACCTAAGCATTCTCATCTTCGCAACTCCCATTTTTTGCTCATGTACACAATTCACTACCCAGCACTCAGAACCATAGAGCATCGCGGGTCTAATTGCAGTACGGTAAAACTTGCCCTGAAGTTTTAGTAGTACTTTACGATCACATAAAATCCCTGGCGCGCCTCTCCACTTCAACCAACCCGCTTGGATTAATGTGCCACATCTTTATAAATACCTCCGTCGTTTTGAACTATTGATTCAAGATATTTAAAACACTCACTACGTAAAATATCTTGATCACCCAACTTAATAACGAAGGCATCTGTCCTTCATGTGTTGCTAAATTTAAGCTCCATATACTTCGTTTTTGCCCTGCTCAACTTAAAACTCTTCTTTTCTAAAGTATCTCGCCAAGATTCAAGTTTTGCGTTTACAGCCTTGCGTGTCTCATCAACCAAACTGATATCATCCGCAAACAATAAACACCAAGGTATTGCTTGTTGAATATGTCTGGTGAGCTCATCTAAGATAAGGGTACAGAGATAAGGGCTTAAAGTTGAACGTTGATGTAAGCCAACAGTGATAGGGAATTCATGTGTTAATCCTCCAGATGTCCTCACCCTTGTCACTGAATTTGTATACATATCTTTGATCGTGTCAATATATGATATATTTACATCTTTCTTTTTGTTAGAAAAGCTCATTTAGTCTAGCCCCATTATGTATTTATTATTGTTTTTCTCTCTCCTCTTTAGTCTCACATCATGTATAGGACCTTCCTCTCTCTTTCTCTCATCTATATATTTGCACTCATTCTTTGTATTTTATACAAGTGAACATATATACAAGGTTGGCTTTCTCCTTCTCTACATGGTATCAGAGCCACCGATTCTCCTTGAGCGGCTTCCCCCTTCTTAAACCGCACAACCCGCGTGATCTTCTTCCCTGCATGCGGCCTGTTCTTCTGTCTGCTGCCCGCTCGGTCTCCTGCGGCCTGCCTCCCTGTCCGCTCCGCTCCTTTTCTTCTGCTTCCTCTTCTTCTCCGTGGTTCCACCCCTCCCCTCAGGCATCTTATAGTCTTCCCCCCTCTCTCTCTCGTCGGGTCCACCTCTCCCTATTTCTCCTCCAGACCGCTCTCTCTCCCGCGGCCTGTTCCACCGCACTGCGGCCTGTTTCTCTCGCGGCTTGTACCAGCCCGCTGCGGCCTGCGTCTCCCGTGTCCTGTTTCTTCTCGTTGCGGCCTACTTCTCTCACGGCCTGCTCTAGCTCGTTGCGGCCTGTTCCATCTCGCTGCGGCATGCTTCTCTCGCGGCCTGATCCAGTTCGTTGCGGCCTGCCTCGCGGCCTCTCCAGCTCGTTGCGGCCTGCTTCTCTCACGGCCTGATCCAGCCTCTCCTGCTTGCGGCCTGCCTCTCTTGCGGCCTGCTCCAACTCGCTGCGGTTTGTTCCTGGTTGTTGCGCTCTGTTCTCTCTTTCCGCTTGAGTCTTCTCTACTCGCGGTCTCTTCCCTCTGCCCGCTGCTGGCCTCCTATTTCTCTGACCGCTGTTGTGCTCAGTCAGACCGTGCGGATTGTTGCCTTCCCACATTTAGGTCGCGATCCTCTCCTCTTTCCTATCCGCGCGGCTTGTCTCTGTCCACTGCGGTCTTTTCTCTCTCGGCCTCCGTCTTTGGTCGCGGCCTCCTCCTGCAGCTGGTGTCTTCCCATCGTGATTGAGCGGTCTCAGCTATAGTCGCGCGGTCTCCATTGTTGACCGGTCAGTTCTCCTAGCCGCTTCTCTTCTTCATGGCCTCTTCTACTGATTCTGTCGGCACGGTGGTTCCTCCTGCTGACCGCCCGACCTCTCTCCCGGAAGTGCGGGATGAGCTCTGTATTACTACAATCTCTCTAACCGACAAGAAGAATTTTGTGGAATGGGCGCATTCTGTTCGCCGTGTTCTGCAATCCAAGGGGTTTCTTCATCACTTGACCCAGAATGTTATTGGTACTCCTACTGATGATTGGTTACGCAATGATGGTCGGGTGCATACATGGATCCTTAACTCTCTTGATGGCGAGTCTTATCACCTGGCCATGTACCATAAGACGGACAAGAGCATGTGGGATAAGCTCCATACCCTTTACTCTGGCAAGGATAGTCTCCACCATCTGTATGACATTATCACTGCTCTTTAGGCCCTTGATAACGATGGAGCGACCGATCTGACCTGCTTCGTTGCTCAGGCTCGGTCTCTGGTCGAGGCTTGGATACAACATCAGCCTCCTACTCTGGATCTTGCTGCCCAACGTGCCCAAAAGGAAGCTGTGGGTATAGCCATGATGATGGCTCGGGTACCGCATCATCTTCACAGTGTACGGGCTCACATCCTCTCCTCTATTGTTACTCTGTCTTTCTCAGATGTGTGCTCGATGCTTCTCAAAGTATCCCCGCCTCCGGATGTGTCCGGTCCTCCTTCTCCGACCCTTGTTCAGCAGACCCCTGCTCCTTTATTGCCTTTCTATCTTCCGCTAGTGGAGGCCGCTCTGATTCTCGGGGACGTGGTTGAGGTGGACGGTCTCGGCCTAAGTGCTCGTTCTGCGGCAAAGACGGGCATCTTGAAGCCACGTGTTATCGCAAACATGGTCGCCCTCCTCGTCCGCAGGCCTCTGTTGCTGCCACCGACCCCTCTCCCACTCGTACTGACCTCAACAAGGTTCGTCTTCAGCTCCAGCATCTTCATGGACTACTTAGCCGCCCGCCTGCCTCGGTTGCCTCTGCTGTCTCCATCTCCAATGAATGTATCGCATGCCTCTCCAAAGCCCGCGATGGATCCTCGATTCTGGTGCAACTCATCACATCACCTTGTTCGGTCGCCTCAGTACTTGTCTTCACCTCACCCGAAGTACATTACTGTGGCCAATGGGGCATCTGTCCCTGTCTCTGGATGTGCTGATATTTCTCTCACCTCCTCTCCTCCTACGCTCGGCTCTTCACGTTCCGGGCTCTCCTTTCAATTTACTTTCTGTTGGTCTCCTTACTACTGATTCTAATTGCTCCGTGATCTTTACTTCCTCTTCTTTTCTGATACAGGATCAGCAGACGCGGACTATCATTGGTAGGGGGCGGCTGCAGAACGGGCTCTACCTTCTTGATGACTCTCCTACTCTCCTCGCCTCTCTCTCCTCTTCGAATTGGCATCGCCGTTTTGGTCGTGCTCGTCTTCCAGTCCTCCAGAAGGCTCTCCCAGATGTATCTCTTCCTGCATTTCAGTGTGAAACATATATTTTTGGCAAACAACCACGTTCTTCTTTTACTTCCCATTGTACTCGGAGCTCCGCTCCTTTTGTTTTGGTACACTCCGATATATGGGGTCCGTACAAAATTACTAGTATTTCTCGCTACCGTTACTTTCTTACTTTTATTGATGATTACTCTCGCATGACGTGGTTGTATCTCTTACGCGAACGTTCTGAGCTTCCCCGCGTCTTCCGTGCCTTCATTCTTGAGACTCGCACTCAATTCTCTGCGCTCATTCGTACTATTCGTACTGACAATGCGCGCGAGTACACTAGTCATGACTTCGCGACCCTATGCTCTGAGTTCGGCATTCTTCACCAAACCTCGTGCGCGTATACTCCACAACAGAATGGTGTCGCCCTCCTGCATTAATTAACAGTGTGTTTACTTTAAACTGCATTAATTAATTGATAGGGGAGGAGCCATGAGCCTGACGCGATTGATGCACTGTCACAGTTTTATTTATATATATATATATATATATATATATATATATATATATATATATATATATATATATATATATATATATATATATATAAGTGAAAGACACGGGGCTCCACTCCTACGGCCCGCGCGACAGTGCTCTGCTCGCCCTCGTGCTATGCGCGACAGTACCCGGGCCCCGGCGTGGAGGGCTTCGGCCGGCCCCCGACGGGCTTCGCTAGGCCCCGGGGCGCTTATTTTAAAGTATTATTTTAAATAAACAATAAAAATTAAAAATAAACAATAAATAATAAAAGTACTAAAAAATTGCTAACCAAAAACAAATAACAATAAATATGAAAGTAATAAAAAATAAACAATAAATTGAAAAAAAACGTGTGGCCCGCGCGGTTAAGGCCACGCGTTGGTTTTTAGTTTTATTTAGTTAGTATTTTTTAGTTAATTAAGGCCACGTGTTGTTAAGGCTATCATTTTTTAATTTATCCTGTTTTCTTTGTCCCACATAGCGCACATCACAGTTTTAACTGGGTTTAAATAATATAAGAGAGGCTTAAAGTCTGAAATTAGAGAGAGTGTTGGGCTATGCAGAGCATGCGACGTGTTAAAGCGAGCGGACTTTGCAGAGCGTTGGTGCTACGGCCAATAGCTGACCGGCTTTGCATGTATCTCATATGATTAATTTTTTTCCCAATCTAAAGGGTAAAATGGTAATTTCCTATCTAATGGTAGGAGCTATATTAAATTTATAGGTTTAGGACACTCAGATTATAGGTTTAGGACACCTATGAAAATGTGGAGAGAGAGAGGAAGCTGGTTTACTGAGTTAGATCCGATGGTAGTTGGATTATTGAGACAGATCCGACGGTCTATATTATTTGTTGAAATTTCAAACTCATGCTATTTTCTTGTCATAGTATTTCTTTATATATGGTAAAGATATATACATATATACATGTGTGTATGCGCACGCGCGCGAGAGAGAGGGAGGCCATGTTTATATATGACCCTCTGTGGATAGATATAATGTACAAATAGATAAATTTGAGAAACTTCACTGAACCATGATACATCGTCCCCAACGACATGAAGTTGATTAGTGTCCGAGGATCATACCCAAATAACCATTTGCATTCATCCTGATGTTAACACAAATTGTGTGTCACCACACAACAATTAGTGATTTCTTGTGCTTTTGCTCCCTATACAAAATCATTCAAAATTCGGTTCCTTTTTTACCTACAAGGCACACATTCCCCTCTTTCTCGCTGGAATTCCCTGGTAAAATCAGGACCAGCTAAGAGTGAGGCATTCTGTATTCTCATAAGGTTTAAATATAACTTCGTAACAACAGCAAATTCTCCCTTAATGATATAGCTTATTTGAGATCATTCTTGATGAGTAGGAACAAAGAGATACTTTTTACTAACCATTAATTTTAATATTTAACTAAATAAGAACATTGTGTGAATAATAATGAATATAAGGTCAAAATCACTCTATTTCCAGCTACTATCACGGAAATACTGTGCTCCACCATATTATCTCACTCAAAGAAGCTCAGTAACATCAAACTATAAATATGAATAAGTCATAAATATTTCACATTTTCAGTGGAAATTGTTGGATTTATTGCATTTATGAGTTAATATTGTTGTTTTGTCTATGTATTAGAAGTCGAGATCGACAGGAAAAATTATTATCGGGCGATGAGAATCATTGCCGCTCTCTTGCTCCTATCGCTCCGACTGATCACTCCGCTTTTGCCAGGTTTGGACGTGGTCCTCCCACATATACCCCTCCTATGCGTCACAATTGGGGACGAAAAGGCCATCCTAAGGAGACGTGTTATCTCTTGCAACCTCATCTTGCCCCCTCTTGGTCGAGGGAATGGTGGCCATGCTCGGAACTGTTATCATGGTGGTGGTTGACAGTCTGGTGCTCACTCATACTACTCTGCTCATACTAGTGAAATTTATGAGAATGTTCTTCCCTCAGGGGGTCTCTTAGCTGAGGAGTTGGGGGCATTTCGCCGCATGTTGCATTCATAGTCCGATTCTGCGACCACTAATTTTTTGTTGCCTTTGGCAGTTCAGGTATCTTGAGTTCCCATGATATGTCTTCATCTCGATCTGAGTGGATCATTGACTTGGGCACTACTGATCATATGACTGGATCCTGATCAGGTTTTACCTCTTACACTCCTCTCTCAACTTATGACAAAGCTATTGCGGCTAATGGTTCTCCTTTATATATTGCTAGCAGAGGAACAATTCATTGTTTTCCTAACCTTTCCCTCTCTTCTATGTTGCATGTACATTGGTCCCCTCGCAATCTTCTATTCATTAGTTATTTAACTTATTTGTTAAATTGCTCGGTGACAGTCTTTCATAATATTTGCGTCTTTCGGGATCTCGTTATGAAGCGAAACATTGGCAATGGCAGAAATGTTGGTGAACTGAACTTGTTGAACAGACAGTCCCCCCCCCCCTCGGCAATGCACTTTCCACCACACGTGCTCATACTATCCATGACATCTGACGTTCACATCAATGTCTTGGCACCCCTCCTCTTTATATCTTACTAAACTTTTCCTGCATTCAGTTGTTTGCTCAAGTCTTTTTCTTGTGATGCTTGTGAATACTCGAAAAATGTTTGCTACAGTCCAAGTCATGCATCTCTCCCGAGTTCTTCTCCCTTTGATGTGATTCACTCAAATGTTTGGGGTCCTTCCCATGTGTTAACTTTATTTGTGTATAAATGGTTTGTGAATTTTATTGATTGTTTTTCCAGTGCTACACGGGTTTATTTGTTAAAGCGGTAGAATGGAGTGTTTAGTTGCTTTCATACCTTTCAGAAAATGATTATAACACAATTTGGTAGAGTTATTCGGGTGTTGCATAGTGAAAATAGTGGCGAATATGATGACTGAGGATTCTTTGGCATATCTTGCCAATAGCGACATTCTTCACCAAACCATGTATGTTCACACATTCACTCAAAATGGAGTTGTGGAACGAAAAAATAAACACTTATTAGAGGTTGCTTGTTGTTGTTAACTACCACGCACATTCCCAAGTACTACTGGGGTGATGATGTTTTGAATGTGACCCATCTCATTGATCTCCCCCCCCCCCCGATCTCTCACTATCCTACTCTTCTTTATCGACCTTCCTCTAAACACGTTGTTAACACTTCTCACATCTCTCCTCGTATCTTCAGGTCTGTCTGTTTTGTTCATGTCCATACTCATCGTGACAAGCTAGATGTTTGTTCTCTTAAATGTGATTTTGCGGGGTACACTTCCACCACCAAAAGTTATCGTTGTTATCACAATCCTACTCATTGCTACTTTTGCACTGCTGATGCTACCTTTCATGACGGGAAGTCCAACTTTGGTCCTTATCAAGAGGAGACGAGTAGTGTTGATGGAGAGACTTCTGACTCTCCTCTTCCGATCATTTCCCTTCTGATAGTTGCTTCTTTCCCACCTCATATCCTTTCTGCTACTGTTCCTCCTACTCCCATTCTTTCTTCACGATCACTGTCTCCTTTGTTGCATACATACTCTCGTAAGCCCAGAAAATCTGAGCATGTACAATCCTCGGATGTTCAACCTCGGCAGGTGTCTATTTCTGCTCCAGCTTCTAATAATGACCATCTTCCAACTGCTCAACTCGAAGTAACACTGGTAGTACCAAACATCCTTTAGCCAATTACATGTCCCATCGTCGCCTTTCTCCAGCTCAACTTTTAACTCATCTCTTACTTCTACTGTGATTTCCAAGACTTGACAGGAGGCTATCAAGGTACCTGAATGAAAACGTGATATAGAGGAAGAAATGCATGTCTTGGACAAAACTTTCACATGGCAACACGGACATCTTCCTCCTGGAAAAAGAATAGCTGGGTGAGTTGGGTCACGTTGGATCTTTTCAGTTAGGCAAAATTAAGAGGGATTGTGGAGTGTTATAAAGCTCGATTAGTGGCTCAAAGTACACTCAAACTCAAGTAATTGACTATCAAGAAAACTTAGCTTATGTTGCAAAGATAGACTCTATTCAGGTGTTCCTTTCATGTGCTCCACGTCATGGGTGGGATCTACATAAAAATGTCTTCCCGCATAGTGAGTTGAAAAAGGAAGTCTACATGACATTTGCTCTTGGTTTTTCTAAAGAAGGGTCGAGTGGCAAGGTTTGCCACCTAAAAAATCCTTATATGGGTTGAAGCAATACCCCAATGCTTGGTTTGGAAGGTTTCATAAAACCATGTTACAATTAGACTATATTCAAGGACATGTTGATCACACCCTCTTTGTTAAGAGGAGAGAAACTAAAGTATCAGTGCTCATTGTATTTGTGGATAACATCATCATTACAAGAAATGATTTGGAGGAAATCATGCACTTGAAAGGGCAATTGTGCAGAGAATTTTTAGTTGTTGATCTGGGAAAGCTGAAATATTTCCTAGGGATTTAAGTGGTAAGGTCTAGTCAGGGGATCTTCATATCTTAGAGAAAGTAATCCCTTTGACCCTCTCAAGAAAACTAGTATGCTTGGATTTACTCTAGTGGATACCCTTGTTAAGGCAAATTACAAAATTATTGATGGCACAAAAGGAGATAAAGTTCAATGATTGAGCTACCCTATGTTGTTAAATGTGTGCCTCAGGCGCACCTAAGGCTCAAGGCTCATAAGGCTCAGAGGTTTGCTCTTTTGTGCTCCTTATTTGTGTTTTTGGAACATAAAAGACGCGCCTGAATGAGATTTTTGGCGTAATTTTTTTTGTAAAAGAAAGAAAAAATATTGTAAGAACTCAAAATTTTGTTATTGATTTAATGTTTCTGAAAGATAATTAAACGATGAGACTTATATATGATGCAAATGATTACATTGATTTTATTTTTTAAGAGATATAAATTATAGTAATAAATGATTAATTAGAAGACTAGATGAAGAATTTTATTGAGAAGCTGAAATGATGTTTGATTCTGATTATTTAAAATGGATGTTGTTGCGCTTTGCCTTCGTCAGACGTGCGTCTGCGCCTTGAGCCATGCGCCTAGGCTTCAAGAGCCCTTTGCGCCTTGGTGCACCTTGCACTTTTAATAACTAAAGAGATACCAGATAGTGGTTGGAAGACAAATATACTTATCTCATACTTGTCCTGACATTACGTAAGTTATTGGTGTATTTGTTTCTATATGTTTAGTCTCACATGGGTTATTAATGTTTCTTGTGTCTTTGTAGTCCTTAAAAGGAAAGAGTAAACTTGCACCTTTTATTTTCCTCATGTTTTAAACATGGTATCAAAGCAGGAATATTTTCCTCCCTGGAATTTCTCTCCTTGTAGTGTGTGTGCTATCGTGTGTGTCATCCAAATCGATGCTTTAGACAGTGGCATCTAAAAACCTCGGATGTCCCAAGCATCGGCCCAGGACTCCACACTGCCACCTCCTACTAAAATCCTAGACTAACTCGTCGATGGTCTTTGTGGAAAATCCTTCATCTTCCCATGACCTGCTTTTCCTAACCTGCAACGTGCAAGTGGCCTGGTTGTATATCGTCTGCGGAAAGTACGAAAAAAATTGTATCTGCGCCTTCCTCTCTATCTGCCATCGTGATTACCTCACGAGATTCTTTGGAGTGATCACTGTATAAATTAACTTCTGATTCCTTGCCGATAATGGCTTATGAGGACTCGGAGAATACTTCCACGACAAGATCTTTAGTCTTGAACGATGTTTACTCATCCCAAGAGTTTAAAGTGTCAACCACTCTGTTGCTCCAGACCCACAAACTTCACAATCAGCATCATTCTTGTCGGCTACTCCAGATTCACGAAATCCTCGTTGATTGTCTGCAGAACAAGGAAGATCTCATTGCTTTCTTCGAGGCCATTCCATCATTAAATCAGTTTCCACTGCTAATCGACGTAGCTTATGTCGACTTCCTCCCTCCTGGGACATGTTTCTACTAAAGCAGGATGATGAAGCTTCTTGATGGTTTGTTCGTCTTCATGTCTCTAGCAGTCTTTAGTATTCTCGTTATTTTTGTCGTCTAGATGATAGTTTGTGTTTCCATATGCATAAACGTGTGTGCCCGCGTGAGGGGGAGTGAGAGACGAAGGTGACTCGGACTCCGACTACGGTTGACCCCACATAATGGAATTTGCCCGAGTGGACCACCACATATTGGATATTCATCACTATGGTAGTATTTTCTGACTCTCTCCCTAGACCCACACGGCCCATCGAGCTTCTGTCTATGTGCTTTTAGATGTAGCTCGTTGCATCTTCCCTATTTACTAATTTTCATAGGTACATGTGCTATGATACGGACTTTGTTGGTTGGCGTGATCCCAATGTGTCTGGTGTATCGTGTGAGACCGATTTATATTTGGATTATCCTCGGTGTAGCGAGGTCTAAGGTTTCCAACAAACTCTCTATGTGGATGTCTGAGTGTGTTTAAATATACACACGACCCCACATCTTCTTTTATCGTGTTTCGTCCACATGTTTTTTAGAGTGTAGATGATGTTATTTTCATATTACTGTGTGTTTGTGATATTGACTTATGGAATCGTGTGTGTATTATTCATGTGTTTTGTGCACTCATGTCATCACATCCTGAGACAACATAGATGTCCATCCTTACCCATCTATACCTCCATTAGCTTTATCACATATGAAATTTTCAAGTTGGGGGTTATACCCTCCAACTTGAGGGGGAGTGTTGGAAAATCACATTTATGAGTTAATATCATTGTACTATCTATGTATTAGAGTTTCTAAGTTTGTGTGTTTGTATCTATATGTTTACTCTCACATGGGCAATAATTGTTTCCTGTGTCCTTGCAGTCCTTTAAATACCCTTAAAGGAAAGAATAAACTTGCACATTCTATTTTCCTCATTTATTTAAACAAAAATTATAACAGATTGTGTATGATTATGAACAAGTGAAGATGTTAGAGATAATTCTTTAAGTTAGTGTCAGGGAAAGAACACAAGGTGACTTAGAAATATGGTCTCTTATTAAAACAAGGCTCAAGTATGGCTTCCAAAGACATATCAATTAGGACAAATCAAAATGGTAAATATACAGCCTCCTTAAGAGTAACAAATTCTAGAACACGCATGTGTAGGAAAATGTCACCTGCGTGGGATCAACCTCTCCTTGGATAATGTTTAAAATTGATATATATTTTGCTTGACTGGCTTCTTTGGTTCGAGCATATGAAGAGACCATGATATTCTTTGTCTGCCAAATGCCAAAAAAAAAATTGTTTACATGAGGGAATGGACAAAAGAGAGAACAGAAGAAGTATAGAGCAGTCACAGATTTTGATACGGATGAATGGCATACTTGTAAAAGTCTTCTCATGACATCTAACACAGTAGTCTTACGGATCACATTTACCTGTAAAAGAAATTCAAACATCAAGCATACTTGAAAAGAAGTACTTCGAATTTAATGTGAACATCACAATCCTTATAAGTGGACTTATCCAAATATTTTGGGATCCTCAATTGATTTATGGTAAGTGCTAGATAGGCATTAAGACGTAGTTTGCAACAAAATTTAATGATGTTACACCTTTAATCTATCATTTTTCTTACATATACACAAATTGACATGGAAAAGAAATACAAACTTCAAACATACTTCAGTATGAGTACTTAAAAATTCAATGCAAAAAATAAGTATCATTATCAGTAGCCTTATCCGGAAATCGTGGGATCCTCAACTGATTTATGCTAAGCACTAGATTGACATATAGTTTACATAAAAAAAAAATCCAACTATGTTACGCATTTAGTCTATCAATTTCAATACTTAAACTTCACATAGCAAACACAGACACACCCCTCAATTTCAGTTTATAGATTTACATTTTCCTTTTACGAATGTATATGTATGCTTGTGCAGATATATATGTATATATGCATGTCTGCACATGTGCATCTGCATGTATGCATGTGTAGCTGCATGTATCTATGTAAGCATGGGTATGTATGTGTATATGCATGCCCATGTAGGTATGTGTATATATATATATATATATATATATATATATGTATATATACTACTCTAAAGAAAAACCACTCTTTGGTGCAACATTCAATATTTCAATCTTGCCCTCCAGTCCACTAAAATAATAAAACAACAAATTTCAAATTAATTTAAAATCCCATGCCTGCTATCGGTATTTTCTAGAGCCCTGGCTGCTCTTTTTGTCTACTCCCGATAACCTACATCATGCCTCACTGCTTTCCTCAACCTCATTCCACAGCTCGCACGGAGCCCTACCAAAACCCCTCGACTCCTTCCTCCCCGACTCGCAAATGACCCGCGGCACATGTGAGCTTCTGCTTCAACCCTAGCCTTGTCTCCATGTTGCAGCTGCATGCCGACCTCTCCCACTCGATACTCCACGTCACAGCCTCCACGCCAGAGCCTCGACGCTTCATATCCCATCAATATCTCGCAAGCAAGGATCTCGACCTTCCAGCGGCATCTTCCCACAACCACAACGCCACAGTTTTTATATCGAGTAAGCCCCAAAACGCTTCTTTCATCTTCCACCTTTTGATGAACTAAGCTCCGCAGAGCACTTTTAGTTCTCTTCATTTCCATCTACCCTAAACACTTCTACATTTGCTCATACTTCTCACTCCATCTGCCTTCGCAGTGTTCTTCCTCAATCCAACCTTTCTCGACGAGCAAACTCATGCGATCTCTGTGAACTGTCCCTCCATATCCCCCCTCCACCTTCCTACTCGGTGAGTTCTCCAACCGAAATGGGTTTATAATGTCCAATATACTGAAGAAGTATATCGATGAAATGTACTATGATGGTTTCAGTAATTTTTAGTTTCTCCATTGTAAACTGAACTCTGTATAATTTGGGGACTTTTATCCCGAATTACTATTTCTCCTATTTAAATTGACGAAGATTAATTCCGAACCACAGTTTGATCACCATGTACCCTTTAGGGAAATTCATAGCATATAAAGTCATGCATGCTCATTGATCCAAACCAACATTCAACCTTGGAATTTCCACAAATTAATAGCATATAACCTTATTATCATTTTAAGTGAATTTTGGTTTCTGATTCCATTGTTTAGGTGCACTCACTTCTCACCATGATATTCCTCTTCTTCCCGGCCATTCGAGGTTAATATCCCTGGAACTACTTTATTTTTTGATGCATACATTGAATTTACATAAATCTAGAATGATCCTATATTTTGGGTTGATGTTTAAATTTGCTCCAACATAAGTTTTGTAAGCATATGGATTTAACCTAAAATGTTTATGGCCTATGCTTTATTGAACACGAACATTCATGGCTCATGGTGTGTTAAAAGTGCTTCTCCTACCCGCTATAGGCCCCTCTCTTATTTTGGATTCTTTAACCTCTAAAGGGAATTTGTTTGTTTGGTTTTTCCTATTACTTGGGGGCTTAACAATTCAGTAATCCCCCCAAGAAATAAGTTTTGTTGATGTTTAAATTTGCTCCAACAGAAGTTTTGTAAGCATATGGATTTAACCTAAAATGTTTATGGTATATGCTTTATTGAACACGAACATTCATTGCTCATGGTGTGTTAAAAGTGCTTCTCCTACCCGCTATAGGCCCCTCTCTTATTGTGGATTCTTTAATCTCTAAAGGGAATTTGTTTGTATGGTTTTTTACCATTTGTTTTCCAGCCGTACGGCGGCGTTTGCTCCCGCCGCGCCCTAAAGAACACTAAAAAATTGAGTGTTTTGAATCCCCGCCTCCACCTCCAACTACGAACGGCGGCGGCGGCTGCGCCCGCTCGTCTGCTCTTGCAGAACCAAACGAAGCCTAAGTTGATATTCTGATTTCCTTCAATTTTAAAATATAAAAAAATTTGTTGTATGAGAGATTGGCATCTGATGGAGACCAACATAGAAGGTGAGGTTCCAAATTATTTACCTAATGTAATGATTTTTCCTCCAAACACCAGGATTTTGTTATGAGTTCCAAGAATCTCTCCAAGTTTATAATTAATTAAAATTGATCAATAAGGGAGGAAGGGGGTAGAAATTATGAGAAAACTTAAAGCATAATAAGTTTAACATCTCATGAGCATCCGAAGAATGACTACGGATATGGATTCAAAAGTAAAACCCATATTCTTAACTTTAGAACTCAAGTTGAATAATTTGTAAAGAGTTCAAAATAAAATCCTTAGAATTTATTGAGCTTTCTCTAACCTATTTTTTGTCTCCTTTTGGATCTATTCTTTTTATTTTACTAATTCTGATAAAAATGTTTTTAGTTTTTTTAAATAAAAATTGAGTATCTTTTCTCTCCCTTTTTATTCTTCATATTCATTCACTAAATCCACAATTTGTCCTACAGTTGGATTTCCTCAATATCAAAACCTATCATTTAGAAAGATTGACTAATTCCTTACATTCACCTCGAGTATGATAAACCAGAACAAATCTACGACTGGCAAATCTCCTAGAACTCATCCAAGTTAAGTTGCTTCAAAAACTTAGAGTGGAGAATGTTTAACCCATAAACCTCTCCAACAAAAGAGAAAAACAAATCAAGATTTATTCTGTCCTACAACTAATCACATTGTCCTAAAAGTTGTGTCCTCACTTATATTCACTTTTTTTTGCAGAATAAATCTAAATGCATAAATCTACAATGGAAATCATATCCCCATCTTACATCTTGCAACCCTAATTTAATTTTTTAATATAAAAACTAGGAGAGAATGGATAATCAATAATAGATCTCTAGCTCCCCTAAAACATTGTTGCATTCTTTTGAATATTAGACATAGCAAATGATATCTAGTGTTTTCTTCCCTCCTGAAAATACAATGTACTGTCTAGGGTAGACAAACAACATTATGTTAAATAAAACCCTACTTAGTGATATCAATAAGTCAAGCTCAAACAAATCAGCAAGTACCATACCAATTTGATGAGCTTTGCAAAATTTGTCAAGAGAAGAGATGCATAAAGATGATGCCCAACCTGGCGTTCAACAGTTAGTGGTGTGTAGCCTGTCATGAGAAAATGACATCTTGGAGTAGGGATTAAAGAAGCAAGAAGGCCCACCAAATCATTATTCATATATCCAGGATACCGCAGTGTAGTTGTACTAGCAGACATAACCGTAGAAACCAATGAATTTGTTTCTTTAAATGTTGGATTTTCTAGATGAAGACGCTCCACAGCAATTCTATTCAATGCCGTATTGTCAAGAACAACAACACAATCAGCATTCAACGTCAGTCGCTTTAATGTCAAAAGTGAATTGTACGGCTGCACTACTACATCACTGATCTCCATTTGATTAGGGAATACACTGTAAGTCTGGACAAGTTTCTTGCTATATCTATCATTCAAAGTTTCCAGCAGATAGGAACCCATTCCTGCCGCAATAAAACAATAAAACAATAAAACAATGAATGACAACATTGTAAATAAAAATAAAAATGAGATCTTAAAGAGGATACTAGCAGCAAAATATATCATGACAAAATGAAAATAGTCAAATATAATATATATTGTAGAGAAAAGCTGAACCTTGTCTATACTTCTTCGTTATCAAATACAATGTATGAATACATATATATAGGAGAGAGAAAGAGAGACGAGTCCCATATACAGGGTGCGGGACTAATGTATAAAGAGAAACAATAAAAGACTAAATGGGCCACAAACATGGGCCTTTTTACATGGACTTTTCTAACACTCCCCCGCAAGCTGGAGTGTACAAGTTGTAGGCACCCAGCTTGGATAAGAACTGGAAGAATATGGTACTTGGTAGAGCTTTCGTGAGAAGATCAGCAATTTGTTCAGTGACCGGAACATGCTTCAATTCTAGCTTCTCCATTTGAACTTTCTCTCTAACAAAGTGGCAGTCCACTTCAATGTGTTTCGTTCTTTAGTGGAAGACTGGATTCTTCGCTATGTGTATAGCAGTTTGACTGTCACATAGTAAGGTAGAAGGTGAAGGGAGTTTTACTCTTAGATCCTTGAGAAGACTTTCAAGCCACATAAGCTCAGAGACAACAAATGTCATCAACCGGTATTCAGCTTCAGCTGAAGATCTAGCAACCACAGCGTGTTTCTTACTGCGCCAGGTCACAAGGTGACCTCCGAAGTAGGTACAGAATTCACTGGTGGACCGTCGATCGTCCAGGGAACTAGCATAATCTACGTTTAAATATGCCACCAATGTGGGAGTAGAAGAAGAAGTTTTGTATACTAGCACTTGACCAGGGGCTAATTTTAGATATCTCAAGATGCACTTGGCGGCCCGTAGATGAGACATCCGAGCAGCATGCATAAATAGGTTGGCCACCCCAACAGCAAAGGATATGTTCGGTCTCGTGACCGTTAGATAAATAAGTTTTCCAACGAGTCGAAGATAGTATTATGGATTTGGAAGAAGAAGATCTACATCATAAGCATGTGTGCACAGCTTGTGGTTGACATCCATAGGAGTGTTAATCGTCTTGCATCCAAAATAGCCAGTATCCTGAAGAAGGTCTAGACAGTATTTCCGTTGAGAGAGGACAAGTCCAATCGAACGTCTTGCGATCTCAAGACCAAGGAAATATCGAAGGTTCCCCAGATCTTTTGTTTGAAAAACCGAACTAAGATGTTGATTGATGTCTTGTATTCCCTTTGAATCGTCGCATGTAATTAGAATGTCATTGACATATACAAAAAGAACTATTCTGGTAGTTTGATGTCGAGTGAACAGAGAGAAGTCTGCTGAGCTCCGAGTAAAATCATGTCCGAGGGGATTGTTTGAGACCATAAATAGACTTCTTAAGGTGACAAACTCGGGACTCCCACGTGGTCTCAAACTCGTGCGGTTGTTGCATCCAAACCATTTCTTGTAGGTCACCATTTAGAAATGTATTTTTGATATCAAGCTGATGTAAGGATCAGTGACGATGTACAGCCACAGAGAGGACACGAACGGTGTTGAGCTTGGCCACTGGAGAGAACGTTTACTCAAAATAGAGACCACATTGTTGAGTAAAGTCACGAGCCACCAGTCGGACTTTAAGACGGTCAATTGTACCATTAGGATCATGCTTGATAACAAAAACGCATTTACACAATTACACCCAACAGTCGTGTGGCCTGAAGGAAGAGAAACCAGATCTCATGTTTGGTTAGCACAGAGGGTTGTCATTTCTTCGTTCATAGCTTCCCTTCAGCCCAGATGTTGGAGAGCCGCCTACACAGAGTTAGGCACAGAAATAGAGGATAAAGAGGTGACAAAGGTGTGAAGCGGTGGGGAAAGGCGATGTAACGACACATAGTTCGTCATGGGATGAGCTGTAGATGTTGATGTCGGATCAGCAAGTTGCAGAGAGTCAGAGGTCGAATCCGACTGCATCGGGGCGGCAGAGCGAGGAGGGCGACGAGTATAAAAACGGATAAGAGGGGTCTTGTGGAGAACGGGAGCCAGGTCAGAAAGGATTCGTGGTGGAGGAGAGGTAACAGGGATGACAAGTGTACAACCTCGTATCCGGCGAGCGGGAGCGGCAGGAGCTGGACCAGGCACACCAAGCCTCGGGCGGATCGGCAAGGAGGCGAGTGCTCTGAGAGTTCTCCGGCTCGCCCGGGATGGGGGCAGATCAGGTGCAGGGCGAGTAGGGCAAGCGGGCTCGCACGCGTCCCTGACCCTCGGTAGCTAACAGGCGAGTGGGGTGGTCGATATCGCACTCGCGTTAGGGCCCTATGGAGGCGGCGAGTGCCAGTCTCATCGGGCACTCGCCACCTCAGGCGAGTGGTAATTCTGGGACCACTCGCCCAGTGATGCCTTTTACCATTTCACCCCCGCTGGTCTGTTAGTATCCCCTCCAAACAGCGGAGTTGCGCTGTTGGCAGACGGATTTGGGCTGCATATATATGTTCAGGATAGCGGAGTTGCACTGTTGGCAGACCATTTCCATAAATCTATAAATAGACCCAACAGGGTACCTCAAAAGGCAAGCTTTCTAGTTCTCTAATTCTCTGATCTCCTAGTGCTTTCTGAGGTGCCCTTAACTCAGCACTGGCTAAGGAGGGGAAACACTCTAAGATCTTCTGGGTGTATGATGGGACCTCCGTGCTGGAGCCCTGGGTCAGTCTCAAGTCCTAAGTTCCCAGTAAAGCGGGCTTACCAGGAGATGTAAGTGTGCGGTCACCCCTTTTTAAGGGTATGAACTCCACAGAAGCCGGTTTTCGGTTTCAACAACAAGTCTTGGGACAGATTGCGGTGAAATAGGTGGGTTTGGGAAGCAGAAGAACAGTTGATCCTCCCAGAAGGACACATCTGAAGAAACCGTCACTTTGTGGGTAGTAAGAGAATAACAGACATATCCTTTCTGAGTACGGGAATAGCTGACGAACATGTATTTGGTCGCCCGAGGATCTAACTTGTCTGTAGACGGTCCAAGTAGGTGAACATAGCAGGCACAACCAAAGATGTGAGGGGTGAGGGAGAATGGAGGGGTAGAGGGGAAGAGAAGACTGAACAGAGTTGCATTTTGAAGGACAAAGGAAGGGAGACGGTTAATGAGATAGCATGTCGTAGACAGCGCAAAGTTTCAGTAAGCCTTGGGGACCTGCATGTGAATCATGAGGAGCGAGCAACATCGAGAAGGTGTCGATTTTTACGTTCAGCGACGCTATTTTGTTGGGAGGTATAGGCACACGACGTCTGGTGAATAATGTCAAATTCAGAGCATAAAGTGGCAAATTCATGGCTCGTGTACTCGCAAGCATTATCCATCCGGAGAGTTTTGATTGGTGTGGAAAACTGTGTGCGAGTTTCAAGAACGAAAACTCGTAACACACGAGAAAGCTCGGAGCGATCACGAAGTAAATATAGTCATATCATGCGAGAATAATCATCAATAAAGGTGATAAAATATCAATAATCAGATATGCTAATAATTTTGTACGGGCCCCAAACATCAAAATTTACTAAAACAAAAGGAGCAGAGCTCCAAGTACAGTGAGGAGGAAACGAAGAACGGTGTTGTTTGCCCAAAATACATGAATCACTTAAACACAGGTAGATAGATCTCTGGAAGAGCCTTCTGGAACACGGGAAGAGGAGCATATCCAAGGCGCTGATGCCAATCAACGAAGGTGATGGATGAGAGGATGGTAGGAGGGACATCAAGAAGGTAGAGCACATTTTGCAGTCGTCCTTTACCAAAGATATTTTGCGTTCGTCGATCCTGCATCAAAAAAGGTGTGAATGTGACAGAGTAATCCAAATCAGCAGTAAGGCGACTGACAGAAAGTAAATTAAACGGGGAGCCCGAAACATGAAGAGCTGAGCGAAGAGTGAAAGAGGAATTGAGGAGGATATCAGCGGAGACGAAGACGGGAACAATATCACCATTGGCCACTGTGATACACTTAGGATGCGGAGAATCCAAGTATTGAGGTGGTTTTAGCGAGGTGATATGGTGAGTAACAGCTGAATCCACTATCCATCGTGCACTAGTGGAGAGACAAGTGATACCTTCATTGGAGATAGAGGCAGCGGAGGCAACAGAGGCAGGCGGGCGGCTGATCATGTCGTGAAGTTGCTGGAGTTGAAGGAGAACTTCTTCAAGGCCAGCACGAGTGGCAGAGGTGCTGTCGGCCACAACCGACGCAGCTGGACGAGGAGGAAGACCATTTTTACGATAGCAGTTCGCTTCAAGGTGCTCGTCCTTTCCGCAGAAGGAACACTTCGGACGTGGTTGGCCACCACGACCCCTCCCTCAAAAGCTTGAACGCCCTCCACGGGCAGGAGGAGGGAGAGGCAGTAAGGGCGCAGAAGTTTGCTGAAGGAGGGGCGGCGAGGGGGGTCCAGTAGTATCAGGAGGTGGTGATACTTTAAGCAGCATGGAGAACACATCAAAGAGTGAGGGGATTGCAACTAACTAAGTTATCAAAGACGCAAGGCGCACCGAGGCGCAAAGGGCCCCTGGAGCCTAGGCGCACGGTGCAGGCGCGCGTCTGAGGCACATTAGGCGCAAAAAGGCGCAAAAAAATTGGGCGAATTCGCTGAAAGCGAATTGGGCGCCCAATTCGCTTGAGCGAATTGGGCGCCCAATTCGCTGAAACTGAGCGAATTGGGCGCCCAATTCGCTGAAACTGAGCGAATTGGGCGCCCAATTCGCTGAAACTGAGCGAATTGGGCGCCCAATTCGCTGAAACTGAGCGCACCCAATTGGGCACCCAATTCGCTAAATTTCAGTGAATTGGGAGCCCAATTCGCTGATTTTCAACAAATGGGCGCCCAATTCGCTCAATTTCAGCGAATTGGGCGCCCAAGTGCGTCGAGGGGTGTCTCGGGTGCGTCTAAGATCATGTTTTTGCTCATATAAAAAATTTTCGTTTAAAAAAATACCTTGAAAGTCTTGGGCGCGCCTGGGAGCCTGCAAGGCGCGTACCTGGGCGCGCCTGGGTCATACAAAGCACGGATACTTAAATATGGTCTATGTATCGACTCCAAAGCGTATTGGATACGGGAAACGCTCGGAAACGCGCGGAAACGCGTTTCGGAAACTCTAGGAAACGTTTTTTTTTTAATATAAGTATTTTATTTTCGGAATCGCGTATCGTGCCAGGGGGATACGCGATTTCGTGAGATAAAGAGCTCGCGTATTTCATTTTACGCATTAGGTTTTCTTGTTCCGCTCCTGATCCTGACAGCGTTCCGCTCACGATTCCGCCGATCCCGCAGGTACTCCTGCTTCTTCTTCTTCTCCTGATTCTTCTCCTCCTTCTTATTCTCCTCCTGCTTCTTCTTCTTCCTCTCCTGCTTTTTCTCCTGCTTCGCCTCCTTCTTCTCCTCCTTCTTCTTCTCCTCCTCCTTCTCTCCTTCTTCTTCTTCTTCTTCTCCTCCAGCTTCTTCTTCTTCTCCTCCTCCTCCTCCTTCTTCTTCTCCTGCTTCTGCTCTTTCTTCTTCTTCTTTTCCTGCTTCTCCTTCTTCTTCTCCACCTTCTTCTTCATCTGCTTCTCCTTCTTCTTCGCCTCCTTCTTCTTCTGCTTCTTCTTCTTCTACTCCTGCTTCTTCTTCTCCTCCTTCCTCATTCTTCTTCTTCTTCTCCTCCTTCCTTCCTTCCTTCTTCTTCTCCTCCTCCTTCTTCTCATCCTCCTCCTCCTTCTCCTCCTTCTGCTTCTCCTCCTCCTTCTTCTTCTTATCATGCTTCTCCTTCTTCTCCTACTTCTCCTGCTTCTTTTTCTCCTGCTTCTTCTTTCTGCATCATATTAATATCCAATATATGCCTAAAAACATTGCTAACTATGACTACATCTGTATTCTCTACATGTTACTGAGTAATCTAATTTTGCTTATGGTATTTACATTGATAATCCCCCAACAACTCCAACTCAAACAAGTAATGGAGATGAGATTTTCCCCATGCCCTTGATGGTTTTCCTTCCACAAAACTTGAGTTCTTAATGTTAGGACCATGTAAATCTGATGTGATCTATGAAGCACTTATAGTAGTAACAAATACGTCTAGCTAGGATTTTCCACTCAACAGTTAATCTATTGTTGTACAAAAAAAATGTGTGTAGCTAGGAATTTCTAACATGATCCAATTTTATTATGAGTTTGTTAACATTGTTTGTTATAAATTTCATTGTTGTTTAAATTAGGTCTTATCTTTCATAACATAGATTCAAGTAGCGGCGTAATGAATTTCATTGTTTGTTTTCTTGAATGTTATTTATAGCATTATATGAAATGTCAATGATATATAATATAGTCTTATTAATTTTTTTCGTCACAATTCAAGATATGTACACATATTTTGTTAGTTGTCTTATTCTTATATTAATTAATACTTATATTAAAATAATTAAAAATAATTAAAAACGTTTCCTGTATCCTAATTTTTTAAAAAATCATGTTTCCCGTATCCGTTTTGTATCGTATCTCGTATCCCGTTTTCGTCTCCGTGCTACAAAGCCTGGGGCACATCGCCCACCTCAGCCGTGCTGAGGCGCGGAGGGATGCGCCTGGTGCGCCTAGGCGCGCGCCTTGACAACTAAGGCAGCTAACGAGAGGATCTGAGCCCGAACGCTCTGAAGATGAGGCAGGATATGAGTCATCATCATGGCAAAACAGACGGCTTCCTTCTGAGCACGCTGGGAAGCTAGATCCATGGTAGGGCTGATAACGGATCCAGGCCTCGGCCAGTGTCTTAGCCCGAACAACAAAGGAGGTCAAGTCCGTAGCACCACCAGTGTCAAGAGTCTGAAGATCTGTGATGATGTCATATAGGTGTTGGAGACTGTCCTTGTCAGAGTATAGGGAATGGAGTTCTTCCAGCATTGTCTTGACTGTCTTATGATACATGGTCATGCGGTAAGGTTCATCAGCAAGGGAGTTGAGGAGTCACGTTTGAACACGTCTATCATGATGAAGCCAGTCATCGGTGGGTAGAGGAGGATCCGTAGTGAGATGTTACAGAAGGCCCTTAGATTGAAGAACGCGTCTGACAGAATGCACTCATTCAATGATGTTTTTTATCCTAGTGAGGGAAATGGTGGTGATTCTCAACTCATCACGCAACTCCGAGCAGGGAGCAATTGGGCTGGAGGAGGAGGTGTGGGCTACTCTGAAGAATCAATTGAGGACCCCATGAATTCACAGCGGCTAGACCGGCAAGACAGCGGCAAGACAACAACGGCAAGGTCACAGTGGCAAAGTAGGAGCATTGGACAGACCGCGCGGCAAAGCAGGAGCACCGGACAAGTCGCATAATGCGCCCAGACAGCGCAGCTAGAGAGATCGGCAAGGGGAATAGCAGAAGGCGCCCAGACCGCGCGGCAAGATAGTTCAGCAAGACTACGCGTGTCGCGAGGAGCAGCGACTAGAGTTGTCAGCAAGACCAAGGCGACTAACAGAGATCATGGCGACAAGACAAGCACATGGCGAGAAGACGAGGAGAATTCGTGCGTCCTAATAGGTAGGAAGCAGGGAAGAGCGCAGCGACTACGGAGACTCCGCAGCGACAAGAGCAGCGGCAAATGCAAGTCGCGCGACAAACAGCACGGTTAGACCAGGAGGGACTCTAGGACAGACCGCGCGACAAGGCAATAGCGGCTAGAAGAGGAGCCCGCGCAAGAGAAGGCCGTGGTTTAGGACAGTGGAGATCGCAACGGCAAGAAATCCGCAGCAGAGAGGCCAGCGACAAGAAGTTCGTCGCGAGTAGAAGAGAGGTCATTGACAAGAAGGTCGCCGCGAGTAGAAAAGAAGAGATCGTCGCGACTAGAAGAGAGATCGACAACAGACTAGTCGCGGCTACAACAGAGGATAGACGCGGCTAGGGGGAAGACCGCGCGAGAAGGGGGTGGTTCCACGAGAGGAAAGCTATAAAAGCGGAGTGGGGGTGGTTCCACGAGAGGAGAGGAGAAGCCGGGTAGACGGAAGGAGCGGATAACAAGGGAGTAACCGTAAAAGCAGGGCGGTTAGAAATCGACTTGTTCGCCCGAAACCGTAGGTAGGACCGGTCGCTCTGATACCATGTAGAGAAAAGCTGAACCTTGTCTTTACTTTTTCGTTATCAAATACAATGTATGAATACATATATATAGGAGAGAGAAAGAGAGACGAGTCCCCAATACAAGGTGTGAGACTAATGTATAAAAAGAAACAAAAAAAGACTAAATGAACCACAAACATGGGCCTTTTTACATGGACTTTTCTAACATATATAAAAGTTCTAATAATATGTCAATATGATTCCCACGACCCTTCCATCCAACTATCTCATAAAAAAATTAACCCTAGAGTAAACTTGAATCTCTCCTCTGATGTGTGCAGGTTTGCAGACTCCTTGTCCTCTACTTCCATTCCCACCTCTGTACAGGAAGATCTTCAATATTCAGGATGGAAGTCGATCCCGCACGTCACTGCTCTCGTTGATCAAATCTTGTTGTAGGTTCCTCCTCTTCCTCCTCTTCCTCCTCTTCCTCCTCTTCCTCTTCTTCCTCCTCTTCTTCCTCCTCTTCCTCTTCTTCCTCCTCTTTTTCCTCTTCTTCTTCTTCCTATTCTACTTCTTCTCTTCTTTATCTTCCTCCTCATTTCAGAAATTTCATAAAGCAAGAAGCCAAGAATTTTATTGAATTTGTACATATTTCATTGCTGAAACAGAAATTTGTACAGATTTGGAGAAATCTGAAATCTATACAGATTTCTTTACAGAAATCTGAAATCTATACAAATTTCTTTACGAATTTCTTCAATGAAATCAGTACAAATCCAATTAAGTTCTCGGCTTCTTGTTTTATGAAATTTCTGAAATGAGGAAGATAAATAAGAGACGAAGTAGAATAGGAAGAAGAGGAAGAAGAGGAAGAAGAAGAAAAACAGGAAATCTGTGCATATTTCAGATTTCATTTAGTAGCATCTTCGCATTAGCAACTATTATTTTGAGAATTTATCATTGTATTTGAGATATATATCTATATATATTTAGTATATTTAATACAACGTATCCTGACATACTCGTATTCTTGTTTTTTAAATTTAATCGTGTTGTCGTACCGGATACGTATCGTACCCGATACACGTACAGGTGCTTCCTAGATGACTGCGCTTTGGGTCAACCATACTTGGAACATTGTCCCCCTTCCTCCTAACCATTCAACTATTAGTTGTAGGTGGGTCTTCATCCTGATGGGGCAATAGACCGCTTTAAAGGCCGTCTTGTTGCTTGCGGATTGACATAACCTTGATTATGAGAACTTTTCTCCGATTACAAAGCTCAATATTGTTTATTTCTTAATCTTTTTGGTTGTCCATAGTCAATGGACGCTACATCAGCTCGACATCAAAAACGACTTTCTTAATGTCGACCATGTGGAGACTGTATATGCAACAACCTCCTGGTTATACAACCACGGGGAAATCCATAGTTCGTCATTTGACGAAATCGATATATGGTCTCAAACAATCTCCACGGGCATGATTTGATAAATTTAATCGAGTGGTTCGCGATTTTGGCTTCACCAGCAGCTCGGCGGATTTCTCCATGTTCATTTGCCAACGCCCGACAAGCACGGTGATTCTTTTGGCTTATGTTGATGATATCTTTGTCCAAGGTGATGATCTTCCTGGTATTACTCAAATCAAGAAACAGAGAAACATTTATTATCCCATTTTCATACAAAATACTTGGGTCGACTCCGCTACTTCTTGGGGATTGAGGTAGCTTGACGCCCTGATGGTCAGGTTTTGTCTCAGCGAAAATATTATCATGATCTACTTCACGATGCAGGCTACTCTGGGTGTAAGCCAGTATACGCCTATGGATGCAAATCATCGACTCTTTGCTCATGGCTCGAACGTTGATCAAATACTTTCTAATTCAGAGAATTACAGATACCTCGTTGGCAAACTCATATATATTACCGTCACATGACCTAACATATTCTTTGCGGTTACTGTGGTAGTCGTTTCATGCACGCTCCCCAAAACTCCCACCTCCAGGCGGTTGGGCATATCCTTAGATATTTGAAGAATGTTATGTGACAATGATTGGTTTACAAGCTCTCTACTTCGTTGTCTCTCATTGCATAATGTGATGCTGAATACGCTAGGTCCCTCGATGATCGTCAGTCCACTAGTGATTATTGCACATATTTTGGCAGAAACTTGGTTACATGTCGATGTATGAAGCAAACTGATGCGGGGCAGAGACGAGCACGAGCTTTGGGCCCGTTCGGGGCTGATTTGGCGACTTACCATATATGGCGTGCCCGGGTCGAAGATCGGACTCCGCAGATGTATCTGTATCTGCGTCGCGAGTCGAGATCATATATTAGTTTATTTTTATTGGTTTATTTTCATGTATTTTAGTGGTCTCTCCAACCGATCAATCATATTTGTTGATAGGGATGTCCTAATGTCTTGTTTTATTATAAATAATTGTCTAAGAGGCTGAACCAAACGATTGCAGAATTTGGAGAACTTCATTCCGAATTCCAGCAAACACTCCCCTGTTTCGACGCTGTGGAACCCTAGGTGACGACTCCTAGGTGCTCAAACTCCTCCCCAAGGTACTACTCATCCTTAGCCACCTTTCACCCCCCCCCCCCAACCTCCAACTGCAACCCCAACCCTCCTCCAATCAACTGTCGACCATTGTGCAAGCTCGCTGCCTGCAGCAGGCCGCCCATCGTTTCCCCCACCCGGCGAGCCGCCGGCCCTCCCCTCTCACCCGGTCGTCAACCCCTTCACCAGCTGCCACCACCGCCCCTTTCCCCTCCATCCTAGCCACTGCCGACCACCCTATTTTCCACCTACTGCAGGCCCTCATCCCAAGCCGTTGGTTTGGCCTCCCTCCTTCCCCCACGTGGATCCACTCTCGCTTAGCCCTAATTCCTTGGGTAAATTTAGATCTTGGAATTTCAACCCCGATCTGTTATTTCCACCGTCTGTTCATTATCCCTCGCCCGGATCTAATCCCAAAATATCGGATCTACCCCTCCCCGTCCCGGATCTACTCGTACGTGGCCAAACCTACATCATTTTGACCTAGGGTTCCACAGCGTCGGCTACGGGTGCACAAAACCTACAACGTAGGTGGTAGTGCAAGGGTGACACGCTAACATGAACCTAAATGCAATGTAATCGTCGATATCTCGACAAATAAATTTGAACAATGAGAATTCTAACTAAACGCAAATATTTGAAATGAAAACAGTTAATTAATTTTGGCAATTTTATAATAACTTTTTCCGCTCGGAGGGCCAAAGCAAAAGCGCGGCGAATAGCTCCACGCAAATTAGCGTGCCGAAACAATTTCTTGAGCAAGAATCACAGCACATAATTTATTGAAAACAGTCAAATAAGTTAATACCACAAAAAAACTCACAAAGTAGCGGGCTGAACCGAGACACTGAAGGAACCAGATCGGCGATTGGAGGTGGAACCGGGGGCGTAATGAAGGCAATGGCTGTCCTCGGTGGTAAGTGATGAGATCTCCGGCCATGTACGAGTAGATCCGGGTCGATCCGATTTTGGGGGATCCAGGTGAGGGATGATGAACGGCAATGACGGAGCTACAATTCCAATATCGCAAGGAATTAGGGCGATCCATGTGGGGGAAGGAGGGAGGCCAAACCGGCAGCTTGGGATGAGGGCCTGTAGTAGGGGGAAAATAGGGTGGTCGGCGGTAGCTAGGGTGGAGGGGAAGGGGCGGTGGTGGAGGCTGGTAGGGGTCGGCGGCCTGGTGAGAGGGGAGCGTGCCGAAACAACTGCAAGCAGCGGGCTTTGGTCGGCGACTGATTGGAGGGGGGTTGTTACGGCTGGAGATTTTAGGGGGAAGAAAGAATGGGTAGTGCCGTGGGAAGGAGTTTGA
The DNA here is from genome assembly GCA_039583875.1 of Platanthera guangdongensis. Classification (NCBI taxonomy): domain Eukaryota; kingdom Viridiplantae; phylum Streptophyta; class Magnoliopsida; order Asparagales; family Orchidaceae; genus Platanthera; species Platanthera guangdongensis. The sequence goes on along the minus strand of CM077162.1, from coordinate 55,186,380 downwards.
GCACCTAAGAGTTGTCATCTAGGATTCCACGGCGTCGGCACCGGGGAGTGATCGCTGGAATCCGGGAATGATATTCTCCAAATTCTGCAATCGCTTGATTCAGCCTCTTAGACCATTATTTAAAATAAAACAATACATTAGGGCATCTCTATCAATGACTATGATTGGTCAGTGGGAGAGACCACTAAAATACATGAAAATAAACCAATAAAAATAAACTAATATATGATCTCGACTAGCGACGCGGATCCGGACACATCTGCGGAGTCCGATCGTAGATCCGGGCACGCTATATATGATAAGTCGCCAAATCAACCTCGAACCGGCCCAAAACTCGTGCACGTCTCTGCTCCGCATCACAAACTATGGTTGCTCACTCCTTAGCAGAAGTAGAGTATCGTTCTGACTAACTCAGGGGTTAAACTTCAATCACCGAGCATTCTTTTATGTGCTAGTCAAGTTGTTATCCACATCATTGAGAATCATGTGTTTCATGAACGCACAAAACACATTGAAGTTGATTGTCACTTTGTCCTAGAGAAGATTCAACTTCAATGATTGATTGTGAGACAAGTGTCAAAGGCTGATCAAGTTTTTGATATACTCGTCAAGGTCTTGTCTCGCCCACTATATTGACGGTTTCTCTCCAAGCTTGAAGAATCCTTCAAATGCACACCTATTTTTATTTTACTTTTCCTATGTATGAATGATTGCCCATTGGGCTCATTCATCTCTTAGGATCCTTTAGTCCCACATCTTGTATTCTCCCTCAACTCCTCCTTTCCTCTATATAAGGAGCATATTGTACATGTTTTAAATAATAATACGAAGATCAATTTATTTGTAACACCCTCATTCTCATAATTACCAGAACTTAATGAACCTTAAATTTTAAGGGCATATTATTATCAATTTATCACATGCATTGGAAATTAATTAGCACATATGAAACTATGGGTGCAATAAAGCCAAGAAACCCGGGCAGACCCAAGACTGCCGGGCCCAGGCTTTATAACCGAGTCCAGGCCTGGGCCAAACTTTTGTCTAGCCTAATTACCCCCCACCTCAAAAGGGGACCTGCCTGAACCTATCTGGTCGATCCTGGACAGCTAGGCACTAGTGTCTAATGTTGGGCCCCGCCTAGCTATAAAGTTGGGCAGTAACAAGGCAAGCATCCCAACAACCAAACCTAGCAATTGGCCTAGCCCACACCATGATTCAATCCAAGTTGCAGCCAAGAATGGAGGCTTGTTAAGGCCCCAAGGCATGGCCCGAGCTTGACCGGGCCAAGCATAGGCAAGCTTTTTGCCTACCAAAGTGGGCTTTCCAGACTCGGGCATAATTTACACGCCTATATGAAACAAAACACCCCACCTTGTTTACCTTCCACCAAGATCTTCAATAAGTCTTTGCATGACATTGAACTATTTTTTCTTTTTTTTCTAACCCGCCAAAGCGTTAGGGATAAAGACTAGAGTGTTGTTGTTCTAAGCCATCAAAGCATTACACAATCCTTCATTTCTTATACATCCATTGATTTAAACCCAAAAAATCCCAAAATGCATCGTGGAATGCTTAGGCTTCCAGAAGCCACTGAAAACATTGTCGAGTTGAAAGACAAATGTGATCAAGAATCACACTGCGAAGGATGGTGATGGGTTTTTACTACTATTTTTGTAGAGCGAGAATTCTCACAAACATGTAAATGGAGTAAGGCAATGTTCTCAATAGCAAAAGAAGCTATGATATTTTATTGATTTTTGGAGTTACAAGGGCGAGGTAAGTTCCTAAGCATAGAAGTAGCTTTCTGCCTCTCCAGCCCAATTTAAATAATGTGTTTCTGGATGTACTGGTTTGGAGATAATGCAGAAGATGCTTGAAGCACCAGAAGAGGATTTAAGACACTGATCTGAGGGATGTGAGAGCATGGGTGCTAATTTTTGGATGTAGAAGAAATGAAGGATTGTGTAATGCTTTGATGGCTTAGAACAACAACACTCTAGTCTTTATCCCTAACGCTTTGGCGGGTTAGAAAAAAAGAAAAAATAGTTCAATGTCATGCAAAGACTTATTGAAGATCTTGGTGGAAGGTAAACAAGGTGGGGTGTTTTGTTTCATATAGGCGTGTAAATTATGCCCGAGTCTGGAAAGCCCACTTTGGTAGGCAAAAAGCTTGCCTATGCTTGGCCCGGTCAAGCTCGGGCCATGCCTTGGGGCCTTAACAAGCCTCCATTCTTGGCTGCAACTTGGATTGAATCATGGTGTGGGCTAGGCCAATTGCTAGGTTTGGTTGTTGGGATGCTTGCCTTGTTACTGCCCAACTTTATAGCTAGGCAGGGCCCAACATTAGACACTAGTGCCTAGCTGTCCAGGATCGACCAGATAGGTTCAGGCAGGTCCCCTTTTGAGTAAGGCAATGTTCTCAATAGCAAAAGAAGCTATGATATTTATATTGATTTTTGGTGTTACAAGGGTGAGGATTACATAAACTAGAGGGCGAGGTAAGTTCCTAAGCATAGAAGTAGCTTTCTACCTCTCCAGCCCAATTTAAATAATGTGTTTCTGGATGTACTGGTTTGGAGATAATGCAGAAGATGCTTGAAGCACCAGAAGAGGATTTAAGACACTGATCTGAGGGATGTGAGAGCATGGGTGTTAATTTTTGGATGCAACCACGCAGGGAATGAAGTATCAAGCCTTCCTAACAAAGAAATGAAGTTGTCATGGGCCCGTGCAGAGGACAGAATCACATGGCGAGATGTGATTGAGGAAGAAGGCGGAGATTGATGAGAGAGATGATTTCTCAGCGATCCTAGATGGCCACTTATGACGGGGTCGATGATTGAAACCTATCCATGGCGTCCGAAGCGGGGATGTTGAGAGAGAATGGAGGCAAAGCAAAAAACGAGACCTTGCATGACAGTGGAGGGGTCCGGAGTGCTCACCATGAAGCCAGCTTGGGTTGTTCTCAGCGCCGGTGAAAATCGGCTACATTCGTGCAGCAGCGGTAGAAGTTGGGTGTGTTGGACAGTGCTCAACAGACACCCAGCTACGCAGGAAGTAGCCCAGGTAAGGTATATGATGCAACCTGAGTCGCATCATAATTTACTTTTATTTTCCACATTTTTTATTAGTGTCGCACACGTATTCGCACATATTGTCTTTCTGGTGTATGTGTGTGTTTTGGTATCTCTATCGTGCTTATTACGTGTGCTCGATGTACTTGTGTTTGTTTGTTTCGGCTTATTGATGTGACCGACCACTAAGATCATGACCGAAAAGGTCCGTCAAATTAGGGGTCTGTTTGGCTAAGCTGTGGCTGTGCAGGAAGCAGTGGTGTGAAACAGTGGTGTAGGAATCAGCTGTTTTGCAGTGGTGGAAAATTTATGAAACTGTTTGGAAAACTGTATTTGCAGTGCTGTGTGAAACAGTGGTGCAGAACTAAACAGTAATGAAAATTAAACAGTAATGAAAAATAAACAGGGATAAAATTAAAAAGTTCGCATAATTTATGATGTTCAACTTAAAATTAACAATTTGTTCGACATAAATAGTAGCGATACAGATTTGTGAATTGATGATCGTCGTTCTTCTTCAACTCAAACAAATATCATCTGCAAAAAAAAGTTATGTCAGATTAGATAAATTTAATCTCAAATAAATATTTTATTTGTTAAAGTACATGTGTATGAATCGTACCTGCGAGCATGTTCTAATTGGTCTGCAATGAATTCTCTCAAAGCAGACATCTCAGATACACCTGTCCCCTCATGTGTAACTGGCTCTACGCTCGGAGTTGTGATCCCGTTGGTTCGTCGATGTTGAACCCTATGTTCGTATGCCTCAGGATGCACAAACGTTTCATCAAGATCACATGCTCTGAACTCTGGATCAATCCTAGATGGATGTCTTCTTATGTAATTATGGAGGGTCATTGTAGCCACAACAATTATGCATTGCTTTGAAAATGAGTATTGTGGCATCTTCCTAATGATGCGTCATTTATTTTTCCATACGCCGAAGCTACGTTCAATAACAGAACGCAAAGATGAGTGTGCTTGATTAAATTTTTCACGGCGACCTTCAGTTGGCCGATTGCCTCGAGCGAAGTCCGCCAAATGATATCTTGTTTCTGGAAATGGTTTCAGAAGGCCCGTCTCTAACGGATATCCAGCATCCACCAAGTAATATTTCTCTGCATTAAAATGATTTAATATGACCAAAAAATTAATAATAGTTGATAAATGCAGTGAGAAATTTACCTGCAGGCGCATATGGAAATTTACAACTTCTACCTCGCACAACACGATGATAAATGCGGCTATCATGTGCCGAACCCTCCCAGCCAGGTACCACATATGTGAAGCACATATTGAAATCGCACACTGCCATGACATTCTGAGTTGGTGATCCATGTCGACCAATATATGCGACTTGCTCATGTACCGGAATGCAAGCATCCACATGAGTCTCATCAATTGCTCCAATACAGTCCTTAAAATAAGGCATGTATCTGTCATCATTTTCAATGTGCGCGGGAGTATTTCTGAACTGTGGATCAGTAGGAGCTATGATATCCATTGAAAGACTTGACAGTGCACGTAACCCTTTCTCGAAATATCGACTAATTGTTTCAGTTGAATGTTGGAAGCGTTCTGATGCCTTCCGCAGAGTTTCATGATGGCCAAGAATGTATAATGTCATTCCCAAGACCTCTCGAGTTGCAGTCCTTCTTGATCCTTTTAAATCATATGACTCTTCTAATAAAATCAATAATTCACAGAATATTTGTTTGGACATGCGAAAACTATCAAAAAACCTTCCTGGATGCCCTTCTAATAACTCTATCACCCATTTTTCCTCAGTTTGTTTAGAGGTCATGCAAGGTATCTTTGTAGGAGATGGCTGAATGTATTCACTTATTACAGCAAATGTTGTTGCAATAAGGTTTTGGTAAATAATAAATCGGCGTTGGCGGTTTCTTTGGTGAATTAGCATGAACTCTTCATCATTAATCATAACATCGTCATTCATGTTCTCTTCTGTCATACTGATAACCTAAGAAAAATATAATCATGAATGTAGAGAAAGTATGAGTATCATAACAATAATTTCATAACAAGAGTTTCTATAGATGTCAACTGTACACAGTAAAATATAACATGTGCTCCACAACATGTCAATGAAAAAATAGTAAATCATTACATGAGTTTCAATACAAGAGTTTCAAAATATAGAAACTATAAAACACGAGCATGATATAAACTAGATATTACAAAACATGAGTTCCAAAATACTCTAGTGATATTACATAACATGAGTTACAAAACATGAGCTTGATATAAGAACTTCACTTCAAAGATTTCATGTAACGTTTCTTCAACCACGAAACCTTCCTATCGTCTGGGAGATTCAGGAAAATTATCCTATTATTGAGATTTATGAAGAACAACGTGGCAAAATCGTACATGTCTGTATCATCAAATAATTCTGGAAACTTCTCTAGCTCGTGTACTGCCTCGCTCAACATATATATGCTAGGCGGGACAAGTGGTGCTGCAACTGTAAGGCCAACAGAACGTGTGACGTCAAGTAACCCTTCAACTCGAGCCATCATGGCCTCTTTTATGCCTGCGTCTTTTATGTTCCCTTTACGGAATCGCTTTATCCCTGACGACATTTTAGAAGTTGAACCAGCATCATGTCCTTTACTTCCACTCGTGGCGCCATCAAATTGTTTGTCCGCACTATCGTTCATGTTAGTAGGTGGGGTAGTAATTTTTTCCACTACTAGATCATCATCAGAAATAGGCTCGGGCTCAGAAAACATAGGGTGCATTTCTCCCATTGATGCGATCTATGATTTCTCTCCCGTAGCAACTACCAAGTTAAACATCTTGTCCATTTTTTCTTCGAGCTCGGGTGCTATGCCTGTATATCGAAATTTCTTCGCGGCTGGTAACATCTATAATAAGAAAAACTGTTATGAAAAATACACATAATTGTCTTTAAGGAAAATAACTAAAAATGCACAATATTAACCTTAATGCGCTCTTCCCACCATTCATCAGAAGCATCAATAGTTCTTTTGGTTGGATTCCAACCCAAGCCAGTCTCCCCTCTTTTGAGATCCCTCCATAGCTTCCACTCACGCTTCAACTGATCCCATTTATTCTTAAGTTGTGCGCATGTATAATTAAATGTTGTACGTTCTTTGTAATTTTTAATCAAGTTAAGCCACACATCTCTACTGAAATGAGTGTTTGGTCTATTGCCTAATTCAATCTCTTGTATACACAGGTCGCAGAAAATGTGTACATGCGCAGTTTCCCATTGTGCAAAAACCACACCTTCTTTAGGTTTACCCATTGTTCGCCTAAAATTGAATCCAAACTCCAAAGCCTAAAAATGAATGAAGCATAAAATTTGAGAACATCACAATATGAATAATCTGGCTCAAGAATGAAGCATAAAATGAGAACTATGGGAGAAACAACCTAAAATAAGGGTAACACTGAAAGCATAAAATTTAAGAACATCACAATATGAATAGTCTGGGCTGAATTCCAGTTAGTAATGTAGATAGTAACACTGAAAACACTGGCATTGTAATGGTGATGGTAATGTAGATAGTAATGTAAACCAAGGACACTGAAAACTGGACGATCCGCGACGGATCGGGATGCGGGATCGGCGATCCGCGACGGATCAGGATGCGGGATCGACGACAGATCGGGATGCGGGATCGGCGACGGATCGGGATGCGGGAGCGGCGACGGATCGGGATGCGGGAGCGGCGACGGATGCGGATGCGGGAGCGGCGACGAATCGGGATGCGGGAGCGGCGACGGAATGCGGGAGCTAGGGCAGAGCAGAAAATCGGAGATGAGGAATGGGAGAAATCTATCGTGCCGTGGATTTTTTGGAAACGCCATGCCACCGTTGTTCGACCGCACCTTGTTTGGCACTACTTTCCTTGCCGCTGTGGTGTGCCGCTCCCCTGCCGCTTTACCAAACAAACCCTAGGCTAAGGGCCTGTTTGGCTAAGCTGTGGCTGTGCAGGAAGCAGTGGTGGGAAACAGTGGTGCAGGAATCAGCTGTTTTGCAGTGGTGGAAAAATTTATGAAACTGTTTGGAAAACTGTATTTGCAGTGCTGTGTGAAACAGTGGTGCAGAATTAAACAAAGATAGTAATAATTAAACAACCCGTAGAATTTACGAAATCTAAAAATAAATAAATAATTTGCTCGACATTTATTTTCTTTAATTATAAAAATAAATATATTAATATGGATAGGTTTTCTCAAAATATGTTAGGACGAGCCATAAATTGTTTTCCCAATCTTGTCCGTCATATTAGTATGCGCACTCGATTCACTCAAGACGCACGTATTTTCTTATTCTTTTTTTTAAAAAAATTGTATAAATAAAAAGCTCGCGAGCCGGCTCGCGAGCTCATGAACAAGACAAGATGAGTTCGAGCCCGACTCGTAATCGAGCTCATCGAGCTCAAGCACCACAGGCTCGAGCTCGAGCTTTTTTCGAGCCGACTCAACTCAACTTGCACCCCTAGTCTTGAGTGACCCGCAATAAATATTATTAAACATTTACGAGCAACTCGAGTGACCCACAACATAACGGACGTCAAGACGCACGTATGCGCACTCGATTCACTCAAGACGCACGTATTTTTTTATTCTTTCCTTTTTTAGAAAAAAATGTAAAAATAAAAAGCTCAAGAGCCGGCTCGTGAGTTCATGAACAAGACAATATGAGTTCGAGCTCGGCTCGTAATCGAGCTCGACTCGTAATCGAGCTCGACTCGTAATTACAAATTTATGTATATAAATATTAATTATGTAATTATAAATATAAATATATATATATTATATAATAATTATTTTTTACATATTTAATATTTAATATTTTATTAATTATAAAATATTTTATAATTAATATTTTATATAATATAATATTTAATATTATATAAAATTAATATTATATAATATATATTTTTTAAAAAAACAGCGCTCCAGCCCTGTTTTCAGGGCTGCAGCGCTGTCCCTGCCGCGGGTGCCCACCCGCGGCAGGAAATGGCGGTGGCAAGGCTGCCACTGCCTTGTCACCGCCCGTGCGGTTTTTTTGTTTGGCGGAGCGGCACGGAAATCGGCGGCATGCCGCTACTGTGCCGCTCTGCCAAACAGACCCTAAGTGATAATTATGACAAGCTTATGAAAATATATTAAAATAAATATTTCAATATTTAGGGACTAAATATTTTAGGCATTAAAATATTTAATTTCAGCATTATTAAAATATAGGCAAATTCCTACACTCATTTTTTGAGTTATAATTTCCAAGAGTCACGTTAAAATGAGACCTTTGAAATTAACATGCCTTTTTAAGTCCTTTGAACCCTTCATTATTCTCATAAAGTAGACACTCCAAATGCCAAGAAAATTAACTACCTAAGAAGAATATTCTCTATTTTTATGAACAGACGTTAATTTTAGAATGTAATAAAACCCCTTCCTTAATTACAATTGAAAACTCTAAACGGGTAAATCCTATGCCATTAAAAATGACCCTCTCCATTGTAAAGGACGGCTGGGATTAACGAAACAGAGATTTCTTCTCTGTTTTGATTCCCCGGCAGCCTGCCCGCCACGTCTGAATCCTCCAAGCTCGCCTCCACCGTCAGCGCCCACCTAGGGTTCCGGCGACCTCGGCTCCGCCAGTTTACCGCAGCCCAACTTTCTGCAGCCCGATCTCCATCCATCCTCTGACGCGTCTTTGCGTCCGCGAGCCTCCCCGCTCAGTCGACAGTCATTGCCAGACATTGTCGATCCCTCCTCCACGCACAGTTGACAACTAGTCGTTGCTCTGTTACAGCTTTTCCTACCACCAGTCGGCGGCTAGACACTACTCTGTCACGGCTTTTCCTGCCACCATTCGACGGCGTGCCACCAGTTCTGTCATGGATTTTCATGCTCCTGGAGGTATAACCCTTCTCCCTTTTATTGATATTTACTGTTAGTATATTTTTATACCTAATATATTTGATCTCTAAAATATTGGAGCTTGCCTAACTTCTCACTTCACTTCTTTGTTAAATTGAAATTTTATTGTTTCCTTATCGTTGATTAGTTTGTGGATGATTAAATTTGTATTGCAGAATGCGCCTAAAAATTAGACATTTATGCACGCTCTCTAATCCTCAGTCGATTATTGCACGAAATTGCTTATGAAATTGTGAGAAGTGCCGCCTAATTTAATTTGTTTTAGAATTTCCTACTTTAAAATTAATTTGATCTTTTGGTCTACAGTAGTTTGGTATCAGAGGAAGATTCTATTCACTTCTATCGTGAAACGAACAATCCTAATTTTATTTTAATTTTAGTTAAATTATTTTTAAAAAAGAAAAATTGCTTTACAAAAAAAATTAAACTAAAAAAAATTACCTTTTGGAAAAAAAAAATTTCACTTGTTTTATTAAAAAAAAAATCGGAAACATATAAGCCTCTTAAAAAAAATTCTTTAAAGTCTTTTAAAAAAAAGGTTCTAAAATTGTTTTTGATTATTTTAAAATTAGGCCTTGAAAAAAGAATAAGTGTCTTAAATAAAAACTTTAAAATGGAGAATTTTGACAAGTTCCTTAAAAAGTTAACAAGAAATGTTAAAAGACTTGATGCGAAAATACCAAAGCCTTACGTTTTACCTAATTACTTCTCAACTACGTATCAACTAGTGGAACCCGGGCTTTGGAATCTTAATAGTCGCCTTACTAGTCTCGTTGTTTCACCCACGAGTATCTTGACACCACTTGTCTCCACTGACGCACTCCCTTCAGTCGAAGAGGTTCTTCATGAGCCTCAGCTCCAGGAAGAAGAGCATCTTCCTCCTCACTCCCTCATCCCGACTGAAATGGTGCTTCCACTTGCGCACACTAAAGCACAACCTCTAACCACTAAGTCCATTCCAGAGTTTTCTCTCCAGAAAGAACTTACTAGTGGTGCGTCACTCACCTCGGATGACAATTGTCATCTCACTTCTCCCAGAGAAGGAGTTGGCTACTGATGAGCCCATCATCTTAGGTGACATAGAATCAATTTTCATAAGTCTTGATTCTCCTAGCCCGTTGCAGCTGCAAACCCTTGGGGCTGCAGACACTGTGCTTGGTAGACACTCACCAGTGGCGTTCGAGTAACCACCCTATATAGATTTTGTCTTTGGTGACCACACTTTTAGTTATTTTCAGATTATTGAAGAGCGTGTTAAAATTTGTTTTCAATTTATCAGTTTTTTCACGCCTAGTCGTGTTAGGAGGATAGTCACGATCCATAAAGTTTTCATTCCTCATAGGGACACGCGCTTTAAGGCATTTCTTTGGATGGTTTTAAATATAAATTTGGGATCAAATCAATTTTTTGTTGGGCTAGTCCTACTCTAACGAGTAATATTATTGGGATAATAAATACAGGTTTAGTTGAGGCTCATAAGTTTCAAGCGGACGAGCGTATGATGCGATATAATTTATTGATTCCACGGGTCGATCATGTTTTCTCCATACCTTGCATCTTCACTTGTTTTTTTACATTGCTTTTTCAATCCACCATCTCTCCACGTTGAAATTCTCTCCTACTTGATGCTCTGACTTTTATTAGCCAATTAAATATTTTGCATAAGATAATGACTAACAATTAGCGAGCATTTTCAAAAATCTATAATTCCATGGTTGATTTTCAACCATGGATCATATTTTTCCGAAGGAGTTGGGTTGTCTGCCTATTTCAGGAATGAGACTTTATCTACAAATCATAATTATCCTGGAGCAGCAGGGAGGTAGCACCTCATTTCTTGGATCAACATTTGGACTTTCTACTTGCATGTCACATCGCAGTCTTGTCGGAGTCGAGCTCTTTCAACTCTGGGAGAATTGATACAACCTGAGTCGCATCATAATTTACTTTTATTTCCAGCATTTTTTATTAGTGTCATGCACGCCATCGCGCATATTGTCTTTCTTGTGTGTGTGTGTATCTCTATCGTGCTTGTTACGCGTGCTCACTGTACTTGTGCTTGTTTGTTTCGACTTACTGGTGTGACCGGCCACTAAGACCGTGAATGAAAAGATCCGCCAAATTAGGCTAAGTGATAATTAGGGCAAGCTTATGAAAATATATTAAAATTGCCAACACAATATTTATTTTGAGAGTCACATTTTAGGCATTAAAATATTTAATTTCAGTATTATTAAAATATTTAATATATATATAAATATCTAGCATCATTTTTTAGTTATAATTTTCAAGAGTCACATTAAAATGAGAACTTTGAAATTATCCAACCTTTTTAAGGCTTCATTTGATTTAGCGGTGGCGGGTCGATCCGGCGGGTGGAAACGGAGTGTTCGAATCGGAGGGGGGAGGTGGCTGCTCCAAACGGAGCTTTTGCGGTCATTTCTCAAGGCGAGAGGGTGGAAACTGAGCAAACGTCGCCGGAGATTCATTTGTTTACCCGCCTTCCGGCGGCGTTTGCCCAAAACGGAGCAATGAAACGCCCAAACAAATAGAACCTAAGTCATTTAAACCCTCCATTGTTCTCATAATTTGGACACTCCAAAAGCCAAGAATATTAACATACCTAAAAAGAATATTCTCTATTTTTATGAACAATCGTTACTTTTGGAAGGCATTAAAACCCCTTCCTTCGTTACAATTGAAAACCCTAATGGGTAAATCCTAAGCCATTAAAAATGATCATCTTCCATTGTAAAGGTCAGTTGGGAATTAACGAAACAAAGATTTCTTTTCTCTGTTTTGATTCCCCATCAGCCTACCCGCGACTTCTGAATCCTCCCGCCTCCCCGCCACCGTCGGCGCCCACCTAGGGTTCCAGAGACTTCGGCTCGGCCAGTTTACCACCACCCAGCTTTCTGCAGCCCGATCTCCATCCAACCTCCAACGTGTCTTTACTTCTGCGAGCCTCCCTGCACAATCGGCAGACATTGTCGAGCCCTCCTTCATGCATTGTCGGCGGCTAGCCACTGGTTTGTAACAGCTTTTCCTTCCACCAGTCAACGGCTAGCCACTGCTCTGTCACAGCTTTTTTGGCCACCAGTCGACGACGTGCCACCAGTTCTATCACGGCTTTTCATGCTCCTAGAGGTATAATCCCTCTCCCTTTTATTGTTCTTTACTGTTATTATATTGTTTATGCAATTATGCCTAATATATTGGATCTCTACATTTTAGTCGTCAATTTGAAATTTCCCAGGTGAGCGTCCTGATGGCATGCAACCCTTGGGTTGTATTTAACATCTCATAGTTCTGCAACTCAGTACCGATGTCTCAAGAAATCTTTTTGGAATTCGTCGCCCACAAGGCGAATATATTTGTATTCAACCGAAAGAACCTCCTGACAGGTCACCACATTTTAGAGACATCCCGGTCATTATTAGAATTTCCCCTAGTGAGTGTATCATGTATATCCTGTTTTATTTGCATCATTTGCATTATCTGCATGTGTTTGTTGAGTCATTTGCACGTCATTTGCATAAGTTGCATGAGTCGGTCCGCTGATGGATCATTACGAGCAATGAAAATTAAAAACTCATGCAGATATGCGCAAGCGAGAGCAAGTATTTCAGGAAGGCGAACAGGTGATTGTGTGAATCTGCCTCGAGAGGCTCCCTTCGGGTCCAGCCAAAAAGCAAAGCGCTAAGTGAATGGGCCACTACTCAGCCATAAGTCGCATTGGGACGAATGATGATAGGCTTGATATCCCTGCAAGTATGGTACTCACCTGGTATTTAATGTTGAAGATCTGACACCGTACTTAGAGCCTCGCAAGTATGTGGACCTAGCAGTGGCGCCTCCCATCCACCTACACCTCCACTCATGTTTTCTTACCACCCGCACAATCCCCCCACGTCTGATGGCCACCAAAGCTCACTCATTTATAATACCCACCCACCTGGAAACTCGTCTTTTATGGTTTCACCCACGGCACCGCCGATCGCACCGAAATTCACCACTCGTAAGTTAAGTTCCGAGAGCATTACAGAGATCAGATCCTACCAGTACGTTCCTACTATAGACGGGCCTCTATGTCGTTACTTAGTACACAAGCAGGACCGCCCAGACGATGATGGCATATGGATACTACTAGCAGAGCTTGATCGATGCACCCCTGGACTTCGACTTTAGTATGGTCATCTCCACTCAGCAGAGAAGAAAGCATTTCAGTTGGGGGGAGTTGACTGGCGAGGATACTTTCCCACCAACAACACTTGGACGACATCTGGTGGACCTCATCGAGTCTTACCTGGTATACATCGAGAAAATTTCGATCTCTATTCATCAGGAGATGAAATCTTTCAAGCCGGAGATAATGATGCGGAGCGGAGACGTGGACCCGCAATGGAGGATGAGTTTTGGGTCAGTGCGGGGCCGGTTGGTGACTTACCATGTATGGCATGCCCGGATCGATGATCCGACTCCGCGGATGCGTCCATATCTGCATTGCGAATCGATTTCAAATATTATTTTATTATTTTTGCATTTATTTTGATGTATTTGGGTAGCCCCACCTCCAGCCAATCATAGTCGTCGATGGTGGGATGTCCAAGTTTTCTCTTTATTATAAATAAAGTGTTTAGGGGGCTGATTAGGGCATTGCATATTTTGGAGTAAAGAATCCCGAAATCCAGCGATCCATCCACGGTGCCTACTCCATGGAACCCTAGGTGATGACTCCTAGGTGGTTATCTCCCTCCCCAAAGTATTATCCAACCGTAGGCCTCTTTTTCCACCATCTAAAGCCTCCACCACCCCCTCCATAGCCCTCTAAACCTCATCCGCCACCTCCTGGTTGCTGTCCAGCCAAAGCCGGTCCTTCTAATCGCTCCCCCTTGTTGTTTTTGCCCCTCCCAGCCACCCCTTTGCTGCCACCTCCCCTATCAGCCGCTCCCCCTTGTTGCTGCTACCCCGTCCAGCCCCACACAGCCAGCCGCCGCCCTCTTTTAAGCCACCAAACCTTGTCACCCCCCCCCATCCCGTGGAACCACCTTCAAACATCCCTCCTCTACTAGATCTGCACAAATCTGGGCATTCCAGCCGAGATCCAGCCAACCCAACCTACCCAGCTCGCATCCGCTACCCTATTGCCGGATCTACCCTCCTATCGTCCGGATCCACCTCCACATTGCTGAATCTACTCATTTTCGCCTTGATCCCGCTTCCCGCTGCCAAATCCAGCCACCCTAGTCACTATCCCACCTTCGGTTCCACATTGGGTCACTGTCAAAGCACCTCCGCCTACGAAATCCCCAAAGCTTTAGACAGCACTCTGTTCGGTGAGTCACTTGTTGTATTGGACGATTGTTTTCAGCATTTTATTACTGAATTGGATATTATATTTGCTTGGATATATTGTCAATGGATAGATCGTTTTTGATCGCTTGTGATTTGCAGGAGCAGCTGATTCGCCGCGCGCTTTTCCTAGGCCCTCCGAGCGGAGGAAAGTCATTAAATGTTTGCTTACTGAATGTTTACCTTTTTGCTTTCGAATATTGTTGTGTGGGTTGATTATTACTCTTGCTCGTATTAATTTGTCGATGTCACCGATGGTATCATTACATATAGATTAGGACAAGCGTGTCTAGTTCTCATTTTCATCACTAGAGGTCATGATTTTGTGCACTCTTTAGCTTACCCAACATCAAGTTTCCAATGTTATTGTCTTGCCGGTTAAGATAGTCATAAGTATTAATATTAGATATGATGTGTTTCTAGTTAATGCATGTCGAAATCAGAAACAATCTTCAGGATGTTCCATTATTTTGAGAACTTTCAAATGTTTTCCCTAAGAAGCTATTAGTGTTGCGCAATCAAGTCATAGAAATATTTGCTTAAATAAAATGTATTCTTAGAATTTTACTCATAACCAAATAGTATATTATATGACCTAAAGTATCAATAGAGTCGTTGGTTTAAATATATGAGCCGCTTGAGTTGGTATTTTTTTATTTGGTATAATATCATCACCTTTATAATTGCCTCTTCTTTTGTTGAATGATGACAATTTAGGTTGCGTGTAAGCTACCATGAGTTGTATTGGTACACAATTAAGAATAAATAATCACTTTCCAAGATTTATGATTTTAATGACTTGTTCGAAGAATCTTGTCCATTTCTCTAAGCTAGACTAAGGATAGGGTTTCCACAACTAAAGGATAATAAAGAAGACACATAAAGTTAATTTTCAATGCAAGGTTTTGAAACTAAGTTGGTAAACATGCTTTTCAGAATGGTCAATGCCCCCTATTTTCATATATTTGACAAATAAGGTGTTTGGGATTTTCTATATTGATTTGTCAATTTGTTCCTCGATGATATCCTTCGATATTCGAAGAATTAAGGATGATTTGGAGTACTAGGAAATTATCATCTACATAAAAAAAATTTGCAAGGTTTAGCACAGATAAGTTACCTCTTTAAGACATGTTGGCAGTAATGAAGAACTCTCAATGGACCCAAAAAGATTTGAGTAATCAAAGATTTGTCGAGAACCAAAGTCGTTGAGGTCTGTTGTACAACCCGTATTCGTCGAGAGTGGGTCCTACCACAGCCAGGTCAGCAGAAGTCAAGGTCAACAAGCCAAGGCAGGAGTCAAAGTCAGCACTCCAGATCACGGAAGGCTTGGGTGAGTATAGGCAAGCTCCCCTCGCATACTCGCCAGGTAGGCGACTAGGCGAGATACTCGCCCAGCCCGTGCGAGTTCCTCTGGAAGTCGCCTAGTCGCCAGGGGGGTGGGGTATAAATATGACCCCCCCCCCCGCCCCTTGTATTTGCCTATAAATAGGACCCCAGGGGTACGAGGTGGGGCACTTGGAAATCCTCGGCAGGATACTCGCGCACTTCAGCTTCCGGATACTAGCTAAATCTTTGGATTCTTTTTCCTTGGAGAGCAAGTCGCGACCTTGCGACCTCGCCAGCTAGCTTCCCTCGTACCCAGTTCGGCCATCCTTGGTTGAGAAGGGGTTGCTCCTTTCGAGCATCCGGGTACGTGGTGGGACCTTCCTGCCGCAACATCTGGGGTCCTGTTTGACCTGATTCTTCGTTCTAGTCATCTTTGTCGTCTGATCTAGCTTCTGAGACAGTAACCTTAGGCGGCTTTGGTCTTGAATTCTGAGGTTGGATTTTTCCTGGCTTCAATACTTGGTGCGGTGAGCGTGGATCGCAGCCAAGGAGGAAAGTTTGGAAGTTGAGAGAGATGGTCATTGGTGGCGAGCAAGGAGAGTTGGTCGGCAACTCGGCAGTAGGAGGAGACGTCGCGCGAGGTGGCGAGTTTGTAACAGTGGCCGCATTCGAAGAGTTCGCGAGGAAGATCGAGCAAACCATTCTCGCCGGTTTCGCTCAGCGACCAGAGGTCACGGCGACTTCTCCCCGTCGCCTGAAGCCGCTAGAAGAGGAAGCGTCGCCGAGGCGAGCTGGAAAGGAGCCCGCTTGGGCGAGGGAAGAGCGACCGATGCAGTCGCGTCATTACCCGACGAGTAGCCAGGGGGTCCGTTTTCGGGATCCAATGTCGCCGGCGAGATGCAGAGATACTCGGCACTAAGGCGAGTACGACGTCTCCAGCGAGGATGAAACTCGTCACCGCCAGGGAGGGAGGAGCCCCTTCTGTGACGAGATCCTCGCCGCTCCAGTTCCAGAAAGGTTCAGGGAACCCGTTCTCACTTACTACTCCGGCAGAGACGACCCTGTCAGACACCTCCAGTGGTTTGAAGACGTCGTCTCCATCCGCAACATGTCTGATGCCTTCAAGTGCAGGTTCTTCTCCATCACCCTGAAAGGGAACGCCAGGGATTGGTTTCATCAGCTACCGGCAGGGTCCGTGTACTACTCAGATCTGCGTCGGGGCCTTATGGCAAGGTTCGCGACTTCGAAGAAGAGGAAGAAGGAAGCGACGGCTCTCTTCAAGATCGTCCAAGGGCAGCATAAGAGTTTGGGTCATTACATCGACCGCTTTCAGGAGGAGATTTTGGAGGTGGAAGAGGTGGACAGTTTTACCTTGATGGTGACCCTAAAGTTTGGGTTGAAGCAAGGCTTGTTCAGTCTGGAGATGGGATCCAATCCCCCAAGATCTTTTGAAGAAATGATAGAGAAGGCGAACACCTTCGTTCGAGGGGAGGAGAAGAACAAGGACTTCCTAGCAAGGCTAGATGGGGAGATTACGACAGAAAGGAGGGGAGCAGGACCTTCGGGGTCAAAGTCAAGGAGGACGCCGGAGAGGCGAGAGGAGAAGAAGAAGGAAGAGCCAAGGAGGGAAGAGAGAAGGAAGAGAGAGGAACCCAGGAGGGTTGAAGAAAGGAGGCAGGAGAGGCCTCGAAGACAGGAAGAGAGAAGGCCGGCGGAAGCTCGAGAAGAAGGAAGGGGGGAAAGGCGATTCCAGTATCCAGAGAATCGCCCCCAATGGAGACCAGCAAGGCAGCAGTATCAGGAAGAGAGGAGGAATGGAAATCGGCAGGAGGGATGCCGAGGAGGAGGAAGAAGGGAGACAATGGTCATCGCTCGCCAAGACAACAAGCGGCGCAGGAGGGAGCAGCGAGCGATGTGCCAGGAGGCAGAGATTCCCCTTTACTGCGATATTCATCGGGTAGAGGGACACGGGACCTTGGCTTGCCCCGAGTTTTGGGAAGCAAGGAGGAGACTGGAAGCGGGAGTGGCAGAAAGAGAGCAACAGAGGCAGGAGGCCCCGGTGGGGCAGGTGGCATTCCAAGCTCCAGCGAGGAGGAGGAATGAGGACCGTGACGACCTGGGAGGTCGCGGGGAAGTGATACATGGCCCAGGAGGTGGGCATGTAGGAGTGATCAATGGAGGGGCCGGGCTTGGAGCTTCCCGCAAGGGGAGTCTCCACCAGATCTATCGAAAGAACGTCGCCTCGACGTCACAGACCCCGTCGCCATTAGAGGAGATCACCTTCTCGGAGGAAGATATGTTGGGGAATGAGAACCTTTTACATGATGCCTTGGTCATTCAAGCCTCCATTGAGGACTTCACCGTCGACCGAATCCTCGCGGACAACGGTAGCTCGGTGAACGTCATCTTCAAAAGAACATTCGTCGGGCTTCAGGTGGAAGCATCCCGGGTCCAAGCTGCAGATGGACCGCTCTTTGGCTTCTCAGGAGAGAATAAAGAGGTGGAGGGAGCAGTGGAGCTGCTGGTTACACTCGGTGGGACGTCGATCCGATGCCGCTTCATCATCATCGACGCGCCGAGCGGTTACAACGCCATCTTCGGGCGGCCTCTTATCAACTACTTCAGGGTCGTTCTGTCGTCGTACCATCAGTGCCTGAAGTACTGCCGCGGAGATGTGCAGATCAGGATCAGGGGAGATCCCAAGGCTTCCAGGGAGTGCTACTTGAATGCCGTCAGCACCATCAGCTGGATGGGTGACGCGGAGAAGCTGCTGGAGAAGGAGAAAGGGTTGTGTGCTGCTGAGGAGGTGGAGGAGATAGAGGTGATCTCTCGAGGGGAGAGTCGGGACTGTTGAAGGTGGGAGGATCCTTGTCGCTTGGGGGGAAGATAGAGATGGTTGCTTGTCTGCGGGACAACGTTGATGTCTTTGCATGGAGCGCCGCCGAGATGCCAGGGGTGGACGCCGATGTTGCTTGTCATCGACTCAATCTGGATCCCGCGGTGGCCCCAGTTCGACAAAAGCAGAGGAAGAGCGGCGTCATGCTGGCCGAGCCGATCAGGGAAGAGGTGGAGAAGCTGCTGAAGGCAGGGTTTGTCTCGGAGATCCAGTATGCAGGCTGAGTCTCCAATGTTGTAATAGTGAAAAAGCCTGGAGGGGGCTCGCGTTTATGTATCGATTTTTCAATGTTGAATAAAGCTTGTCTGAAGGATTGCTACCCCTTGCCTCAAATCGACGCGCTGGTTAATTCCGCCGTCGGGTTTCCTGTGATGAGTTTTCTTGATGCTTTTTCAGGGTATCACCAGATCCGGATGCATCCCCCCGACTGTCGGAACGTCTCTTTCATAACCAGCGACAGCTTCTATAGCTACAAGATGATGCTCTTCGGGCTCAAGAATGCAGGTGCAACTTACCAGAGGATGATGGATCAGATCTTCAAGGGGCAGAAGGGGCGGAACTTGAAGGTTTATGTGGATGATCTCCTCGTCAAGAGCAAAAGCGTCGCAGAACACATAACGGATCTGGTGGAGACCTTTGCTACCCTGAGGAAGTACAAGATGCGACTCAATCCGGCCAAGTGCGTCTTCGGTGCAGGAAGGGGAAAATTTCTAGGTCACCTCCTCACTCCCAGGGGGGTGGAACCTAATCCAGACAAGGTGAAGGCCATTCTGGAGATGGCGTCGCCAATGGATCCTAAGGAAGTTCAAAGGCTGACTGGAAGGCAGGCAGGCCTCAGCCGTTTTTTGTCCAAGGCAGGGGAGAAGTGCTCTCCGTTTTTCAAGACCCTTCGGGGGAATCAGAAGTTCGAGTGGACGGCGGAGTGCGAGGAGGCTTTCGGAAAGCTC
Organism: Platanthera guangdongensis; assembly: GCA_039583875.1. Taxonomy (NCBI): domain Eukaryota; kingdom Viridiplantae; phylum Streptophyta; class Magnoliopsida; order Asparagales; family Orchidaceae; genus Platanthera; species Platanthera guangdongensis. Next base: position 55,166,836 of record CM077162.1, on the reverse strand, counting down.
AAGCAACAGCTAACCCAAGCTCCTCTCCTCCAAGGCCGGCGGGGTAATGAAGATCTCTTCCTTTACTTGGGAGTCGGGGCGGAAGCAGTTAGTTCAGTGCTGGTTCGGGAGGAAGGCAAGAGGCAGCTTCCTATCTACTATGTTAGTAGAGTGCTGCGGCAGGCGGAGACGAGGTACCCTATTTTGGAGAAGCTGGTGTTTGCTTTGGTGGTTTCGGCTCCAAGCCTCCGTCCGTATTTTCAAGTTCACTCCATCAGGGTCGTCTCCGATCATCCTCTACGGAGCATCCTGGATGGGGTAGAGCACTCTGGCAGGCTGACAAAGTGGGCGGTGGAGCTTAGCGAGTTCGATATTTCTTACTCTCCAAGGGTAGCAATCAAGGCGCAGGCGGTGGCGGATTTCCTTGCCGACTTCTCGGCCGAGGTGGAGGGAGAGGAAGGCTCTTCTAGCACGGTGTCTTGGAAGATGTTTGTGGATGGGGCTTCGGGCAGATATTCCGTGGGAGCCTGAGTCGTGCTCGTAAGCCCTCAGGGAACTAGGATCAAGCAAGTGGTTGAGATCATCTTCCCAGTTACCAACAATCAGGCAGAGTACGAAGCTATGGTGGCCGGCTTGCGTCTCGCCAAGGAGTTGGGAATTCGAGATATAAAGGCCTTCACCGACTCGATGGTAGTTGCGTCCCAGATTAGAGGCGAGTTCGAGGTAAATGATCAGATTTTGCAGCGATACTTGATCAAGGTGAAAGGTCTGATTGGGGGGTTTCAATCTTTCTTCGTCGAGCACGTACCCCGAGAGGAGAATTCAGAAACCGATTATCTTGTCAAATACGGTCCCCGGGCTGGGGGGATCGTAACTGAACTTTTCCGACCATCCATCGAGGAAGGGGAGATGATGGAGATCGAGCAGAGGGCATCTTGGAGGGATCCGTTCGTTTCTTTCCTAACAACGGGTCAGATACCTGCCAGCGAAGGAGACCAGAGGAAGTTTTGCTACAAAGCCGCCTACTATTTGCTTCAAGAAGGAGAACTCTACCGCAAAACCACCTCAGGTCCTCTGGCTCGGTGCCTGTCAGAGATTGAAGTACCTCGTATCCTGGAGGAGATTCACTCAGGAGAGTGCGGCAGTCACTCGGGAACTCGCACTCTTGAACAAAGGATTCTAAGACATGGGTACTTCTGGACCACCATTAGGAAGGATGCAGAGGCCTTCTCCAAAAAATGCCTCCAGTGTCAGCTCTTCGCACCTCTTCAACTACAACCAGCTCAGCATCTTCGCTCGATCACAGCTCCATGGCCCTTCGCCATCTGGGGGATGGACTTGATTGGCCCCTTTCCTCAGGCAAGCGTGCAGAGGAAGTTCGTGTTTGTCATGATCGACTACTTCTCCAAGTGGATCGAGGCAAAAGCCTTGGCCAAAACCACGTCGCAGATCGTGAAGAACTTCATTTGTGGGGAAATTGCATGCAGCTTCGGGATTCCTCTAGCCATCGTCACTGACAACGCGTCGTTGTTCGCCAGTTTGGAGTTAGAGGACTTCTGCAAGCAGCTAGGGACGGATCTTCGATTCGCCTCTGTGCATCATCCTCGCAGCAACGGACAGGTGGAGGCAGCCAACAAGTTGATCATCAACCTTCTGAAGAAAAAAGTCACCAACTTGAAGGGCAATTGGGCGGAGCAGCTCCCCTCGGTTCTCTGGGCTTTGAGAACAACTCCAAACTCGGCCACGGGGGAAACTCCTTTCAAGTTATCTCACGGGTCTGAGGCACTCATCCCAGTGGAATTCGAGGTTCGGAGCCCGAGAGTTATAGCAGCTGGAGATGGCGGCGAAGAATGGCGCTTGGAAAATGAGGACACCCAAAGACTCTCACTGGATTTCGTAGAAGAGCTTCGTGACTTGGCCTCCATCCGTCAAGAGGAGATCAAGCGGCGCATGGCGAAGCACTTCGACAAAAATATCCGCCTAAAGCATTTTCTCGCCGGAGATCTGGTGATGAAGAAGGTGGACGCCGCAGGAAGAAGAGCAACAGTGGGCAAGCTGCATCCAAATTGGGAAGGTCCCTTCATTGGCCAGGAAGCCTTGGCCACCGGGGGCTATTATCTCCAGGATCAGGTTGGAGAACAGCTGGGAGGTACTTGGAGCGGGGATGACCTGAAAAGGTTATCCTTAGCGGTCAATGATGTATTTTGTTTGCACATGCTTTTACATATATGCAATGGCAACTATTCTTCTTCTGTTCATCCTATTTTTTTATCGCAAGTTTTCTGGGAATTCAAGGTTTTACTTCAAAATCGATCCGAGAAGTTGGTCGTCAACTTGTTCCCCCTAGATAGCACAGTTCGGACGATGGGACGATGCCTCGGGATATAAGCGTCCTTGTAAGACCGGACCCCTGCATTAACGGCCGAGATCAGCTCCCCCCCTTGCATGTCGGCCTAGCTACCCCCGACTGCATCTCTCCTCCGACTGGAGGAACTAGCGGGAACAGGTCTGGACCCCAACTCCTCGGATTTGAGGAAGGATCAACCTGGCCAGGCTTTCCCTCCAGTAGTCAGGGAGCCATAATAGGCCCGAGGGAATATGTTAGCCGCGAGCGCGTCCTGTAGGACCCTCGGAAGAACATAACCCCTCGCTCTTGCGTTTACGCTCATAGCCAATTGGCATAGCTGAGAGCGATCGCAGCGGTTGGATTGGGGAACGAGCCTTCGACCTGTTTCTCGTAGATAGCCTAGCTCGGACGATGGGACGATGTCTCGGGATATAAGCACCCTTGCAAGACCGGACCCCTGCACTGACGGCCGAGATCAGCTCCCCCCTTGCATGTCGGCCTAGCCACCCCCGATTGCATCTCTCCTTCGACTAGAGGAACTATCAGGAACATGGCAGAACGCCAACCTCCCAACTCGACGTCGGCGAGATCGTCGTTCGATTTCTGATTTCTTCAACCTCAAAGATATCGATGCGCTTAATCATTTTCAAATTCTTGAAGCAGCAGAAAAAAAAAATATCCAAGTCCTCGAGTGGCAGGTCCTCGTAAGTCCAAGTCCCTGCACGAGCTCCTCTCCTGCATATTGGCCACAGACCTCCTCGAGTGAGATCGAGATCCTCGCTGGAGTGATGTCGTAGTCCGAGACCTCTGTACGAGCTCCTCTCCTGCAGACCGACTACTTGCCTCCCCGAGTCGACTCACCCCACTCTAGTTGAGCAAGGCTCCGGAGAGCTGTCGACTCCAACAAATGTTCAAATCCTCGAGTGGCAGGTCCTCATAAGTTCAAGTCCCTGCACGAGCTCCTCTCCTGCATATTGGCCACAGACCTCCTCGAGTGAGATCGAGATCCTCGCTGGAGTGATGTCGTAGTCCGAGACCTCTGTACGAGCTCCTCTCCTGCAGACCGACTACTTCTCTCCCCGAGTCGACTCACACCACTCTAGTTGAGCAGGGCTCCTGACAGCTGTCGACTCAAGCAATGTTCAAGTCCTCGAGTGGCAGGTCCTCATAAGTCCAAGTCACTGCACGAGCTCCTCTCCTGCATATTGGTCACAGACCTCCTCGAGTGAGATCGAGATCCTCGCTGGAGTGATGTCGTAGTCCGAGACCTCTGTACGAGCTCCTCTCCTGCAGACCGACTACTTGCCTCCCCTAGTCGATTCACATCACTCTAGTTGAGCAGGGCTCCTGAGAGCTGTCGACTCCAGCAATGTTCAAGTCCTCGAGTGGCAGGTCCTCGTAAGTCCAAGTCCCTGCACGAGCTCCTCTCCTGCATATTGGCCACAGACCTCCTCGAGTGAGATCGAGATCCTCGCTGGAGTGATGACGTAGTCCGAGACCTCTGTACGAGCTCCTCTCCTGCAGACCGACTACTTGCCTCCCCGAGTCGACTCACACCACTCTAGTTGAGCAGGGCTCCTGAGAGTTGTCGACTTCAGCAATGTTCAAGTCCTCGAGTGGCAGGTCCTCGTAAGTCCAAGTCCCTGCACGAGCTCCTCTTTTGCATATTGGACACAGACCTCCTCGAGTGAGATCGAGATCCTCGCTGGAGTGATGTCGTAGTCTGAGACCTCTGTAAGAGCTCCTCTCCTGCAGACCGACTACTTGCCTCCTCGAGTCGACTCACGCCACTCTAGTTGAGCAAGGCTCCTGAGAGCTGTCGATTCCAACAAATGTTCAAGTTCTCGAGTGACAGGTCCTCGTAAGTCCAAGTCCCTGCACGAACTCCTCTCCTGCATATTGATCACAGACCTCCTCGAGTGAGATCAAGATCCTCGCTGCAGTGATGTCGTAGTCTGAGACCTCTGTACGAGCTCCTCTCCTGCAGACCGACTACTTGCCTCCCCGAGTCGACCTACACCACTCCAGTCGAGCAAGGCTCCTGAGAGCTATCGACTCCAACAAATGTTCAAGTTCTCGAGTGGCAGGTCCTCGTAAGTCCAAGTCCCTGCACAAGCCTCTCTCCTGCATATTGGCCAACGACCTCCTCGAGTTAGACCAAGTTCCTCGTTGGGATGATGCGAGCAGCATTGGGCGAGTATGCGCGCAGGCATCGGCGAATATGCGAGTATGACATAGCAAAGTGCGAGTATGATATGGCGAGTACCGGGGTGCGAGTTATGAAGAGCGACTACGGTCGTGCGAGTATCAACTACGCGATTATGAATAGCGCATACGTACGAGTAAAGCGTCATGAACACTCGTCCTCCCCGAGCCTACGAGCCTAGCGAGTATTATCAGCAGACAAGCGAGCAAGAAATCAACAGCATGGTAACTTAAACTTGTATATATATATTTCTCTTTCAAAATTACAAGTTACAAAAGATCTGTTACAAAAAAAATGTTAACTATCTTGTGCGAGTATGAGAAATATCAACGAGCAACTAGGACTCATCGTCGCCAGTATCAGGCTGATATTCCTCATCTTCAATGCCGGTGTCCTCTTCCTCGCCACTTTCATCGTTTTCCTCCTCGCCGCTGCCACTGTCGCTGTCACTGCCGCTGCTGCTGCCGCTGCTGTCAGAGCCCGACAATGGTGAAGGCAGGTGATCTGGCGAGACTGTCTTGGCGACTAGCTCAGGGATGAGTTCGTCAATTGTGAACACCTTCTCCCCCTCGTCGAGCTTCCCGCTAATCCTCAGCCTCGCGAGCACGACGTTGCCTACCGCGTGGGCTATCTCGCGGCGAACCGACGACCTCTCCTCCCACAAGATGCGAGATCGCTTGATGGCGTAGTGAGGATCGTCCTCCGGCCGCGGCTGAGGAGCAGAGGAACTCGCGCCGGCTTCTAAAATGGCCAGACGAGATTCCATCTCGGCCGCGCGGATTTGGGCTGCCTCCAGATCAGCCCGAGACTTGGCGAGTTCCGCCTCGTACTCAGAGAGCTTTTTGGCGGTTTCTATCTCGGCAGCCTGCGACAAAGAACGGAGTCAGCAAAAAGAATCAAGTGTGGCAACATTGACATCGCGCGTAGAGGCGACTTATCTCATAATCTCGCCAGCGAGTGGATTTCATGCCGAGATCAATCGCCTTCTTACTGACGATCTTCAAGGCTTTAGTCCTCTCCAGCATCCTCCTCGCTGCGAAGTGATTTAGTTCGACGGCTCGTGCGAGCGAGCAGGCGTCGCCTTGCCCGTACATCGCGTGGAGGACGGCAAAAGCCTCCCCCTTGTCCTCCCCCTTCTCTGCCCAGGAGGGGAGGTTGGTGCTCAACGTCACCAGATGCTCGTTCGCCGACCAGGTCACCAACGGGCGACCATAGGCGTCCACCGCGTCCAGCCCCAGGTTGAAATTGGGGTGGAAGTGGGGAAGCCGAGCATGGAGCGGCGAATCCTGGTCGTCAAGATGCGGCGACGACACCTTCTGTTTTTTGGTCGCGGGGCCCGACGACCTGGCTTTGCCTTTGCCTTTGGCGAGTTTCTTCTTCTCGCTGATATCAGCCGGCGAGTGGGGCTCAAGAAGCGAGGTGGCGATTTCTTTGGCTGGAGGAAGCGGCCTCGCCGGGAGCTCGTTCGGCTCTACAAAAGGCCGAGTAATGTAAACAAACAGTTATCGCGACGAGTATGCAAGAGACGTTCCTCGCTAAGACTTACCTTCATTGTAGTGGACCTCGAACAGTGTATTGACGTTTAGTCGCCAAAAAATAACATCAAACCGACGACCTCGGAACGATTCGACAAACTGCTCGCGCACACCCTCCAATATCGGTGGAAGGAATGCGACATTAGCAGGCTGGTGCGGCCTTCCCTGGACGTCACCAAAGTCGCCTTCAACGACGACTAGCGTCTCGCTCCAGCGATGTACCTTATTCGTCGTCCCCACCAGAGTACGGACATGGCTGCTGAAATATACCACGCCCTCGGCAGTCGCGGCGAAGGCAAATATTTTGCGGAAGACGGAAAGATCAAAAATGATCCTCTCCTCGTGCAAGTAACAAAGGAACCCCATGATGATGGCGACGCCGTTGGGGTTGATCTGCGCGGGGACTATGCCGAAGTATCGGAGAATATAGCAATACTCCGGTCACAATGGAAGTCGCAGACCGGCGTCGAAGTGGCGAAGGGGAAGGACAAGCGCGCCCTCTATACATGTGTTTAGTCGCTCGCTGCGACTAGGAAGTCGGGCCGAGTATCCCTCCGGCAAAAGTCGTTCCCTAAAATTTTCTAAGTCCCGCTCTGTTGTAATTGACTTTTTGAAAGCCGCATCAGCGAAGTTGGCGGCGTGGGCTTGGCGGCGAGCACTGGCATCGTCTCCAACCATCTTGCGAGTTCTAACAAGGGAGAAGAAAGAAGAGCGAGGAGCAAAGCAAAGTCGCAGCGCGCGAGTAAGTAAAGATACTCGCGAGCTAGGGGTTCAAAAGCGCAACAGCGTACTTATGCCCTACCTACCCCCTCTATTTAAAGGCGCCAAGGGGGGGTATATCTTCCTTATAGCGAGTATCAGACCAAGTCGTGCCCTGAGCGAGTAATCCGATGTCGATTGCATTGGTCGCATGAAAAAGACAAAGCATTACCGCAACCTGCAGAACAAACTCGGCACAATCCAGACAAGATATCACACTGAAAACAGGAAAAAGTAAATAACAGTGCGAGATCGAAACTCGCTTATTACAAATCAGTAAATGTCCACAAAGTCGCACTTGGCGAGTTTCGAATAAGAAAAAAAAAGAAAAGTTCTAAGGCTTAGGCCTCTCTGGGGGATGGGGATGTCGTCCGGCCCAACCCATCTCGCGCACCCGCCGGAAGTGCTCCGTCGCCATCGTTATCGCGTCATCACCGAGCCGCAACTGCTCCTCCATCCTCGTCAACCGGCCGACGGAGCCCATGCTCGCGCGAATGCCGGCAATCTCGTCAAGGACAAGCTGGAGGCGATGGTTGTTAATCGTCAGCTGACGATCATTCTCTTTTACCATGTGGAAGCGGGATTCATAGCTCTCCAGCGTACTCTTGAGCTCTTCCATCTTCGCCATCCGCAATTCCAACGATGATATTCGGCGATGAGGCTCGCATATCGCCAGCTGATCGAACTTGCTCTCCAGCTCCAGGTAGGCGCGAGCAGCAGCATGGCGATATTCCATGCCCGGTAACCCTCTGGCGTCGATGAAGGCCGCCCCTGGAGTCGCCGGCCGATCTAACAGCAAATGAAAGTCGCCGGGTTATACAAGGTATTTTAGCCGCCCTATACGGCATCAATAGCAACACATACAACGGCGAGGAGATCTAGATCGGTGAGGGGAGGATCCGCGAGTTGGCTCATCTCGCCGGCTCGAAGATGGCCCACCAGCGTGCTCGGCCGCCTTGCCTTGCCCGCGTCCCCCTTGTCCAGAATTCGCGCCTCTTGGCGGAAAGTAGCTCGATCGCGGTTTGACCGGCTTACTGACCACGGGGTGTGATGAAAGAGGCGGAGGGAACGACGAACTCGTCGGTGGCTGAGGATTCTTCAGCGGAGGAGGCGGAGGAAGTCGCGTCGTGGCGACTTGAGAAGGCGCGAACAGAGGCGGCGGCAGCGGCAAGGATGCGGTTACCGACTGGATGGTTGCGACGTTTGTAAGAGGCGGCGACGGGGGTAGCGAGGAGCTCGCCTCGGGCTGAGAAGACCTCGCTGGAGGCAGTGCAGAACTCGCCGCGGGCGGAGCAGAACTCCTCGCGGGCAGCGCAGAATTCGTCGGGAGACCCTTGCTCACCGGCGGATCCTTCTTGGGCAGAAGGTCCTTCGGCAAAGGATCCTTGCACGCCAAGGTCATCTTCCTCGGCGGAGGATTCTTCGACGGCAGTTCCTGGCTCGCCAAAGGAACTGAGGCCTCAGATGTTCTTTTGGCGCCGATATTGATCTGCACCGTGTGCGCGGTCTTTACTTGTCTCCCGGCGGGAATGGCGACCAGCGACACGGAGCTCAACGGGGCGACATTCAGAACCGCGCCAGCGCCCCCCCCCCCCCCCCCCCGAGGGAGAATTTGCGAGTATCATGGTCAAGTTAGCAAGCAATTAAAACGACCGACAGAACAAGAAAGCATCTCAGCAGAAATGACAACCTGGCAGGTCGACGATGTCAACTCGCTGCGGCACCGGAGTGGAGGCGACTTCCGGGGCCAGGGTCGTGGCGTGCTCACGGATGACGAGCTAGTCGAGGAAACTCGCATCAGAGACGGCGACATTAGGAATATCGTCAAGTCCCAGGTCGCTAAGCAACTGTTGCGTGTTGGCAGAGCGCACGGGGTTGCTGGTGGAAGCCGCGGTTTGAAAAAGAGGTGGCGGCGAGTTATCGTCAGCCGAGATGGGTTTCTTCTTGGACTTTTAACCTTTTTCTTCTTGAGGGGGGGGGGCGGTAGGTCGGCGGCGGCGTCCTCCTCGCGCGGCCTTTTCGGCTTAGCGACGCCAATAGCACCAGTCAACGCGGCGAGACTGTCATGGAGAAACCTCACAGCGTCCGACATTATGCGCGAGTTCTGAAGATCCGGCTAAAGAACTAGCCCCCCCCCCCTATTTATAGAGATCGGCAGGCAGCCACAAGAGGCGAGCAACCCAGATACTCGACACAACAGCTCGCCGAATAAGTGTTGGATGTTTCTTTCCGAGCTCCGATGTCGCTCAGAAATAGCGGAGATTGTGTACAACCCGTATTCGTCGAGAGTGGGTCCTACCACAGCCAGGTCAGCAGAAGTCAAGGTCAACAAGTCAAGACAGGAGTCAAAGTCAGCACTCCAGATCGCGGAAGGCCTGGGCGAGTATAGGCGAGCTCCCCTCGCATACTCGCCAGGTAGGCGACTAGGCGAGATACTCGCCCAGCCCGTGCGAGTTCCTTTGGAAGTCGCCTAGTTGCCAGGGGGATGGGGAATAAATATGACCACCCGCCCCCCGCCCCTTGCATTTGCATATAAATAGGACCCTAGGGGTACGAGGTGGGGCACATGGAAATACTCGGCAGGATACTCGCGCGCTTCAGCTTCCGAATACTAGCTAAATCTTTGGATTTTTTTTCCTTGGAGAGCAAGTCGCGACCTTGCGACCTCGCCAGCTAGCTTCCCTCATACCCAGTTCGGCCATCCTTGGTTGAGAAGGGGCTGCTCCTTTCGAGCATCCGGGTACGTGGTGGGACCTTCCTGCCGCAACATTTGGGGTCATGTTTGACCTGATTCTTCGTTCTAGTCATTTTTGCTGTCTGATCTAACTTCTGAGTCAGTAACCTTAGGCGGCTTTGGTCCGAATTCTGAGGTTGAGATTTTTCCTGGCTTCAACATCTGTAACCTTCTAGGATTAACAAGTTATTTCAGAAGACTTATTAAGATTTTCATGAAGATAAGATTTTTTTTAAATCACATGTCGGGAAAGTGAAGAGCCTTCACTTGGACAATAGAATTTGAGTTAACATTTGAGGAAATGAGATTTAAAAATAATGAAAGTGTTAGTATTGTACTTAATTTCAGACGTAGAAGGCTTCCAGATTTTACAATGATGCTTTAGGCAGAAATTTGTGGTGTGACATTATGAAGCTTTAAAATGTCACAACGTTGCAATCAAACAATTGAAAGACTGAGAAGAATTATCATGTGCATGACTTGAAACTAATAATCGTCATTCACGTACTAAAGATTTGGAGACACTGCCTCTACAAAGTTCGTTGTGAATTTTTACAAAGTACAAAAGCCTTGAGTACATCTTTGATCAGCAAGAGCTCAATACGAGCCAAGTTTGTGGATAGAGTTTTTGTCAAATTATGATGTGTGTATTTAGTATCACCTGGGAAAAGCTGTAACACCCCAAATCCCAAATTTGGGTTCAGGCTGGGTGACACAGCCTGGGACACGGGCGTGTCCCAAGGCGTGTCTGGCTCGGTTGAGCAGTTTGTCGAGTGCTCGACGAAATGCACTCGACGAAGTTTTCGAGAGGGAACACGCCCAGTGACACGGGCGTGTCCGAGGGCGTGTCCGAGGCGTGTTCGATGAACTACACTCGAGTAGATGCGCTCGACGAATTCTCGAGAGGGAGGGCACACGGCCAGTGACACGGGCGTGTCACATGGCCGTGTCCTGCTCTGTGTATACTGGAGTGGGTCTCAAGGGGGTGTCTCGAGTAGGTCTCAATGTCTCGAGTAAGGCATCGAGCGGGACACGGGCCTGTCAGCCATGTGGAACGGGCGTGTCCTGACCAATTACCCGAGTGGTTTTCTCGAGTAGGTCTCGAGTGGGTCTCGAGAGCCAGACACGGGCGTGTCAGCCATGTGACACGGGCGTGTCACATGGCCGTGTTCTGTTCTGGATAAGGCGGTTCGTGCGCCGCTTAAGGGACATGGCCTGTAACGCGGGCGTGTCACAGGGCGTGTCAGCCCCGAAATAGCCATATTCAGGGAATTTTCTAGCCGTTCATTTCCTTCCTCTGGGATCTGATGGCTCATGTTTCTCCTTGCTGTTTTAAGGCCGAAAGGGAGAAGATAATTCTCATTTTACTTTGGTCATTCTCTTTCTAAAAGAGCTAGAGAGAAGAGAGAGCAAGGAGGAAGAAGGAGAAGGAATCCGGCTGTCGAAGGATCGTTAGCGTGCCGAATCAAGAGCCGAGGTCAGATTCGTGGAGGCAAAGCCGTGGCGTTGATTTCCATCCGGCTAGATCATGGCTCCAAAGCGATCGTCAAGGGTAACGATCTCCTTCTTGGACAAGCGAAGTCCTACTTTATGCATAAGCATGGAATCGTCCACCAAGCGGTGGAAAGCGTAAGTGATTACAGGTTGAATCTGCATTTAGAGCCGGAAATAGGTAGTACGGCATAGGCATGCTGTGTGAAGCTCATCTGGACCGTTAGTTTGGATTGGTGATGTTTATCTTGTGAACCGGAGAAGACTCCGTGTATGGTGTGGATGATTATGAATTGTGAATCCTTGAAAAACTTGGTATGAGCCCTTGTATTGGGTGTGTTGAATTAGAATGAAATGAAAAGCGGCTCTGCGAGAGCTGTGTGCTGAGCAGGAAAGGGAAGGCCGCCCCGCGTCAATATCTGCGCTAATGACGAATTGAGCAACGGGAAATGGCTGACATGTACCTGTGTTGTGAGAGATCGATTGGTGACAATGCAAATGGGGGGCTGCGGGCCAGACCCGGCTTGCTGCACCACAAGGGTGGGTCGATCTGAATGCTCAATGGTTGTCGTGAGGTTAGTACCTCTGAGTGGGATGGGCGAGGATGTCCCCAGCATGCGTGTTGGTAGACTAGGGCCTATAGCCAACAAGTTAAAAATCTCTGATCGGTGGTGGGCAACTGGTATATCCGGTACATCAATAATATGCCCTGAGTGCACGAAGTGTCTGGCAGAGATGTGACACGAGTTACGTGACTGCGATGCGTACATGGAAGGAACCACTGTGATGGTCGTGTCATCTAACACAGTTGATTTGTTTAGCATGACTGCAGGTGCTGACAAGCTGAATTGATTGAACTGATGGAAGCTTAAAGGCCCTGCGATGCGATGTACACTTGGGAAGGGAACCACTGGCCCACGAGGTAAGGGAGTTATGCGAGTCGTACGTAATGAAAATGGCGTGGGGCCCCGGCCGCACCAACCGTTATATTCCATATGACATGGAGGCGTTACAAAGTGGTATCAGAGCAGGTTGAGATTTTTGGGAGGGAGACATAAGTGAACTCAAGAATGTCCACTACATGCACGTGAGGAGCATGAGCGTTAGCATTTGTCTGGACTAACTGGGGTGACAAATATCCAAGCTGCGATGAGGTGCTGACAAGTTACTGAACGGTGCTGCAGATAGATGCACAGCCTACGGCAATGGCCAGTACGGCTGGTAAAGCGGTCCTGGTTGACGAGGTGACGAGTGCGAAATCAAATTATATTTCGCATGTGTGACTGCCGGCCTGCGTGCCAAGATGTATTTGAAGCCATAGTTCCAACGTTTGGTGCAAAGTAAGAACTTACTGCATGTTTACTAATGCGGGGTCTACTTCGCTAGGAGAAGCCATGAGGGACTGCGTGATTGAGGTGCACTCCCGATTCGGTGAACCAGTCTTCCAACGTTATAGATACACTGGATTTGAAACGGGTATATATCAAAGTGCCAATGAACAATCGGAGTTTGGTCAGGCCTTGAACAAATCTCGATTTACGTGTGAACATTCAGCCTGGCCCGTCAAGAGGTGACAGTCTTTCGAGTTGACCAGTCACTGAACCTCAATGTACAATCTCGAATTCGCTATGGTGAATGCTCTGAGAATTATGAGAGATGCGGAGGAGGAAAATAAGTGAACCTAACGATGGTGTATGTCTGAACGTATGATTTTGATATGAGGTGCAACATACAATTGAGTAATTCGGGACCGCCGAAATCCCAAATTTGGGTTTGACACAGTGAAATATGGCTCGTGGCAGGCCCGGCGGCCGCACGCCCACCGTGTTATATTCCATATGACGAGTGGAGGCGTTACAAAGTGGTATCTCGAGTAGGTCTCAATGTCTCGAGTAAGGCATCGGGCGGGACACGGGCGTGTCAGTCATGTGGCACGGGCGTGTCCTAACCAATTACCCGAGTGGTTTTCTCGAGTAGGTCTCGAGTGGGTCTCGAGAGCTAGACACGGGCGTGTCATCCATGTGACACGGGCGTGTCAGCCATATGACACGGGCGTGTCACATGGCCGTGTTCTGTTGTGGATAAGGTGATTCGTGCGCCGCTTAAGGGACACGGCCTGTGACACGGGCATGTCACAGGGCGTGACAGTCCCGAAATAGCCATATTCAGGGAATTTTCTAGCCGTTCATTTCCTTCCTCTTGGGATCTGATGGTCCAGATTTCTCCTTGCTGCTTTAAGGCCGAAAGGAAGAAGATAATTCTCATTTTACTTTGGTCATTCTATTTCTAAAAGAGCTAGAGAGAAGGGAGAGCAGGGAGGAAGAAGGAGAAGGAATCCGGCTGCCGGAGGATCGTTAGCGTGTCGAATCAAGAATCGAGGTCAGATTCGTGGAGGCAAAACCGTGGCGATGATTTCCATCCGGCTAGATTATGGCACCAAAGCGATCGTCAAGGGTAACGATCTTCTTCTTGGACAAGCGAAGTCCTACTTTATGCATAAGTATGGAATCATCCACCAAGCGGTGAAAAGAGTAAGTGATTTCATGTTGAGTCTGCATTTAGAGCCGGAAATAGGTAGTACGGCATAGGCATGTTGTGTGAAGTCCATCCGGACCGTTAGTTTGGATTGGTGATGTTTATCTTGTGAACCGGAGAAGACTCCGTGTATGGTGTGGATGATTATGAATTGTGAATCTTTGAAAAGCTCGATATGAGCCCTTGTATTGGGTGTGTTGAATTGGAATGAAATGGAAAGCGGCTCTGCGAGAGCTATGTGCTGAGCAGGAAAGGGAAGTCCGACCTGCGTCAAGATCTGCGCTATTAACGAATTGAGCAACGGGAAATGGTTGACTTGTACCTGTGTTGTGGGAGATCGATTGGTGGCAATGCAAATGGGGGGCTGCGGGCCAGACCCGGCTTGCTGCACCACAAGGGTGGGTCGATCTGAATGCTCAATGGTTGCTGTGAGGTTAGTACCTCTGAGTGGGATGGGCGAGGATGTCCCCAGCATGCGTGTTGGTAGACTAGGGCCCATAGCCAACAAGTTAAAAATCTCTGATCGGTGGCGGGCAACTGGTATATCCGGTACACCAATAATGTGCCCTGAGTGCACGGAGCGTCTGGCGGAGACCGGCATTTGTGATGTGACACTTGTTATGAGAGTTACATGTTGTGATTGTGATGCATACAGGGAAAAAACCACTGCCCCGGGTAAGGGGTAGGGTCGTTATAATTGGTCAGCTAATGCTGACCGTTGCTTTGTTTACCACTCTTGTGGTGGATGTCCAACTGCAGGTGCTGACAAGCTGAATTGGATTGAACGGATGGAAGCTTAAAGACCCTTGAAGGCCGTGCGAAATCTTGGATTTCATGTGTGGTCGGCCTGCGTGCCGATGTATGAAGTCATATATTTGTAAAGAGAAACCTGTAAGGCCTTAAGGTCATGAGCGTTTGTGTATTTGTATACATTCCTGGTTATATATAAATGTGTGGTTTATTTATTTAGTGGACATTCACTGTGATGAGTTCTTGTAACTGAAAATGTTTTCGCTAGAATGCTCTGAGTTAGGGTGCGAGTAGAACGTGATTTTGATATTCATACGTAATTCTGCCGTTTGTTTGTGAAATATGGCGTGGGGCCCCGGCCGGACTCACCGTTATATTTCATATGACGAGTGGAGGCGTTACAAAAGCAAATGTGGTAGTAGATACTCTTAGCAAAAGAAGTTCGAGTAATCCTCTCATTACTCAGAAAGGGTATCTAGTGCAAGCTCTGGAGAGACTGGAGATCGGTGTAATATCGTACACCAGTATTAATTCTGCAAGTTTAAGTGGGATAGAAGTCACTTGTGACATTAAAAACAGAATCAGGCATGCTCCTCTTTAGATCCCAAGATGACATAAATTTGGGATTTGACTCATATAGGGTAAAAGGAGGGCTTTGTGATTCAGGAGGGTTTCTTGCTTCATAAAGGTAGTGTCCGTCCTAGATGTCAGTCATCTTCACGAGGACATTCTCGTGAAGCTCATAATTTCAAATACTCTACACATCATGGTATCACGAAGATGTATGAAAATCTTAAGAGGTCAGTGTAGTGGCCAGGAATGAAGAGAAACGTTACAGAGTACGTAGAAAAGTGTGAAGCTTGTAATAGTTAAAGCCGAATGCCCGAGGCAAATTGCAGTCACTTCTTATTTCAGAGGGGAATTTTGAAGACATTTTGATGGATTTTATTCACAATCTTCCCAGATCTCGAAGCATCGTCATTCTAAGGTTGCTCACTTCATTCCTAATCAGAGGACGGATCAGGTTCTAAGATTGGCTCAATTATACATAAATAAGATAGTCCGACTATTTGGTGTTCTGAAAACTATCATTTTATCTCTAAGGATTGGAAGTACGTTAAAGAGCGTTTGGGCACTAAGTTAAAGTTCAGTGCAACTTTCCACCCCCAGGCGGATAGATAAACAGAGCGCATAAATAGAACTACGAAAGATATGTTTCGAATGTGTACTTTGAACTTTCCAGACGAGTATTGGGATGACATTTTTTTGAGGCTCTATATGACATACATATTAAACACATTTATGTTGAGCTAAAAGTGAAGAGAGATCTTCCAATAAAAATTATTGCTTGGTAAGACCACAGCTCGAGTCAAACTCATTCAATTGAGTGTGAAATAACTCAGGATCGTTTAGCCAAGTTTTACAATCAGAGATAACGAATAGTGGAATTCAACGTAAGAGATTATGTTTACCTTAAGGTCAAACCTGTTAAGGGTGTCTCCAGAATTAAGCGAATGAAGAAATTGAGAGCAGATTCGATGGTTCATTTGAAGTACTTGAACACATTGATGACATTGCATACAAGTTAGCCTTACCTGAGAAAATGAAGGGATTACATGACGTATTCCACATCTCCTATCTGAGGAAAACAGTCAGAAATTCTAGTCAGTTGATCAGTATTGTGGATGTACCAATCGAATTGAATATTAACATCAGTATAAAGTCAGTCATGATAGTGGACTTAAGGATTCGGAAGCTCGGGATAGGGATCCGTTTTGTAAAAGCCCTTTAAATTAATTATGGTCAATCGGAGTACACATGGGTAAGAGAAGATGAGTTTCGGAGCAATAAAGATTGTCATTGTTGAAGCCAAAAATTGACCTCAACGAGAGTTCGAAAATAGGGAGTCAGCCGACACCTACTTCTCTCAACCCCCGACCCCTGACTGGTTGTAAAGGACATAGAACTGACCCAAAGGCTCAGCAGGGAGGTCTCACCTCTTTCCCGGAAGATCTCTGAGAGCTTCCCCTCCAAAGCCAAAAGCTGTGTTGGAAGCTCCTCAAAAAGCACTAGAGACTCTTAGAGAAAAATGAAAGTCTGCCTTCTGAGGAGCCCCTGCGGGTCTATTTATAGTCTTTGCTGACCTGAAATTACTAAAATACTCTTGGCTTGTCTGCCGATATCCTAATCCTGATGTCAAGAAATTCTAAATGCAGGCCCCGGGGGCATATAGGACATTTACCCGAGGGCAACTAGGTAAGTTCACCCTAGGCCCTGGCCCCCACCCGGTGAGAACCCTATGCCGAGAACCATCCCGCCTCTCACTTAGCGGGAGCTAAAGAAGAAAGGATGAAGGGTCCCCTGGACCGAGCCCGCTTCCGCCCTCCATGAGGCGCAAGCCTTCTCGCCGTCTCTGGGCAGAAGTGGGCCTCGGCTGGAGCTTGACACGACCGTTCTCGTCTACTCCTAGGCGGGAGCTCTTACGCTCTGAAGCCCAAAGCTAGCCCGAAGCTAGTCCATTCCAGGCCCTTGAGGGGGACCTTGGCTCTACCCAACGAATATGGGGTTGTACACAATCCCCGCTCTTTGCGAGCCAGCCTTGCGCTCGGAAAGATCCGTCCAACCCCAAATATTTGGTGGGTACATGCTGACCTGGCAGAGAATCTCTTAGTAGACCCCACTTATGCTCTATAAATATGCCGCTGGGTTGACCCATCAGGCCATCCCTATCGTCCCTACTCCCTGCGTGAGTCTCCGCCAATCTGTGAAGATGCGCGCCAAACCCGCCGAAAAGCCCCTTTCAAAGGAGCTTCAGGCTCGTCTCGCGGCTGCCCAGGCGCGAGCTCGCGCCCGTTGCGACTAGGTTGCCCCCTGGCTGATGAGCAAAAGGCCTGCCGGCGAGAGAGCGTCGGGCGAGAAACTAATTAGTGAGGAGCCCGCCGGCGAGAAACCAGCCGCCGAGAGGCCAACCGCCGAGAAGCCAGCTGGCGAGAGTTCCCGCCCTAAGAAGAAGAAGAAGGCTAAAATAGTAAGGCGCGACCTGCTGAGAGAAAATCGACACCCGCCTACCCCAACTCCGAGCCGCGTCGATTCTCTCGCTTCTCTGCCGGAGGTATGTTTCAGCCCTCTAGCACTTCCCGTTAGCGCGAACATTTCGAGAATTTGTTCATAGCCGTATGTTAAAAAAGACCACTCCTTTCACAGGGGTTGGCACCTAAGGATGTCGCCGGCTTTCCGCCTTCGGTCACAGAAGTGGCCGACCTCTGCCGTGAGGATCCGCCTTCCGCTTCAGGGGTCGCTCCACTTAACCCTCTAGCTGGTAGAACCAATCTGACACCAGAACACACCCGTGTTGCCGAAGGGGTTAACCCTGAGGCTCCCGCTTCCGTGCCGAGACCCCCACCTCTGACTATAGAGGGGGCTCCTGATCCCACGCTTGGCGAGACCAGCCCGCTGGAGCGCAGGACCTTTCGCCCGGGACGGGACAAGCCGCTCCATCTGCTTTTTGGAAAAGGCGCAGAGGATCAGCCTGGCCCTTCTCACTGCCCGTCGGGGAAAGACATCTCACACTCTCCAGGTAAGCGAGAACTTCCCCACTCTTCAATCATGCTCCCCCCTGTCTTATTCTGGTTGTTCCCATTTCCTCAGGGCCGAAAGACCAAGAGGTTGGAAAGGAAGGAGAAGAAGAAGAAGAAACGGGGGGAGACTCGCCCCTCCCTTCCGCTGGCGAGATGGAAGATTTTCTCGAGGGCCCAAGGAGTGGAAAGGAGCGGAGGCGGAGGCTCGCGATAGTCTTATCGAAGCTCGCGCAACAGCAAAAGGTCAATTCCGCAGCGGTGAAGAGGATTCACGAGACGATGGAGCGGCGACTGGCGGCCGTTGAGCAGGACTGTGCAGACCTCCTTGGTGGGGAGGGATTCCATGATGCGGCTTCTGGAGAAATCTCACCTGGGAGGCACATCGCGCGGATTCGAGATCAGCTCTGCCTGGCCAACCGGGGGCTAACCTCCCTGACGGCCTTCTTCGACCTTCGAGACCCTCCTCGGTCTGGCCGGCGGGATCTAGGTCGATGGCGGTGGGCGTCATACTGAGTTCTTCGGGCGACCCCTCTCTTTACCCATCTTCTTGGCCTACCTCTTCCGCCTGTACCATTTCACTTCTAGCGCTGGATAATTTCTTACAAGCTGTGTGTGTTACTGTTATTATTATTATTATTTATTTACTATCGTTGTCGGGGGCTCTCGCCTGGCGAGACCCCGTCTGTAACTTTGTTCCTTCAGTTCCCCTTTTGTATGTTGTTCTAATACCTTGTGAATGCCTGATGCTTGCGTCTCGCCCAATGCTTCTCGCGTACGGAGGCTGCACGCCCCCTTCTCCAACCTCCCTTGGAGGCTATCGCTTCTCGTCAAACCATGGAGAGCTGGCGCAACAAGACGGAAAGCAAAGGATCGGAGTCGTTGACTCGTTGACTTTTCCCCACCATACTTTTCTTAAGAACTCATGATTACCCTGCTTTCTATAAATAGGTCAATCCACCTACCCCATTCCCCGCATTTATTCCAAAGTTCTGTCCATCAGTCAATTGCTTTCGCCTTTTCTAGAAGCGCAAGGGTTCTCGTCCTCGCATCCCACCCTCTTTTCTCTCCTTCCTCCGAGATGCCGGGCGAGACGGGGGCCGTTCCAAGTGCGCGCAATCCTTCCTTGATCATGACCTCCCGCCTTGCCGGCTTACGCAAGCGGAGTTCGTCACTATAAACAAGAACTACATCCCGCCGGGGTTTACTGCGCGGAAACCCGGGCGTGAGGACAGGGTGAACCTCGCGCCGGAAGGGGAGCTCGTCATTCCTCTGGAGCACTTCGAAGCGGGCCTCTGACTCCCCCCTTCTGGCCTGAGGTGCGCCAAGCCCTGCGCAACTGCGGGGTGGTACTCGCTCAACTCAATCCCAATTCCGTCGCCCTCCTTGTGGCTTTCGCCTGCTACATGCTGGCCGAAAGGATCGAGTTCAATCTTTTGATCTTTCGAAAGTTGTTCAACTTCCGAGCCAAGGGAGGGTCGGTCTTCCTCTCCGGCCAGTCGGTGAAGACGGCGGGTCTCGCTAACAAGCACCACCACTTTGCGGAAAGGTTCGTCTTTGTCTCGGGACCTTTTGGCAACGTCCCTCTCGCCCCCATTCAATACGATGGCGCGACCTACAAGCCCCCGGCTCTCGGGGAGCGGGAGGGCGCTCTTGTCGAATTCTTTGGCTCGAAGGTCTTCGACGTTCCCTTCCTCCGGCGAGACCTAGAAACTCTCCAACTGGTTCCCCCAGGTGAAGGTAACTTTTTGGATTAATCTTGCGAGAGCTTACTTCGAACGAAAGGTTTTATAAAAACTACGGACTTTGCAGGCGAGCGAGATCTTCCCGTTCGCCAGCCCTTCGAAGAGTCCGGGGCGCCTTCCGACGCCTTGGTTCGCGCCCTGGCGGCCGCCGACGCCTGCCGGAAAGAGCCTGGAGCTTCCTCCGCACCGAGCATTCCGAAGCGGAAATCAAGCTCCCTCTCGGCCCCCCTTTCCAAAAAGTTGAAACCGACCACCGCGGAAAAGGGCAAAACGGTGATATCGGCGCCCGCCAAGATCCCTGTCGCGACCCCTTCCGCTACCAACGAGGCGGAAGTAGGCCTGCTTGCCGCAGAGATTCCGGCTGAGCCCTCCCGCGGTCCGGTGCCAAAAGGGCATAGGAACTTTGGTTTTGGCGACAAGTATAAGGACACAGAGGCCTTCCCTATGCTCCAGTGGGACCCCGCCAGTAACCGCATAGCCGTTTCTACCCTTCTCCCCTCCTGGAGGGAGAGTGACGTCATCTCCGGCCACGCCTTCGCGCTGGGATACGGCCTCTACAGCCGGGAAGACGCCGATTCCTTTGACAGGACAACAACAAAGGGCCTCGTTTTTGACGCCGCCCAGGCCCAGCTTCGCATGGTCCAGCTTTCGCACATGGCCGGGCGCCGCGCCCTCTCCATAGTGCGGAACTTCGTCGACATGCTTAGAGCGAGGGATGCCTCGGTGGCGGAAGCTGCCACCCTGAGGGCCGAATTAGCTGCCGCTCAACAACTCCTCTCCACTCGCCCGGCCCCCGAGGTAAGTAGGACCTTCCAGCGTTTCTCGCCCCTCCATCCGTTTACGCCTTTCGCCTAAATGGATTACCTCGCAGGATCTCGGGGAGATTGAGCAGTCTCGCGCGCGAGTGGCCCGCGCCGAGGGTGAGAACCAAGTGTTGCGGGCCGAGGTAAAGCGTCTGGAGGAGGCCCTAGCCCTGACCAAGGATCGGCCGCCGCGGGAGGAGAGGGTGGAGCGCCGCCACTATTCTACCTACGAGATCGACGTGATCGTCCAGAAGAATGCACAAGCAACGACAAAGATGGTGATCGAAGTCTTGCGAGAATCAGAACTTTTGAACGGAGGAGGTGAGATCCTCACTGCGCGAGGGGTCTTGCCTTGGCTGTTTGAACCCATCCCCCGACCTGCAGGAGAAGACGGCTCCCCGGCAGACGACGCGGTGGAGCTCGCGAGAACTAGCGGCCGCTCCCCCGGCAAGTCCTCCGGCTATTCCCCCAGCAGATCCTCTAGCGAGACCTCCAGTGGTAGCTCCAGCGGAAAAATCCGAACATCAAAATTAATGTGCGCACGTTTTTCTCCCTGGTGCGTGTTTTGTCACCCGGGCACGCGTTTTTTGCTTGGACTCGCGTTTTGTCGCCCCAGGGTGCGTTCTTTTGTTGGGATCATGTTTTACGTCTGGGCACCTGTTTTTCGCCCAGAACGCGAGTTTTTCGCCCGAGCGCGCATTTTTTCCCGGGCGCACGTTTTTCGAGTCGACGCCCCGTTTAACGCTCGGGCACGCGTTTTTCTACCAGGCGCGTGTTTTTTGTTTGGGCGCGCATTTTTCCCCCGAGCGCACATTTTTCGTCAGGGAACCCGTTTTTGCCCTGGCGTGTGTTTTACGTCCTGGCACACGTTTTGTCACCTTGGCGCGCGTCTTGTCGCCCGAACACGCGCTTTCGCCCGGGTGCACATTTTTCGCCCAGACGGGCATTTTCGCCCGGACTGGCATTTTTTGCTCGAGCATCCGTTTTTCTCCCGGGCACACGTTTTTTTGCCCGAGGGCATTTTTTGTGCCCGAGCACATCTTTTTTTCCGGACACGCATTTTGTGGCAGTGCGCACATCTTTTAACTTGGACGCGCATTTTTATAATGTGAAAAAATAGCTTCATTATATTTTTACTTGGACGGGCATTTAACAAACGAACAAACGAATTGATCAATTCCACAATATTCACTAATATTGTTTATTAGGCGAATGCTGAAATTGGAATTAGTTACTAATATTCACCAATATTGAATTCCAATATCGAATTCAAATTTCGTCCAAACAAACGAGTCATATAGTGACGCGGGGCGGGTCTATAGGTGATGGAAAAAATTGATGACCTAATCTTGCATGCTATGCAAAGCCCCCAACGGTTAAGCTACTGTTAGATAATAATTAAAACATCACACGCAGATAAATTCACAGGAAGACACAATAATTAATCGGGGCGAAACAAAACTTTCCTCTGTGTGGAGGGCCAAAGCAGGAGTGTGTGGCGAATAAATCCTGCAAACCACAATAATTATCTAAACAAACCATCACAAAATGATATATCCAAACAAATATAGCATTCAATCCAATTCAAATATGCTGAAAATAATAAACCAATACAACGAGATCTCACCACTAGTGTGTTAACCAAGGCACTGAAGAATCCGGAACCGGAAATGTGTGTACCGCGATCTGAGGTGGAACCGGTGGCATAGAATAACAAAGGCGGCTGTCCTCGGCGACGGGAGATGAAATCGGACCGGAAATGGATGGATCCGGCCACGTAGGTATAGATCCGGGTGAGGAAGAGTAGATCCGACAATAAAAGGTTGGATCCGGGTTGAAAAATCTCAAATCTGAACTGATCTGGAAAGGGGAGGATTAGGGTTGGTGGTTCCACGAGGAGAGGGCTGGCGATTTTGGCTTGGTGGGGCTGTGAAAAATGGATCCACAGAAGGAGGGGCGGTGGGGGAATAGAAATCAACGGCTGAAGTGTTGGTCGGCTTGTGGGGAGGATGTTGGAGGGGGCGGTGGGTTGTTGGAGGACTCCGGATGGGGCGGCCAGCGGTGGATCAGGTGGAAGAGGGATCAACTGGATTGGTGAGGGTTGCTACTAGAGAGGAGGGGAACCGCCTAAACAGGGAAATATGGTGGTTGGGCGGGTGGCAGGAGCAGGCAAGGGGACGTCGGCTGCTGGAATAGGGAGGGTAAACTGTTTTGGAAATTATATGATTCAATAGTAAATTTCATCAACAGTTAAAAGAGAACAGGAACTCAAAAAGGAGTCTTCCTGGGAAGAAGATTGCATTGTGTATGAGTTTGGGCTTCCATAGGAGGGTTTTGAGAGAGGGAAAATGAAGGTTAGAGATAGGGAATATCTTGGAGAGGAAGAAAACCACCTAGGAGTCGTCACCTAGGGTTCTACGGAGTGGGCACTGTGGAGGGATCGCCGGATTTCGGAATTCTTTCTCCAAAATCAGCAATGTCAATAACCAGCCCCTGCATGATCTATTTATAATAAAAGGAGGCTAGGGCATGTAAGATCTGAATTTATATATATATATATATATATATTCGCAATATAAAATATATATATATATATGTAAATAATCCCCGATGATGAAAAAAATTGATTTCGATGCTGATTCAACGTCGCACATTAATTTTGATGTTCGGATTTTTCCGTTTGATTTTGCGACAGTCATTTCGTTTTCGTTTAATTTTGAATGTCTTGAGTTGGCCGGATTTTATTTGAGCTTAATTGAACTTGGGCTTGGTTTGGATTGGGGTTTATGTATGACATCTGATGGTGGACCGGCTGGGTGTGCGTGTGGTTGTGGCTGTACACTGTCTGAGACCGGTTGAACCGGTGGTGTGACTGGCTGCCTGGGTTAAGCGGTGGACTTTTCCCGTGATATAACACTATGTTGTATTCGTTCTTCTTCATTCTCGACGGAACGAACCGACGGAAACCGCTGCCGCGCCGATCACTCTAGCCGCCTCAAATCTTCTCTGTTTCGCACGATTTCTTATTCTTTAGGAAGGTAATCTCTGTCTTTTTAATCCTCTCTTCTTGTATGAAGTTATGGTATAGATTAGAGAGGGCTCAAAACCTAGGGTTAAGATTTTTGGAGTTTTTTGTTCTTATACAGTTTTTGTGCCCTAATCTATGATTTTGAATTTATTTGAGAACTTAGGGTTGTTGTTGTTGTGGGGGTTGTGTGTTGGCCGGCTGCTGTTGTTGTGGTGGTTGTGTGCTAGTCGGTTGTTGTTATTGTGGGGGTTGTGTGTGCTGGCCGGCTGCTGTTGTTGGGGGTTGTGTGTGTGTGTTGGTCGATTGTTGTTGATGGCAGCTGTCTTAGATGTAATTTACACTTTAAATAAGTTGTTATTCGCAGTCCTTGACGTTGCCATTGTGGCAACCCTTGCGGTTGTCTGTAAGATCATATTGAATTATTTCTTGTGGACATAAGAAACCTTTGTTGATTGAATGATGCGCCTTTATTTTGAGTCACCCACGCTACTCCTTCCCTAGACAACTCCTAGAGGTCGTAGTTGTGACCGTCGTAGGAGTCCGCCCGTAACTATTTCTAGCGCAACCCTAAAGTAAATGATTTATTGATACTGCAGAGGATGTCGTCCGGCGATAGACGCGACGAGAATCCTACGAGGGACAAGGGCAAAGGAAAAGTTGGGGTGAGTCCTTACCGTTTCTTTTTATGAACCTGATACGCTAGTTATGCTTTAAATATTTGATATCATTGAAAATATAAATCGCTGAACATGCTAACGTGGCGTAGCGGGCGACAGAACTCTGAGGGGAATCAAATATAAATAAATTCTATTTTTGAATTGAATTGAACGAATTGAAATGAATTAAAGAAAATGATTCGGAAATGAAATAAATGAAATTGAGAACGCGTCGACGTATCGAAATGCTAAGGGTCGGCCTGGTAGGTGGGGATGCTTCAGACTCCTACACCTCGTGAGAGTGGTAGAACTCTCACACCTCGTAGGAGGGGTCGAACTCCTACAAAATATGAATCCAATTTAGGAGGCGTTGAAGCCTGTTGCGCGTGTGAGCGCCCTAAAGATGATATTGATATGAAGGGTCGACGGATCCAGATGTTTGAGAAATTGAATGACCCTCAGCATTTTGAGAAATAAATCACGAATGAACGAACTTCGATATAGAATTAATGAAATATGAGTTGTTATCAGATAGAGATTGTTGATTATACTTGTTTCCTAGCTTAAAAACATGATCATACTGATATATATTTGATTGTTGTTGACTCTCTTGTTGGCTTGCAGTGCAAGATACAGGTAAGGGTAAGTAATTCACTTAGTTTTCAAAACTAACTGGTTCTTGATTTCTCTTATAGGAACCAAGCACCAGCGTACCAGACCCCGCTAGACGGACTCAGGCAGAAGCAGTTCGAAGATCAGTTGAAGACGTGGCTCGTCCACGGGTTAGCATATGTGTCTACTTTTTGTACATGTTTTAGGTGTTAATACATGTAGACACACTTGTACTTAGGCGTGCACATAAAGACCGGTCCCGGTCGGGACGGTCCCGGTCGGGACGGTCCCGGTCGGGACGGTCCCGGTCGGGACCGGTCCCGGTCGGGACCGTCCCGGTCGGGACCGGACCGGTCGGGACCGGACCGGTCGGGACCGGACCGGTCGGGACCGGACCGGTCGGGACCGGACCGGTCGGGACCGGACCGGTCGGGACCGGACCGGTCGGGACCGGACCGGTCGGGACCGGACCGGTCGGGACCGGACCGGTCGGGACCGGACCTAGATAGGACCGGACCGGTCCCGGACCGGTCCTTTGGTCCCTGGCAGTCCCCCCTTTAAGGGTAAAAACCGGTTCCGGTCCGGGACCGGTCGGGACCGGAAAGAGCTCAGCTCGACGAAAATCGTCGAGCTGAGCTCGACGAAAATCGTCGAACAGAGCTCGACGATTTTCGTCGAGTCTCAGCTCGACGAAATCGTCGACCAGAGCTCGACGATCTGCTCGACGATTCCGTCGAGCTGCGTTAACGGCTCTTTTAAAAGAGCCGTTAACGGCTCTCATTAAAAGAGCCGTTAACGGCTCTCATTAAAAGAGCCGTTTGGCTCTTTTTTTTATTAATTTTATTAATTAAAAAATATATATATTTTATTTAATTTATATCTTATAACCCCCCCCCCCTCTCTTACTCTCTCTCTTTCACTATCTCTCTCACTCTCTCTCACTCATATTCGTGTTAAATGGCTTCCTCCTCCTCCATGCCGGCGTCCTCCTCAACGTCCGTCGATCATGAGATCGTTGAGCACCGGCATAAAGCGGCGGTATGGGATAACTTCGATAAAGTGCGGATCGGCGGCGAAATTAAGGCGAAGTGCAAACTTTGCGCGAAGCTTATGGCCGCTAACAGTAGCAACACAACGCTCGCCCGACACAACAAATCATGTCTTTCCAAACAAGCCCCGTCGGAGGCCAACCAAGCTCAAATTTCGACGACCGGGCACATTTGGACGTATGACCAAGCTCGGCAACGGGAGCGACAAATGGAGAATGTCATCAAAAGCGGACTTCCGTTCAACCACTACGACAACGACGAAATGACGTCTTACATACATGAAGCACTCCAACCAAAATATCAACAGGTAAGTCGTACTACAACTCGACGTGATGCTTTACAAGCTTACCTGCAATCAAAATTATATTTACAAAATTATTTTAAAACATTCGACGGTCGAGTTAGTTTAACGAGCGACGTTTGGACTAGCGGTTTAGTTGACGGACTTTCTTATATTTGCATAACTTGTCACTGGGTCGATCCCGCTAGTTGGGAATTAAATAACCGTATAATTTAGTTTGAAGGTTTTGAATATCCGCACACCGGTAAAGCTATTTATCAGGTGATTATTAAGTGTATTAGAGATTATAAAATAAAAGATAAAATTTTAAGTATTTCGTTTGATAACGCCTCGAATAATAATATGGCAATTAAATATTTGATTAATGATCTGAAACCTATGCTAGATGGTATTTTTTTTGCATACACGTTGCGTATGTCACGTTATTAATTTAATTGTGCATGATAGTTTAACTTTTATGAAAAATTATGTTATTAAAATACGTACTATGTTACGAGTTATTTATAGTTCAAAACGACGAAAATAAGATTTCAAAAAATTTATTATATCACAGGGTAAAAAATTTTGGGTCCATCTTATGATATGCCGGTACGATGGAATTACACGTACAAAATGTTAAAGCGGGCTTTGTCACAAAAATCGTTATTGATAGAATTTTATAATAGTGTAGAAGAAGCACATGATTTAGATGCGTCAGATTGGGCTATAATCGAAGATTACGTAAATTTATTAGAAAGTTTTTATCGGGCGACAACTATTTTATCTGGAGTTTATTATCCTACTAGCTCGCTTGTTATTGAAAATTTTTATTAATTACTGAAACGTTTAAAACTTACAAAATTAACCCAATGTGATGTCCGTTAATATTATTAATGAAGGAAAAGTTTTTAAAATATTATACGCATATATCACCTATGTTTTCTTGTGCTGCGGCTTTAAACCTTTTAATGGGTGTAGACGGAGTTGAAAATTTTATAGAGGAAATTAATCAAAATTTAGAGTTAAACGAATCTTCTAGTGATTTTCACAACGTTAGTGTTTCAAAATTTAATTCTGATTTTACTCACATATATAATTATTACGATCAAATATATGGATTTCGACCTCGCGAGAAATCCACCGCCCCTCGAACAAAAGATATTTTTAAAAAAAAATTAGAATTAGCTTCGAAGAAAAAACAACGAACTTCGAGTACATTAAACGAATTAGGTTTATATAGCAAAACACAGTTTCAAGATTTTATGACCGCGCACGAAATAGAAAATTTTGATATTTTAAAATGGTGGAAAATTAAATCTAATAATTATCCCATTTTGGCCTTAATGGCCCGTGATTTATTAACCATCCAAGCTAGTACAGTAGCTTCGGAGTCTGCGTTTTCTTTGAGTGGAGGATTCTGAACGAGCGAAGGAGCCGTTTGATCGAAGAATCTTTGGAGATTTGCATTTGCTACAAGGACCATTTGGACGCTTTGAGGAGGAGACAACACGTCTCGTCAATTGAAGACAGTGAGTCTGAAGTTGAAGAGGAGCTTAATAACTTAAATCTGGGGAGCGCCGCAGAATAAAGACGTTGAAGTTCAAGACGAGTTCAAAATCAAAAGCGACTCCGGAGTTGAAGACAAGTCCAAGGCTCAACTCCAAATTTTTAATTTGTATTTTGTATTATAATTTCAAATTTAATAAAAATGTTTTTATTTTGATTTTGTATTATAATTTGTATTTTGTATTTTGATTTTGTAATTTTATTTCAAATTTAATAAAAAGTTTTATTTACTTTGCAATTTTGCATTTCATATTAATATATTATTACATGTTATTTAATTAAATTATTAAAAATGAAATATAATAATATATAATAAAAAATTAAAATAATTAATTTAATTAACCGGTCCCGGTCTGGGAACGGTTAGGACCGGTCCTTCCGGTCCCAGGCGGTCCCGGTTTTCAAAGGAAAAATCGGTCCGTCCGGGACCGGTTAGGGCAGGACCGGTCCGGGACCGGTGTCCCAAAAGACCGGTCCTGCCCAGGACCGGTCCCGGACCGGGACCGGGGTCTTTATGTGCACCCCTGCTTGTACTAGTACTTTTGTTGGACAGTATGTATATTCTGTATAATAGTGAGATGTGGGTTTATGTTTTCACCTGATACACCTTTTTTTATTATAACGGTTGCGCATATACTTGTGAGAAATCTGCTCGAAATGAAGATTTAAATTGTGACGGATTTTGGGCCGTTACAGGGCATCCCACCGTCGACGACTATGATTGGTCGGAGGTGTGGTCACTCAAATACATCAAAATAAAACACAAAACAATGAAAAAATATATCAAATCGATTCGCAACGCGAATCCGGACACGTGGAGTTCGGTCGTCGATCTGGGCGAGCCATATATGGAAAGTCGTCAATTGGCCCCGAACGGGCCGAAAACCCGTCCTCCACTGCAGGTCCTCATCTCTGCTCTGTATCATAGAGATTAATGACTTTGAAATTGGAAAGAGAATTCAGTGTAAGATCACTTAATAGAACAGACATTTATGTGTCTGAGTACTTCTATATAAAAGTATGCATAGAACATACTTTTCACGGAATATGGGTCAGTTTGTTCGCACATACTTCCTAGTGGACTCTGTTTTTCATTTGTAAGGTACTTTACTAATTTTAATTCTAGTCCTTTCCATTCGCTTTAAACTTCAATTATTCTTATTATGATACTAAATTTATATATTTTTGATTAGCTTGCTTCATATCATAAGTGTCGGTCGGACTTATGAATTGATGTTAAAATAGGTGTTTCATACCGTCCCCTGTGAAGTCCTTTCATGTGACCGTGGGAGGAAGAACCTCCATGGTAACTACTTCCGACCCAATTATGGAGAAATCCTTCTCTTCCGCGCAATGGGGGCACGAGGCTGTCCATGCAAGCCAAGGGGTCGGCGAAGGCCGCTTGTTCTCGGCTTTCGGAAGTAGCAAGTTGATCCACCATCAACCTTAGCATTTTTTTCATAATTTCCAAGAGGTTGTTGGGTCTTATCATGGTTGGCTCTAACACTAGGTTGTCATAGGCTCATGTGCAGGATCCAGTCCCAGGGTGGGATGTGACGGGGGATGGAGATCGAATTGATGAGAGTTATGTTTTCTCCTTGAAAGACAATGGAGACTTCTAATGGGGTCAATAATTGGAGCCTTCTGTGGCGTCTGAAGCAGATGCGTTGAGAGAGAATGTATGCAAAAAGATAAGACTTTGCATGATGGTGGGCGGGTCTGGGGCCCCAATGGTGGTGCCGCCTAGGGTTGGTCGGCGTTGAGAATTAGCATCAATGGCACTCAGCTGCATCCATGCAGTATCCACGGTGCGTGACAACAAAGCAGTTGTGCGGGAAGTAGTCCAGGAAGGGTACAACGGTGCTTGAACCTGTTGGATACCGGTGCAGTTGTATTAAGAGCAACCCTGGAAGGGAACGACAGTGCTAGAAGTATGGTTGCACGGGGAGTAGCCTGAATGGGGGCAGCTGCGTTGGGAGTAACCCGGGCGGTCAATTGGCGTGGAGGGAGCAAGGGTGCCAACGGGAGAGTTGTGTAAAGGGAGTCATAAACCTCTATTGATACCCAAATAAACTTCTGGCTCATGCATACCTTATTCATATGTCATCACAGGTATAAATAAAAGATAATAATGCTTAAAATAGAAGTGAAATAAAATAAAAAAATTGCAATGCTTAAAAATAGAAATAAAATAAAGAGAAATTACGAGAATAAATAAATTAACAAATGAGAGCCTTAAGACAAGATAAAAAATGAAATGTGGTATATTTATTGTTAGGTTTTAAGAGCATCGAATACGCAGCCGAAATATAAGAAACCCTCGACAGGATCTATGGGAAAAATACTAAATTAAGAATAGAGTTTGTATCTCCGTCAAAATCAGATTTCAAAAAGAATAACTGGCGTTTGAGTCAAAACACAGAATATTATTTGTCTCTAGAGGTATCTATACGAACACCGGAAACACCTCGCAGTCCGTCCAATGAACTCGGGGTTGGAAGATGATCATTTTTCTCTCCTTCAAAATGCAAGTTCAGGTTTAGAGAGATGTGTTATTTGTGATTTTACGGTATGAAGAACTCGAAAAGAGACATAAATTCTTTAGGATAAGTTGGCATATTTATAGACGCAAATACGTATGAAAAAATTGGGGTGCACGGGTGTGTGCCTCAAGCATGTGTCCCAAACGTCACGTCAATTCATGCAGGCACGCCACCTCGTGGCTCTGGAACGAAAAACTGCCCACACACCCTTGGCACACAGGCATGTGCCTTGTGCATGTGCCTTCAAAAGTCGCACCTTTTGGTCCAGAACCGCTGCCAGCCGTTATCACGCCATTTTGGTCACACACTCCCTTGGCAAACGGGTTGTGTCCCTCGGTCCGTGTGTCCCAAATATCAT
Organism: Platanthera guangdongensis; assembly: GCA_039583875.1. Classification (NCBI taxonomy): domain Eukaryota; kingdom Viridiplantae; phylum Streptophyta; class Magnoliopsida; order Asparagales; family Orchidaceae; genus Platanthera; species Platanthera guangdongensis. The sequence goes on along the minus strand of CM077162.1, from coordinate 55,136,285 downwards.
ATATTGTGTATCATATATACGTATTAAGAACTTGGTTTCACAAATCAAACCATCAAACACTACAATTTCTGCAAGTTCTTAAGTGAGACCATTTGGACGCGTATTACGTTGACAGTAAGACTAATCCCTTGATTACTTCTAGATCACAAGATTTCAACATCTACTGCCCTCCATCATGGGATCTATTGCCATATATGAGCTCGCAAATCGCTTGTGACTGAATTCAACAATGTTTAGTTGGGCCCAGCTTCCGACTTCATTCTTTTAAGTGTCTGGGGTCTATTTTATGAACTTTTTTCGTGCTGTTTTAATTTAAAAACTCTGGGAATAGTTTTAAATGTTATATTATTTAGATTTAAAACCTTAGGAAGAAGGGAATTTGTAATACTGCATTTGTTGAGGGTTAAAACTAGGTTGGCGGACATCTGGGTTGTCATTTACAATAGAAGAGAAAGGAAGCTTGGTGGGCTTATCAGTGTACGCACAAGGCTGGTTCCATCCATTGCTCTAAGCTCTTATCACTTGGTATTACCCCGAGACGTGGCGAGTGCTCTTATGTGAAAATTGTCATCTTCAACTTAGTGCCAAGTTGTATCTCCTCATCCAACCAGTTTTCCACTCAGGTTTTATGTTTCTTATCCATGGTTTTATAGTGTATATATTGGGTTTTGGATTTCATTACATGGTTTGGCAAGAATTATAGCTCGGGCGGATATTTGTTAACTTGTAGGTAGTCAATTCTAGCTTCAACTTCATGTTTGGACCATTTCATAAGTTTTTACTGCTTTTATAAGATAAGAACTTTTATCCAGAAGTTGTAGTTGCTATTTAAAAGGATTAGTGGATTGTTTGTTATAATCTACAATACTTAAAAAAAACCCTCCCAGCCGCCACATGTCAGCCCACAAAAAAACCACCCGAATAACCGGCTAACACAATTCCACCCTCATTATTCCAAAATCAAGAGGAATCCACGTTCAAAATTTCCGTTGCTTTATTTCTCCCGCTACCCCCGCATAAAAAAAACCCTTGGTCCCTCGCTCCCCAACCCTAATCGCCCGACACATATCGCTCCTCCGCAAGGAACTATGCGCCTCCATCGGACAACCGCTCCGCGCCTCCAAACCACCACCGCCACCGTGCAAGGTCTCCGCGCTCCGTGCCTCCACCGGACAACCTCTCCGCACCCCCAAACCGCCGCTGTCGGGCATGCTCTCCGCGTTCCCCCGGGCAACCTATCTGCGCCCCCACACCACCGCCTCTTCGTTCTTCCCTAAGGACTGCGTTCATCCCATTCTTCCTCGGCAATTTCCCTCACTCAACCGCCAGAGTAAACCGCCGCCTCTGCGTCTTCCTAATCAGCCGCCGCCTCTGCTGTCTTCCTAATCAGCCGCCGCCTCTGCTTCGCCGGAGTAAAATCGGGTTCCAATTATATTTGTTTTCATCTCATTATTTCTTTGTGATTTCCCTTACTCAACCGCCGGAGTAAACCTCCACCACTGTTGTCTCCTTAATCAACCGTTGTCTCTGCTTCGCCGGTCAAAAAATACGCCGCCTCTGCTTTGCATAGTTTGTAAAATTAGGTTAAGATTCAGACAAAGAAATCACCAAATTGGTGGAAATCCCGGATCAGCAGAGAGATAGAACCAATCTGATCGACACATCCTTCTCCCTTTCTGCAAGCAGGCAGCTCATCTTCTTGAAAGTGAAATGGGTGCAATTTGAGAGGGTGATCCAGCACAGAAACTCATAAACCGCGTCGAAGGACGGATCCGAAGAACTCCACCACCGTCGATTAGGCTCTTCCCAGCTCGATCCTCCCGGCCGCCAGGAACCCCATCTGTTTCCTCTGCCGCCGAAGGGTCCGTAATCGCCGTTTTCGTCGCCAGAGAATTCGTCCTCGCCGCCATCTTTCGTGACGCTGCAATGGCGTAACCGTCTCATCCGGCGAGCGGGGGCGCAGGGAACGGAAAGAGGAGACCTGTAAGGATCGCATAGAACGGCGGCGATTGGGGCGGCAGCGGCAGAGGAGGAGTCGATGGGGAGTCGTCAGCGTCAAAATATGCAATCAGAGATAAGGGAAAAGAAGAGGGCTTGTATACAAGTTCTTGTCCTGGAGCAGTCTTCAAGCATCGAATAATATGCTCAACTGCCTGGAGATGAGATTCGTGGTTCATGCATGAATCGACTGACAACTCCAACAGCAAATGATATATCAGGTCCTGTAACAGTGAGATATATAATCTTTCCCACAAGACGACGATAATACTCTGGGTTCGGAAGGAGAAGATCAGAGTTTGAGACATGAGTGCAGAGCTTGTGATTGATATCCATGGAAGTGTCGGCAGGCTTGCATCCAGAGTAGCCTACATCATGAAGTAAGTCAAGGCAGTACTTTCGTTGAGATAAAACAAGCCCATCAGGTCGTCAAGCCACCTCGAGACCAAGAAAATATCGAAGATTTCTCAGATCCTTTGTCTGAAACACAGACGTCAGATGTTGTTTGATCATGTGTATTCCTGTGAGATCGTCTCCCGTAATCAAAATATCGTCAACATATACGAAGAGAATCGTTGCGCCTGTTGGTCGAAGACGAGTGAATAAAGAGAAGTCGGTTGAACTCTGAGTGAACCCAACAACACTAACAGTCTAACTGAACTTGTCAAAGCATGTCAGAGGAGATTGTTTGAGACCATAAAATGATATCTTTAGATGACAGACAAGAGACTCCCTCGTGGTCTCAAACCCAAAAGGTTGTTGCATGTAGACGATCTCCTGCAAATGTCATTGAGAAAAGCATTTTTGACACCCAATTGATGCAACGTCCGGTGTCGATGAACAGCAAGGGAGATCAAAACACGATAATGTTGAGTTTGGCAACTGTAGAAAAGGTTTCATCATAATCTAGATCATGTTGAAAAAAAACCACAAGGCGAGCGTTCGGGCGTTGAACCATCCCATCCAAGCCTTGTTTGACGGCAAACACCCACTTACAACCCACGCAGGTCTGTCCAGGAGGAAGAGGGACAAGATCTCAAGTTTGGTTTGCCCAAAAAGCAGACATTTCCTCGTCCATGCCCGCCCGCCACCCTGGATGATGGGGAGCTTCCTGCACATAGGTAGGGGTGGTAATAAAGGATAAAGGAAGGGTAGATTTTTGGAGTTCCAGAGATAGGCGATGTAAGGAGACATAATTCATCATCGGGTGAGCAGTAGAAACGGTTGTCGGATCTGCAGGCCACAAAATATCATCAGTGGAGGACATCTCTCGTTGAGTAGGAGACGAAGGAGGATGATGAGTATACACATGAATCATAGGTGGTTTTGGTTGGATTGGCGTGGGACGGAGAGGTGGTTTTGGTGGAATTGGCACAGAAAAGAGAGGCGGAAGATTAGTAACACGGACAACAGGCTGCAGAAGTCGAGGCGAAATTGGAGGATGAGATTGTTGAGAATGATAGGGTTGGTCTTCAAGAAAGGTGACATCAGCAGAAGTAACAACCATGTGATTTTTAGAAGAGAAGCAGACATAGCCCTTCTAAGTACGTGAGTAACCCACGAACATATACCTCATGGCACGTGGAGACAGTTTGTTAGTGGATAGGCCAAGATTATGAACATGACAAACGTAGCCAAAGACACGCGGGGTGACTGAAAAGGGGGTATGGAGGGAAAAAGAAGGTTGAAGAGAGACGCAAAGTTGAGAATGGAGGAAGGAATGCAGTTGATAAGATGGCAGGCCAAAGAAACCGCGAAATTCCAATAAATTTTGGGAACATTCATTTGAAACATAAGGAAACGAGTGACCTCAAGGAGGTGACGATTTTTGTGTTCGGCAGCGCCATTTTGTTGGGGGGTATTTGCATACGAGATTTAATGGATAATCTCAAACTCAGTACACAAGTTTGTAAACGCATGACTTGTGTATTCACGGGTATTGTTAGTTCAAAGAGATTTAATGGTAGTAGAGAACCGATTGCGAGTTTCAATAATAAAGGCATGAAATACATGAGTCAGCTCAGAGCGATCATGAAGGAAATACAATCATGTTATTCGAGAATAATCATCTATAAAGATAACAAGGTAACGATAGCCAGACACTTGCGGTTTTGTAGGGTCCCCAAATATCAGAATGTACTAGAACAAAAGGAGCATCGCTCCGAGTATAATGAGATGAAAACGTAAATCGATGTTGTTTTTCATAGATACAAGACTCGCAGGTGAAGTCATGGAGGGATGAATCCGGGAGAGCTTTTCGGAGGTTGTGCAGAGAAGCATGCCAAAGACGTTGGTGCCCCTCGACATAGCTAATAGAGAAGAGAGGCATAGGGAGAGGGGTCCAGGATGTAAAGCTCATTCGACAGTTACCCTTTACCAATGATATTTTTCGTCTGTCGATCCTGCACAACACAAAAGGTGGAAGATAATGTTACATAACAATCAAGGTCTTGAGTAGGACGGCTAATAGAGAAGAGGTTAAAAGAAGAGCCCGGAACATGAAGAACTGAGCGAAGAGTGATGGAAAGAGTGAGGTTGACGTCGGCTGATCCAGAGACTGGAGTAGTGTCTCCAGTAGCAACAGTAACGAACTTGGGATGCACAGTCCAAGAATTTTGAAGGTTGTCATGGGGTAATGTGGTGGGAGGCCACAGAATCCATTATCCAGGATGAACTATGGGCGAGACACGAGATACCGCCATCTGACATAGACACAACAGAGCCAGGAGAAGGGCCGACCATACCTTGAAGTTGTGGAAGTTGGGTGCACAAGGCATCAATGCCAGCTTGAATGTTGTTTAGAGTGGAACTGTATCGACCTCTAGCCTGGGAAGAGGCACGACCCCCACACGAAGACGCATGTGCAGCCATTAGAGACGATCCAACCAAAGTAGACGCCAGCAAAGAACGGAAGGCAAGCAGGATCGGCGGAGGCAAGATCCTGCAGCAACAAGAGGCAGGCACACGGCGGCCAGGCAAACAGCAATCAGCAGCGGTCTGGCGAGCAACAGCTGGAGGTGCTGTGACAAGAGAAGAGAAGAAGCGATAAGAGGTGCTGCGGATAGAGGTTCAGCAGTAAGAGGGGAGACGGCCAGGCGAACAGGATATGTGACTTGAATTGAGACAAAGCAAACAGTGGCAAGGAGTGTGCGGCACAGCAAACAACGACAAGCCCTTGAATCTGCAACTTGAACTGCAGCAAGGGCTGCGGCGGCAAAGCAAACTATGACTAACACTTGAATTGCGACTTGAAATGCGGCAAGGAGGCAGAGGCTGTGATCTGTAGCAGAAGGAAGAGCAGCAGGTAGATGCAGCAATCAGATACAACGGCTACGATATGTAGCAAGAAGCGGCAGCTAACGATGGCAAGAATCTACGACAAGGCAACGACGGGAGAGTAGCTGAGCGGCAAGCGGGCAGAGGCTGCGGCTAGGCAGCCAGGAGATCCACAACTTTGTGGCTATGCAAGCTGAGAGAGCACAAAGAGAGGTCGCATAACCAGCGGCAAGAGAGAGTAGGTCGCAGAAACGTGCAGATCAGTGGGGCCTAGCAACGGGAAGGTAGAATCCCTATAAAGGCAAGGGGTGGGGGGAAGAAAATGGAAGAAAAATGGAAGGAGCCAGCAAAGGAGAGTTGCGGTTAAGACAGAGTATGAAGAATTTGAAAGCTCAAATAAGACATGTGGGAAAGAATGATATTAGGAATTGGATGAAGCTAAGGCCTTAGATGCTTCCCTCCAAGAAACCACGGGCAGAATGCATATTTGATGCCCATCAATGCCACTGATGGGCAGGCCTGTAAATTCTGGTGCTCCTAAGAGATATTATGGCCTTCCACATGTTAAGGAGACTCCAGAGAGTGTCTATGTAGTTGCAATAGGTTCATGTGAGGATGTTGTAGTACGCACTATTTGTGCAATTGGTGGTGAGGCTTCAATTCCTATCAATGTTAATGCTTCTTTCTTGGGTTGTGGACTTGCATATGAAGCTAGAAAGGACAATCCTGGTATGGGATTAGATCTTGAGGGCTTGTGTGAAGATCCGAAAGAAGGCGATGTTATTATTGAAGATGTATTTGCAGAGGATCTAGAGCATATTATGATTGCCAAGGTTGTTCTTGTGTTTCCATTTTCTACCAGTGATCTTAGAGAGGATAGTAAATTATAGATGGAGATGAGAATGCAAAGTCAGTAGATGGTGCGGTTGCTTCGCCTATGTGGGAGTCTACAGCGGATGAGGAAGGTGATGATGAGATTGTTGCAGAGTCAACTTCTGATAATTTTGGGGCAGTTGATGTGGAGACGGACAATGTGGTTGTTTCTCCAAAATCGGACCCCATATTTTATGTTGCAAAGGATCGAGCATTAGTTGATGTTACCACAATGAGGTCGGTTAATTTTATCTTGATTCCTTACTATGAGGAGTTTGTAACGGGAGGGTGACATTCTGGTTGTTGTTTGTTGTTGTGACGCAATTGTCAGACTGAGGGTACTGAGCCCCTGCAACATCCTTTCACTTTCTGATGGGGTATCCTTTGTTGATAGAGATTCCTTTGCACCGGTTTCTTATCTTTCACTCAACATCACCATTACTTCTAGAGATCGTTTGGTCGGATGGATGGTACAATCAAGATACACAGCTTGCGCAGGGAGTAAGTTTCCTATGGATGTTCAGTAGTCAACAATTAAGGGTTGATTCCTTGTGGATCTTGTTGCTAATTTGAGGAAAAGAACTCATTGGCTTAACTTCTGAGAAATGACCTCATTGGCTCAACTTCTTCAACTGGGGAATCATCTATCCCTTGTAATGATTTGTATGTCATTTATTGAATTTGTATTTTTCTTCTTTCCTGAACTCGCCTTCTGTATTATGTCAATTTCACAAGTTCATAGAACTGGGTCATTTTTTGATGGTCAGCATTGTCAACTTCTCTCTTTGTCTGAAGATTTAATTTTATCTAAATCTTCATCTCCTCGACATCAGTCTGCTCCTTTTGATAGTAGACTTATTTGTTGTCGACTTCATTCTTTTGTAAAACTTCACTTGGGCATCCCGTGAGTTTTGATGTGCTGGGACTGGTTTAGTATTTTTTTTTTCATCATGTGGATAGGTAGAGTCAAGTGTGAATTAGTTGTTTTTTTCATTGTTGGCTTGGTGAAAACTTTTTGGTGGGGTGCCGACTTGTTTGTTATTGGCCTTTTGGAGGCCTTCTCGGTTGGAAAAGCTTAGATCTCCACCCTTTTGCTTTCCACAAGAGGTAGGATGACAGTGTCTTGACAGTTTGTTCTTACTTTGGTGAAGTCTTTGTATTTTGATATCCAAAACTAAACTAGAAAACTCATCAAAGCTACAATCCTACTCTCTTCTACCAATCCTATCACTATCATACAAAGCACAACCGAGGTTCCATTGTGATAGGGGAGATATAGTTCATAGGTGCAACCAAAGGAGCGTGCAGGGGAGTCAACTATTTTGTCTTACGTGGAAAATATAACTGCTAAAAAATTCTTCTAGGTGAATTTCACATTGTATGCATAGCATATTCATTATATTAATTCATAGCTCCTGACACCCGAAACTATCTAGGTACAATGTTTTAAATGTTCGAAAACTGTTGAGTTTTTCTGTTGAGTTTTTGAGGAAAACAATATTATTATTTTTAAAAATTATAATCATGTCATTTGGGTTTACACCGGCTGAATATGTGTTCTCTGACATATATTGGCACATTTAATAGAGCAAAACAATCAAGCAATCAAAATTATCTACGGGTTCCAGTCCTAGAAAACTCCTTGTCAAGTTATACTTCTGAGGTAAAATATAGAGAAGGATAATTATATGTTATGGACCGCTCATTCGGGCCGTGTCTTGAACCCTTCACCCTGGTCGAGCCACACAACAGGGCCGCGGCCCATACACCCCAACAAGCTCTCCGCACCAGATACAATCAATGCAGTAGGTTGCTGAGGCCGAGGCTTGATCCCCAGACCTTAGTTGGTGAAGGGAATTAAGATAAGGACTCTCTTCAAGGAGGTCTGGGGATCAATTTTTGGCCTCAACAACCTACCGCATTGATTATATCTGGTGCGGAGACCTGGTTGTGCTCGACCGGGGTGAAGGGTTCAAGACCCAGCCCGAATGAGCGGCCCATAACACTATCATTCCTCTTATGGTTAAACATTGTAAGATAAGGAAAAATATAGAGAAGAATATGCTAGCATGAGTTGTTAAACATTGTAAGATTTGGAAAAATCTCAGTCATGCGGAAATATACATCAAAACATAATAGAGGAAGATAAAAGAGAAACCTGAACCCGTCCCTCCAGCAATAGAATGACAAAGAACAAAACCCTCAAGACTGTCACTACCATCAGCTTCTCTATCCACCATATCCATGATATCATCTACCACTTGCTCTCCCTGGTGGAAGTAACCAACAAGCCATCAGATTGACGATGTTACAGTACAAGCATGTCATTAAAAGGCAATAATACTGTCTAAATAATGGCAACAGATATCCAACATCATATAGATTGCATTAAAAATTCTAACATGATTTCCCATTTCAGACTTCACGCTTATTTACAGTAATTTTTTTCTTTTCTAACCAGTGTATTTACAAAGGAAACAGGGAGACCTTCAACTTCTGTTCTTTCAATATGGTCAACTACATGTTACAGGTTTATTCATGCACTATCATTAAAGTAGCAGTAAAACGTAACAAAAAATTGATGGGGATTGGCCTCGTGTTCGCGTTCGATGGAGGAGATCGTGCCACCACTCCGTGAGACTTGCTTTTGCATTTTGGCGGAGACGCGTTGATCGGATGGGCGATCCGAGAGCTTGAGCGCGTCCGGAGCATCGCGTTTCATTTTGTGTGTATTTTTATTTTTATATTTGGTGTGTATTTAGCGATTTAGGACACCGGGACAATCATAGTCGTTCACGCCGAGTGCCCAACCGCCCCCTCTTGGTATAAATAGGGGTGGGCGTTGCAGTTTATAGACATTGCTGAGTTTTGTTAGAGAATCAAGAATTCTGACAATCACTCGTGGAGCGATGTCGCGATGCGACGTCTCCATTATCATATGTCAGTTTTATTTATTTAGTTATTTCTGGTCAATGTTCGCTTTGTTTTCCCGCACACCCCCCCCCCCCCCCCCCCCCGTACGCACAATTCCTCCATACGGAAGAAGAAAACCGCCAGAAACTATTCACATTCCCTTCCTCTCGACGGAATTAGCTTCCTGCCGTATATCGCCGCCCCTCCCCGCTTCGTCTCATATCCTATCAGAATCCACCGCACGATTCTGGCATCCCCGCTTCGTCTCCTTCTTCGTGTCAAAATTTTGTCTCCTTCATCCCGTTGGAATCCACCTTCTCCATCGATGGGACTCCGCCCTTTAATCGATGCTTTCTCCATCGAAAGCGGCCCTCGCAAATCACGGCAAGTTCTCCATGCGCACCCGTCGTCCATAGTCTCCCGTCTTCCACACCTTCTTCTTTGTCATGAAAGCCACCAGCAGAAACCTACAAACCCCATAGTCCTATTAACCCTTCCAATAGAAACTTCTCCCATCCATAGATCTCGCCTAGCCTAACCGACCCACTCCTTCTTCCAACATAATCCAGTGGACTTTCCATCATTTTCCCTTACTGCTACAGGCATTATCCAGTCACATCCTCATTCCTCCATGGTGCCTCTTCATCCAGCCTCAACCCTATCGTGAAACCACCATACAACAGCCAACTTCCTTATTTCCTGAAGCCGACACAGCCGTATCCTCCACATGGAGCCACGCCTGCCGCCATTGCCAGATCTTCATTGCTACGTGAGTACTTTTGTACTGTGTTTATTTTCTTTGCATTAAATATTGTGAGAGCACTTCATATTTGTTTGGGTTGTTTGCTCGTTGCGTAATTGTTTGCATTTTCTTTTAGTCTTATAAACTTATTCATGAAATTTGTGGAGGTTAGCATTTCGTGCACAAACGAGTATGATTTTGGTTGTGCTCCGAAAATTTCAAAGCTCACATTGTGTAAAATTTGCTAAACTTATAAACTTTAATTTGTTAAAGTTTATTTTTTAGAATAATTGAAAATGTGGACGCATCATTTAAATTGGGCTTGATTGCACTCATTACGCATATTCACTGAGCATTGCATTAGCGTGTCGACACACGCATTCATTCACATCGGGTCATCCTGCGTCAATTTGGTATCAGAGCTCGGGTTATGGCTTACTTTAGGATATGCGGGGACTATATGTTAGGCCACAATGTCTTAATATAGTGGTCGTAACTACACTGATCCTCAATTTGAGGATCCACCATGCTCGACCCCATAGAATCCCTTAAGGGAAATCCTCACGTTACTACGATGATTATCCTTGTCGTGGTACACTACTTTGTAAGTCACACATGTTTGTTTTATATTATTTGCATAAAATGCATGAACTAATTCGGAAGAAAGCAGGTATCAATATTAAATTATATAAGACATGAGCAGATATGCACAAGCGTGAGCAACATTTTGGGTGTGTGAGCATGTCATGGTCGGCATTGCAGGGAGGAACTCCCAAAATGAGCCGCTACTAAACTACAACTTAAGTGAATGAGTGCTTATGGGGTTATAAAGAGAGTTGGAACAAATTCCTGCGAGAACGATTTCTCTGCAGATATGGGTATTCATCTTGTATTTAAAACAAAAATTTGGCACATTACTTTGAGCCGATCGAGCATAGGGACTCATACCTTGAGTTTCTTTTGACACCCTCTTAGTTACAGCTTGACATGACCACATGTTCTCCCTATGTCTAATTCGTGCAACTGTTCCTCTATTCACCTTAGACATGTACCCTCGGATTTGCCCGCACCTCCTATGATCATGTCAGGTTTTCTGCATCCACTAGCACGATAGGTGAGAGGTGAGAGTTGAGTGCATGAGTGATATTATGACGGACGAGTACACCACCACTACTGACTGTCCTTTTGTCACCACTTGGTGCACAGGAGTGGACACTCCACCTTTGTTGATACTTGGATATGGGCGACAGAGCTTGATGGATTTACCCTTGATCTTCGACTATAGCCTATTCATCTTCATTCCTCAGAGATGAATGTTTTTCAGTCGTGGGGAATTGATGAGGATCAGCCCTGTGTTCGCGTTCGATGGAGGAGATCGGGCCACCACTCGGCGGGACTCGTTTTTGCATTTTGGCGGAGAAGCATTGATCAGATCGACGATCTGATACCGCGAGTGCGTCAGGAGCATCGCGTTTGATTTTATATGTATTATTATTTTATTTTTCTAGTGTGTATTTAGCGTTTTAGTACACCGGACGTAACGAACAATCATATGCGCTCACGTCGGGTGCCCTACCGCCCCCTATTGTTATAAATAGGGGTGGGCGCTATATTTTACAGGCATTGCTGAGTTTTGTGAGAGAATCCAGAATTCCGGCAATCACTCATGTTGCGACGCTGCGAGCCCGGGGTGCAACGTCCCCATTATCATTTATCAATTTTATTTAGTTAGTTATTTCCTGTCACTGTTCCCTTTGTTTTCCCTGTAACCCCCCCCCCCCCTGTACCCACGATTCCTCCATACGGAAGAAGAAACCTGCCAGAAACTGTTCACATTCCCCTTCCTCTCAACGGAAATAGTTTAATGCCGCATATTGCCACCCCTCCCCGCTGTCTCCTTCATCCCGTCGGAATCCACTGCACGAATCTGACATCCCCGCTTCGTCTCCTTCATCCTGTCAGAATCCACCTCCATCGATAGGACCCCGCCCTTTAATCGTTGTTTTCTCCTTTGACAGCAACCTCCGCAAATCACGACAAATTCTCCCTGATCTCTCGTCGTCCAGAGTCTCCCGTCTTCGCCACCTTCTTATTTGTCGTGGAAGCCACCAGCAGAAACATGCAATCCCAATAGTCTCATTAACCCTTCAAGTAAAAACCTCTCCCATCCACAACACTCGCTAGCTTAACCTGCACATTCCCGCTTCCAACATAGTCTGGTGGACTTTCCATCATTTTCCCTCACTGCTACTGACAATATCCAGTCTCATCCTCATTCCTCTGTTGTGCCTCTTCATCCAGCCTCAACCCTATCGTGGAACCACCATAGGGTAGCCATACTTCCCAATTTCCTGAATCTGACACAGTCGTATCTCCTTCTCATGGAGCCATGCCCGCCGCCATTGCTAGATATTCATTGATATGTTGAGTATTTTCATACTATGTTTTTTTCTTTGTATTAAATATTGTTAGAGCACTTCGTATTTGTTTGGGTTGTTGTTCGTTGCGTAATTGTCTGCATTTTCTTTTAGTCCTATAAACTTATTTCGTGTAATTTGTGATGGTAAGCACTTCATGCACGGACGAGTGTGATTTTGGTTGTTCTCCGAAAATTTCAAAGCTCACGTTGTGTAAAATTAGCTAAACTTATAAAATTTAATTTGTTAAAGTTTATTTTCTGGAATAATTGAAAACGTGCACGCATCATTTAAATTGGGCTTGATTTCATTCATTCTGCATATTCACTTAGCATTGCATTAGCGTGTCAACACACACATTCATTTTCACATCGAGTCGTCCTGCATCAAAAATGCTTTAGGTGTATCAGTCACACATATATTGCGTTCAAATGCCAGTAAAAACATAACGAAAATTCTTTTGGTCTATCAGTTACAAATATACTACTATGTGATTGCCTTCTTGATGTAATCTGGTTTACAACCTCACTGGCATTGTGGCAACGATGAAGAAATTAACTCACAATTTGTTGCACTCTCAATCTCTAAGTAGATGACCGTCTTAAATTTATTAATCAAATTTCGAGAAGGAATTTGTGTTCTTGCGACTTGAAATTTAACATGGCTCAATAGTTAGGCAAATAATGCAAAAAATAACTTATGACAAATAACGGCAATAGCAAATAATTAAGGAGATTTAAATAAGCTCAAACTTATCTAAGAGAGACGAAAAAATACCAAAACGTATTTTTAAGCAGTGGATATTACCAAACAAGACCAGATAGGCAAGAGCTTGGCTCACGGCAAGCAGGCACGATCGCTGGAACGGCAATGAAGACACGATGGGTAGACCGAATTGACAGAGAGGGCACTAGAAGGTGTATTGGAGTCGACAATGGCCTAGAAAGGAAACTCGTTGGAATGAATAGGCCTCTGGAAGGAGAGGCAAGGTCGGCAGTGGCCCGTCGGGCTTCCGTCAAGACGAAGAAGACGAGGGCGTCAGCGTTCTCCCTCACGGCGTCCTTATTGTTGTTCCCAGGAGAGCAAGCAGGAGGATTCACCGAGTCTGGCGGGGTCGAGGCCAGTGATGCGGGTCGAAGAAGACAGTGCAAGCTTGGCCTACAGAGAGAATGAAAATAAGATTTTTTTTCCAATTCTCTGATTAATCGCCCTCTTTCTCTTGAAATTTTCTGAAATTTTATATTCAACTATTCATTTCTCATATGTTATTTACTATCTTTGTTTTTTTCATAACTGATCCTTCTTCCTAAATCGAGTTTAAACCCATTGATGACCAATTAAATTAGATACTTTACTTAACTGTTTCATTTTATCTTGTTACTTAAATGAGTAGAGCTTGTCATTCTCTCATAAACCATCCTAAATTACCAGACCTCTTTATTTATGGTCTAACTGTAAGCCTCCTTTAAACAAGGTACATGCGCGTGTGAAAAACAACATACATAATAATATAATGGAAAAGATAAATAACGGAAGCATTGAAGTGTATTGTCGGATGCGATCTAACATGCATCAATTCTCCTGGGCTTGAAAGGGCTCGACTCCGTCTAGAACTTGCAAAGACTGACAGTGGTTGATGTGGCCAGTGACTCGAAGTCGGGTGGTATATGTGGGGGTGGCTGAGACTGGCACTAAGTGAATCTCCATAGAATGATGTAAGGTCAACTATATTGATATCGTGGAAGCCCCGAATTCAACTGGCAGATTTAGAAGGCAGGCGTTCACAATGAGTCATTTGCGAACTTGAAATGAGTTAAACTTTCTTTGTTGTAGCTTATGTGCGTGATGGGACTAAATCATTATTTCTTGAAACAAAGCAAATATCAAATCTCTCTCTGAAAAGTAGATGGGGATGTAGGGTAGTTTCCCGTTGCAGAACGATAAGGACAGGCGGCGGATTTCTGTACGAAACGGCTTTTGGCTAATCGTTGTCCTGAAGGAGGATGTCGACGACGTCGAAGCTTCGAACCAAACAAAGACTTGCGTGTGTGGTTGGAGGCGGTAGCAGAGAGTTGTTTCGTTGCGGGGAAGGATCAAGAAGATCTGATACCAATTTATTATTGGCTCGTCGAAGTAGTGGTTGAGGGGTACAATGGAGCCGGAACAACGGTTTCATAGGCGTGATTTGCTCGGGAGAAGCGGGCTACGAAGTTCTCATAAACAAGACAGACGAAGAAGATATTAACACTTGGACTTGCTTGAAAATTAAGACATAACGGCAATGAACAATAACACCAAACTATATAATAAAACCTTAAATATACTAACCGAGCATGAAGCCCATAACAAGAAGTATGAGATCACATCGTTTCGGATTCATCCCGATCAAACACCTAAGATGCTTTCCCAAATTTTGATCAACAACCATAGTTCGTCATTTGTTTAAAGATGATACATGCTAACAAACTCATGATGGTTCTACATTGTTCCTAAAGAGTATTACAAAAATATCCCATAAGAAGTCTAATAAATTGATGAAACTCAAAGTGTTCATTTATAATAGACTGATAATGTGGTGAAATAAGTGCAATCTCGAAATATTAATTTTTGCTAGATTTTTCATAGCGAGTGTTTCAATCATGTTTGCTAGATTTTTCATTTGCGCCTTTAAATCTCCAATGTTAGTCTCTAACTATCCTGCGTGATTTCCATTTCAAAATAATAATAATATTTTTTAAATTTAAAATAGGTGAATATCTTAATGAAGGAAAAATACTCAATTTTAAAATATTTCAATTTTTTTGTTAAAGAAATAAAATATTCAAATAAAACTAAAATGACATGTTTTTTTATTTTTTTTAATAAAGAACTTGATTGAATTTTAAAAAAAACTATTAAAACTCAGAAAGTTAGTTAATTTTAAATAAAATTTAATTTTTAAAATTAACATATAATGTTATTATTATTATTAAGTTAATTAAAAATGGATCGACTAATCCACATGAGGAGTGAATTAAAATGCTCTGATATCAAACAGATGTAATCTGGTTCACATCCTCAGTGGCAACGATGAAGAAATAAACTCATAGTTCATTACTCTCTCAATCTCCGAGTAAATAACGGTCTTAAAATTATTAATCAAATTTCGAGAGGGAATTCTCGTGCGCTTGCGACATCTTAACACGGCTCAATAGTTCCACATGCAAAGAGGGCATAAAATAACTTAGAACAAATACGGCAATCGCAAATAACTAAGGAGATTTAAGCAAGCTCAGTTTTATTTAAGAGAACCGATAGAAATACCCTAATAGATTTTTTAGCAGTTGAGATTAGGTGGATATTACTAAACCGGGCCGGCTACAACAAGCAAGAGCTTGGCTCACGACAAGCAATTACGATCACCAGAACAGTAGTGAAGTCATGGTGGGTAAACCGAATCGATAAAGAGGCCACTGGAAGGTGTGTTGGAATCGACAGTGGCCCAGAAAGGAAACTCGTTGGAATGAATAGGCCACTAAAAGGAGAGAGAAGGTCAATAGTGGCACGATAGGCTTCGATCAAGACGAAGAAGATGAGGGAGTTAGCGTTCTCCCTCACGGCATCATTGTCGTTCCCATGGGAGCAGGCTAGAGGTGTCGCTAGGTCTGGCAGGGTCGAGGCCACCGATGCGGGTCGAAGAAGACGGAGCAGGCTTGGCCTAGAGAGAGAACGAAAACAATAATGTTTTTGTTTCTCTGATTAACCGACCTCTTTTTCTTGGAATTTCTGAGATTATATAATCAAGTGATGATTTCCCAATATGTTATTTGTTATCTTTATTTTTTCATAATTAAATCCTTCTTCCTTAATAAAATGTATGCTCATTGATGACCAATTAGATACTTCCTCCTTAATTGTTTTGTTTTATTTGTTACTTAAACAAATAGAGCTTGCCTTTCTCGCCTAAACCATCTTAAATTACCGGATCTTTTTATTCATGGTTTTATAGGTCGGTCAATCCAATAAGTCGTCTGCAAATAGGAAACATGTGCGTGCAAAAAACAACATACATAACATTATAATGTGGAAAATAACTATCGAAAATACTAAAGTGTATCGCTGGATGTGACCTAATCATCATATTACTTCGCAGCGACCTCCTCAATACTTGTTGACTGCCAATTCCAAGTTCATCACCATGGCCAATGGTGATACTACGTCAGTGTCTGGCGCTGCTGATATCTCTCTCACTCCCACTCTCTCTGTCTTCGGCCCTTCATGTTTCGGGATCACCATTTAATTTGCTCTCTATCAGCTGTTTTACTCGGGATCTTAATTATTGTGTTACATTCTCACCCTCTACCTTTGTTGTGTAGGATCGGAAAATGCAGAATATCATTGATAAGGGTTGGCTGTCTAACGGGCTCTATCTCCTGGATATTTCACCTTCTGCTCTCTCCGCCGTCTCCTCTGTCGATTGGGATTGTCGTCATGGGCATGTACCCCCTGTAGATTCTCAAGAAAGCTCTTCTGGATGTCTCCCTGCATGAGTTTACTTGTAAATCTCGTATCTTTGGCAAACAGCAACGTACTTCTTTTCATCCTACGTGGACTTGGAGTGATACTCTTCTATCTTTAGTGCATTTTGATATTTGGGGACCACATAAAACCCTTAATATGTTTGGTTATCATTACTTTGTCACTTTTTTTGATGATTACTCTTGGATGATCTGGATGTACTTATTTCGCGATCATGCTGAACTGACATCTACATTTTGAGTATTTATTACGGAAACTCGTACTCAGTTCTCTTCACCCTTAAAAATAATTCGTACTGATAATGCTCATGAATACACTAATCGGACATTCTCTAATCTATGCCCTGAGTTTGGCATTCTACATCAAACATTGTGTGTGTATACGGCTCAACAGAATGGGGTGGCCAAACAAAAGAATCGTCATCTTCTTGATGTTGCTCGGTCACTCATGATTCAAATGCAGGTGCCCACCCTATACTGGAACTTCGCTGTGTCCGCAGCATGTCACCGCATCAATCGCATGCCTTCCTCCATGCTCGATTTTGGCAGTCCATTCAGTCTTCTATTTTCTTCCAAATCCTTGTTTATCCTCACGCCTCGTGTGTTTGGATGTACTGGTTACGTCCACAATCTGGGTCCATTCATAGATAAGTTTGCTCCTTGTGTCAATAAGTGTATGTTTGTGGGCTACTCTCAAACTCAAGACCATGGGGGAGTTGAATGGCGACCTTCTCGAGATTGTCTATATGCACTAACTTACCAGGTTTGAGACCACGGGGGAGTCTCGTGTGTCTCATCTCTGAAAATCTATTTATGATCTCAAACAGTCTCCCAGAGCTTGATTTGACAAATTAAGTAAGGTCGTTCGCGAAGTTGGATTCAAGAGAACTCGGTTGACTTCTCTTTTTTCACTCGTCATCAATCCACCGGAACTGACATTCTTTTAGTTTATGTGGATGATATTTTGATTACTGAAGATGATTCCACAGGGATACAACAAGTCAAGCAACACTTAAACTCTATTTTCCAAACAAAAGATCGGGGGACTCTGGTACTTCCTTGGACTTGAGGTTGCTAGACGACCAGATGGTCTTGTTTTTTCACAACGGAAGTACTATCTTGACCTCCTTCGAGATGCAGTCTACTCAGGGTGCAAACCCGTGACCCCGATGGATGTCAATTATAAGTTATGTGCTCATGGGTCTGACTCAGATTCTCTGCTTACGAATCTTGAGTACTATCGTGTCTTGTAGGAAAACTGATATATCTAATGGTTACAAGAACTGATATCTCATTTGTTGTTAGAGTGGTCAGTCGGTTTATGCATGCTTCTCGGATCTCTCATCTCCAGGCAGTAGAACATGTCCTTAAATATTTGAAGACAGCTCCTGGACAAGGGCTTGTATATAAGTCATCCTCCTCTTTATCTCTTATTGCATATTCAGATGCAGACTATGTGGGTTCCCTTGATGATCGACGTTCCACTACGGGTTTCTGTACCTACTTTGGAGGGAACCTTATCACCTGGCGTAGCAAGAAGCAATCTGCGGTTGCTCGTTCTTCTGCTGAAGCCAAGTACCATGCAATGACGGCTGTTGTATCTGAACTTACCTGCCTTGAGAGTCTTCTTGGTGATCTGGGAGTCATTTTATCCTTACCAGCAACTCTATTTTGTGACAATCAGGCTGCGATCCATATTGCAAAGAATCTTGTGTTTCATGAACAGATCACACCCATCGAAGTTGACTGTCACTTTGTTCGGGAAAAGGTTCAATTGAAGAAGTTAGAGTTAGAGCATGTTCCGGCTTATAGGCAAGTTGTTGACGTTCTCACCAAGGCATTACCAAGGCAAATGTACCATCAGTTCTTGTCAAAGCTTGGTGTCTACAACTTGTATGCTCCAGCTTGGGTGGGGGGGAGTGTTAGATAATATTATGGAAAATGATGTAAAAGCATATTTGTGTGGCCCATCTATAAGCCCGCGCGGCTCTCTTGTTTAGTCATACATCCTTTGTATATGATTATTTCTCTTCCTTCTCTCCTATATAATTGTACTCCTACTTGTATTTTATGTATGTATGAATAAGGATATACAAGATTTGCACTATTTCTCTACAGATTCCATCATTTATAATTCAACATTTTAATATCCTGAGTTATCAAATCAGCCCTTAATATCTATGATTTTGTAACAGAAGGCGCTTGTTGAAACCGGAAATCGGTCTCTTGTATAGTTCGGGGTCCCAAAAAGGGGTGTGGCCTCACACTTACTTCCCTCGAGCTAGCACACCAGACCAAAGACTTGGAAACCCAGAAACAGAACCGAGGTCTCAGCGAGGAGGTCTTACCACACACCTGAAAGATCTAAGAGCGCTTTCCCTCCCAAGCCAATGTTGAGCTTGGGCACCCTGGAGAACACTCTAGGCTCGCTAAGAAAAGCCTGAGGAATAAGAAATTTAGAGAACTTGTCCCTCCAAAGGTGCTCCCTCGGGTCTATTTATAGGTTTCCAAGTTTGGTCTGCCAACAGCAAAACTCTGATGTTCAGAACTACTATACGCGTCCCAACTGAGTCGGCCAACAGCACAACTCCGCTATCGAAAATGCTTATTTACAGGCCCCCAGGAGCATCAAGGTAATTTCACCCATGGACCCCTCTGGGCGAGTGGTTCGTAGAAACACCACTCGCCTGAAGGAGCGAATGTTGGATGAGCCATGTATTCGCCTCCTGGGCGAGTGAGGGCTTTACCCGTCACTCGCCCGTCTTGGCGAAAACCCTTTTACATGATCCTTAAGGTGCCAGCCTTGGGCGAGTGCATGATGAAGACTGCACTCGCCCGAGGGCCTGACTGCCCCTCCTGACTTGAGCGAAAGCTCATTGATGTGTTGGGCGAGTGCGAGTCAACCTACCCCACTCGCCACTCTGACTAATCTGAACCCAAAAGTCCTTCTGGTATGCCTTGAACTTGTCGGAGGGTCCCACTCAGTGAATACGGGGTTGTACAACGTTCATTTTCCTTTCAAAATAGCAGGCAGCCTTTTTGAAACCCCATCCTCATTAAAGCTCTTGATTTAAAGCCATTTTCTTTATAAAAAGGATGGTCGGACCCTGAAGACAAGAGCTGGGGAAAAAGAAACAACAGAGAAGTCTCCTCTTTTCTGCGTCGTTTCTTCAGCGCCACTTCCGAACCCATTTCCCCCTTCCAGCCACTCGACGGCGTCCCCCCAGCTCCTCCGCCTCCCTAGAGGCCCCACCAAGGTCCGGCGACCCCTCCTTTGGTCGGATCCAGAAAGAACGATGACCCTCCACTGAGCCCCCCCCCCCCCCGATGCTCCAAAGGCCCCCGCCAGACCTGTCTCGTTCCGTAACTGGCTTCCACAGCGACCCCGGCCTCCGGCAACCATGCTACCACCCACCTTCGACGGATACGACTCCTCTCCCGTCGAAAACAGTAGCCCAGCTTTTACATTGAACCTCCCGTGCAACCACCATAGTTTCTTTAGAGCCGGAAATCCTTTCCTCCACTGTCAAGTCCCGACCAAATCTCAGACTACTTCAACTATTCAGCTGCCGGGCTAAGCCACCTTTTCCCGAGAGAATTCACAATTAATTCACCGGATCAAGGTATACCTCGCACTTTCTCATTTGCTCGTTTTGTGTTACAACATTTTTATGCTTAATTTAAATGGAATTTTAAAAATTAGAGCTTGCCCTAAAAGTATCAACTTGCATCTGTTGTCATAAATTTTTAAGCTCCAATGTTTCCTCTTTATTTCAAGAAAACTCGTGGAAAAGTCATTTTGCTTTGTTAATTACGCACGAGTGATATGCACTTAAGAGCTTGTGAAACTGAGGACGGACATCTGACGTGAACGCTCGAGAAAACTCTGTTAGCACCACAAAACTTTAAATTGATTCCCAAGTTTTATCTTTTAAATTAATTGCAGATTTCAGAATGCATCAAAACTTCAGCATCGGCGAGACATCAACACCCTTTATACTGCGGCTGGAAACATCGAGGATCCCCGATAAGCAGTGGTAGGATCTGGAGCAACAGGCAGAGTCTTGTCGAAGCTAGCAGTGGAATACATCGACGTGAAGTGAAAAGGAAAGAAGTCCTTGATGCATTCCCTAAGTAGAGAAGCAGTCAGCAGCGACCGTGCATCGTGACGGGATCAATGGAGGCAGCAGCGATGATGGCAGCAAACAGGAAGACGGGATATGGACGAGGGTTGCCCAAGCTCATCGAAGAAGGGAAGCATCGTTGAGATTGGAGGCAGAAGGAGCATCTGGTGGCTTGACGGTCTATTATTTCACTGGATCGAGAGAGTGGTATTAGCATCATGCGGGATCGTCGAGGACGAAGGCTCGACGGGATTCAGCAGACGAAGGCTCGACGGAACCGCAGGATCGATAGTCGGGAACGAAGACGATGGGCTCGACTGATCCAGTCGACGTTGATGAGAGGCTCGTCAGCTCCAATCGACTCAAGAGGTGACGGGTGTGGCTCCCTCTGGCAGCAACGTGAGACGGGATCAACGAAGCTACGTTGGGGACGAACGCAGCAATGTCGCACGAGAGAACCGGGCGGTCAGTCGCCCTAGGCGCGTGGAAAATAAAATAAATTAGGGAGGAATCAATGGCTTTGATATCATGTTAGAAGTAAGAAAGGAAAGACTAGATTAATTTTATTCATCCCTAAAAGGGGAAAAATATAAGACTTACATGGATACAATAACTCAAAACTAAAGGTGTAGGACTAAACCCATACACACCTAAAGGATTTTACTAAAGGATAATACTCCTAACTCCAACAGTATCCATATATTCATGACCATTATCGCTATGAAGAGTTTTAATGGTTGCAGCAAATTGAATAAAATCATTTTATAGAATTTTTGGAAAAGAGAGAACACTTGACTTTTACAACACATCAAATAAACTCACGTAGTGCGAGAAAAACAATCAATGAAAGCGAGAAAAACAATCAATGAAAGTAACAGAACAATGATTACTAGAGATTGAAGCAACAGGGCAAGCGCCCCCATACATCACTATGAATAATATGAAAAGCCGCAACATAAGGCTTAGACATGTGATTGAAAGATAAACGCTTATGTTTAGCGAGTTCACAAACATCACACGCAAAAGTTTTAAACACAAGATGAAATTGAGAAATAAAAACTGCATAGTAGTAATAGAGGGATGGCACAAGCGACGATGTCAAGTAGCCAACAGAGAAAACATGAAAGTCCTGAGGAACAGCAGCATCAAACAAGTACAATCCATCACGCATCCTACGATAGCCAATCACCTACTTCTTCTGCAGGTCCTAGAAGACACAGTGCAGTTCATGAAGTTATAATATGGCTAACAGATAAGAGGGTGCAAGTAAAAAAAGGGACGTGAAGGGAAGAAGCCAAGGTAAGAGAAGAGCAATTGATAAAGCCTTTTCCTGCAATAGAGGAAATGATTCAAACAGCAATGCTTACCTTGTCTCCGCCAGACAATGGTGAATAGGAAACAAAACCTGACAATGACCCAGTCATATGATTTGTGACTACAGAATCAATGATCCAATGAATGGTAGGAGGTACAACAGCAAAGTGAGGACTTAGAGTACCTGAATAAGTAAAGGTCAGGGATGGACCAGAAGTGAGCTCCGAGGATAACCGCCGCATCATGTGACAGAGGGTCGTCATCTCATCAATAGAAAAGGCTCTAGACAAAGACAAAGGCTCAGAGATCTGGCCATCAGAGGTACTATCACCAATGAACTCAGTCGGGTGGGTAGAGCGAGGAGAGCTGAAATTGGAGTGGCCACGTCTACCACGACCCCCATGAGGGACCATTCAACCTCTCAATTGAGGGAGCCTGTGTAATTTGAAACAAGAATCGCAATTATGCTGACTTCGACCACAGTAATCACACATCAAGAGGTCTTTGTCCATGGGCCCTGGGCTTAAAGTCCCGATGATTAGTGCCTCCAGAAAGAGAAGCAGCAAGAGCAGAACCAATAGAGAGAACCTTTGAACTCCAATACTGACAGTGGTCAAACTTCTGCTGGACAATACTATAGATCTCTGACAACAAAGGGATTGGAGTGTGTCCAAGGATCTAAACAATAATTTGATCAAAGACTCGGTGGAAACCATGTAGAAACTCAAACACCATGTTCCGATCTTCATGAGCACAAACAAGGATCGCATCAGCAGTACAGACAAGGTTGAGAGAGGTAAAATGGTCATACTCCTGATATAGCTAAGGAACTCCAAATAATAGGCAGACGGTGGTTGATCACCTTGTTGAAGGAGAAAGATATTTCTTCGTAGCTGAAAGATCTGAGCAGTGTTTCCTTTCTGGGAATATGTAGATTCGGCACGACTCCAAATATCCACAGCGGTATCCAAGAACAAGTAATTATGTGCAATAGCCTCTTGCATGGAATAAATCAAACATGGCATAACCCAAGAGCTCTTGAATTCCTATTGTGTCGACGTAGACGAAGTCTTCTCTGGCTCCTTAATAGTCTCGTTAACATAGTCAAACAAATGGTGACTCTTAAGGGCCGGGGCAATAGATAAAGGTCGGGATAAGTAATTTGTTGTATCAAGACGAATCATGGTAATCTGGGATGTCGTATGATCATGCCCAACCTAGGACGTCGTATGATCGTGCCCAATCCGAGTAGATCCAGCGGGTTGTGATACGTCAGGAGAATCAATCATGGGAGACATAATGAAATCAAAGAACAAAGAAACGCTGAAGAATTTCGGATTAGGTCAAAACAGCCACCGGAAGATCGCCGAAAAAGGGTCATTGCCAGAAAATATGCCGGACTCCGACAATAGGACCGTCTGGGATCCTGGAGCAATAGATCCTTGAGCGTTGA
Organism: Platanthera guangdongensis; assembly: GCA_039583875.1. Classification (NCBI taxonomy): domain Eukaryota; kingdom Viridiplantae; phylum Streptophyta; class Magnoliopsida; order Asparagales; family Orchidaceae; genus Platanthera; species Platanthera guangdongensis. The sequence continues at coordinate 55,112,658 of CM077162.1, read as the reverse complement.
AGTCAAAGAAGGCATGAAGGAGCAGATAGAGCCATTTTCATGAATGAAAGAAAATGGAGAGGTGAAACCCTAGATCAACGATATAGGGAGATCTAGTGGCGATTAATTGATCCCCCTAGTATGAGGTAGAGGAGAGAAGCGAAACTTTTCTGAAAAAAATGGGGCACATCAGACGGTAGCCGGAGGAGCAGTCATCTGGGCGCGCCGATTGGCCTGTGCGTCGATCGGCAGCTAATAAACAGTCAGTGTCGACGGCGATGGAGGGAGAGAAGAGAGGTAGAGGGAAAGAAGAGAGGTGGGAGGCCGACGATGGGGTTGCGGGTTCGAGCGGAGGCAAATGGAGACCGGCAAGCAAGCGGCTAGGGCGTACAGCGGGATCGCTCTAATACCATGTCAAACCGTAAAAATGATGTTATTACTTCAATAATAAAATAGCCCTCTATATATAGTAAAGGGAAATGCAAGAGGAGAAAAAAAACAAAATATTAAAATATTTCTAACAAATCTTTTCTCATCGTAAATTTTATGATGCAGAACAGGTGTCACACCTGTTTATCCTTCGGCATCGACACTAGGAGGCCCACCTTGGAGTCCACTAAGGAGGCATTCATCAGGGCTTCAACCCATATACCCCAACCAACTCTTCGCCTCTCATCACCAGGAAACGTGTGGTTGTTGAGGCCCGGGATCGAACACCCAGCCTCGTAGATAAGAGTCTTTCAGCTTTCATCACCAACTGAACTCAACAACTTACCGCTTCCTGATGATAGGAGGCGGAGATCTAGTTGGGATGTATGGGTTGGAGCCCTGATGAAAGCCGCCTTCATGGTGATGCAGGACAGGAGTCACACCTGTCTGTCACCCTGGAATCACCACTAGGGGACCTACCTTGGAGTCCACCAAGGCGGATTTCATCAGGGCTGCAGCCCATACACCCCAACTAGCTTTCCACCTCCCATCACCAAGAAACTGGTGAAAGAGCTCTGGTAAAAGATTCTAATCTAAGAGGTCGGGTGTTCTATCCCGGGCCTCAACAACCTATCATTTCTTGGTGATGGGAGGCGGAGATATGGTTGGGGTGTATGGGCTGCATTCCTGATGAAAGCTGTCTTGGTGAACTCCAAGGTGGGGCCCCTAGTGGTGATGTCAGGGCGGCAGGCAGGTGTAACACCTGTCCGGCATTTTTATGATGCAGGGCAGGTGTCACACATGCCTCACACCCTGGCATCACCATCAAGGGTCCAACCTTGGAGTCAACCAAGGCGGTTTTCATCTGGGTTGCAGCTCATACACCCAAAATAGCTCTCCATCTCCCATCACTAGAAAACGGTAGGTTGTTGAGGCCCGGGATCGAGCACTCGACCTTCTAGATAAGAGTCTTTCACTAGAGCTCTCATCATCAACTGAGTTGTTGAACTCCAAGGTGGGTCCCTTGGTGGTGGTGACACGGTGGCAGGCAGGTGTGACGCATGTCATGCATCACTTTAGATATCTCTTCAGTATTTTCAATAATTTTATCATGTTTTCTCATGATGTGCAAGTTCAAATAGCCAGTTTTGTATGTCAATCCCATTCTCATACTAAAATATGCATTAAACTATCACTTATAATCATTATCACATAATCCATAAGATCTTTAGTTTTGGTTAATAGTGAATACATAGTTGTATGGCCACTCAATTCATCAAATTGCGCTAGTTGAGCTCGTCTAAGAAAGGTAATTTATCACCACCTCACGAAGGTTAGTCCATATGTTAGTCTATGAAAAGGGATTCAACCGCAACCTATCATGGGTCAACTATGTTTTTCTATGGACCAAACTATAGTAGTCTTACTTAGTTCAAACACTAGCAAAGGACATGCATTTAATATATGAAATTCTAATAAGGTGCACATTACCATTAAATCATTGAACTCAACATGAACGTGCGGACGGTGATTAAAATATTGGTTGAAAATATTTGAGATAATGATTATGAGTTAAACACATTGATTGTCTAATCGCTCCTAACCAACAGTGTTTGGATTCTATGTTGGTGCTAAAAACCTTAAGCAGAGAAGGAAAAGCAAAAGAACACATTGAAAAGGAAGATCTTGAGGAGTAAAATTGGGGACATGGAAGGTTGAGGGCTAGGCGGAGTTGCATTGAGTCCACATATTGTAAAGCAATGGTCATTTGCTCTTTGGTAGATATAACATGAGATTCATCAACCAAAATAGTAAAACAATCATCTCTGATATCTTCAACAATATTTTTGTTGTCTCACTTATACTTACACTATTTCTTTTTGAATCTTTGTTTATTAGGAACATTTTCTAGAAATCAATCCTTAAACTTTGGGTGCTTTTTCAAATCACTCATTAAACTAAAAAATGAATCAAATAAGTCCCTAAACTATTAAAATCAGTCTAAAATAATCCCAAAAGTGATTTTCATTACCTATTTTTACAGATATATATATAAATACTATTGTCGTACCTTTTTTCTTGTTTCATTAAATTTTCATTTTACAACACTATTAACAATATTAGATATTTCTAAGAAAAATGAATATAAATAATAAAAAATAAAGTATTTTAAATTACTCAAACTTGAATATTGGAGTAAAATGAGAAACTTATATTGATTTATTGTTTGTATAGTTCATTTTTTTGGCATTTATTTACCGAGATTGAAGAAATGAGAGCTTCTTCAGCTTGGTAAAAATTTGAATTTTGTTAGCTTTAAGAGATGAAGAAAGGGACAGAATCAAGAGCATCTTCTCAACCGCAAATCGGAAGGATGACATTTTCAAGGAAATAATTACAATTTTTCATTTCATCCTCAAAATCAAGAGCATTTTTTCACTCAAAACCAATAGCAATAATTTACAGACATGTTTAATCAAGTCATCACATATAAAAGTAATCATAATGTTCCCAAAATAAGTCAGCTTATCCCAAAAAATTACTATGCTACTTGTAGCATCAATAAAAAAAAGTTTGATCCTGCAAAATAACAAAACAAAATAAGTCAAGTAGGAGTTTCTCACAATATAACTATGCTTCTTTTAGCTGAGAACGGTTGTACCGGGAGGAGGAAACTGAGAGGCGAAGTACTGGGAGGAATAATTGAGATAGCCACTATGTTTAGAATTAAAAAAATAAGTGTTGGGTACATTGGTTCTAATGTACCTGATTTGAAGAAGTCTCACCCTCCTCAATGATATACATCAAAATGTATTTGATGTATTTTTGAGTTATCTTGTGCAGGTTAAGTATTTGCAGGGAAAGATGAAAAGATTCTAAGTTCATGTGTCGACACCCAGAAGAAATGTGTCGACACTTAAGAAGACTTGTGTCGACACCCAGGCAAGCAGTGTCGACACTTGGAGTACTTGTGTCGACACCAGTGATGCAGAGTCGACACCAGACAGAAAGTGTCGACACAAGGAGCTGTGTCGACACTCAATGAAGAAAAGTTCAGTGAAGCTGTGTCGACACTTAGCAGTTGTGTCGACACCCAGAGGAACTGTGTCTACATCAGAAAGTGTCGACACTTGGAGGCTGTGTCGACACTCAGCAAAAGTCAGCAGAGTCTAAGTATAAGTGTCGACATGATGAAGAATGTGTCGACACTCTGCAGAAGACTCAACACATGAAGGAAGTGTCGACACTAGGAGACTGTGTCGACACTTAGCAAAGTTCAACAAAATTCTAAGTACAAGTGTCGACACAAATGAGATGTGTCGACATTCAGCAAAAGTCTCAACAGAAGAAGAATGTGTCGACACAAGAAGCTGTGTCGACACTCAGCAAGTATCAACACAGAAGACAAGTGTCGACACCAAGAAGAAGTGTCGACACTGAACAAGTTCAACACATGAATATGTGTCGACACAAGAAGTTATGTCGACACTTACAAGAATTCAACTAAGTACTGAAGAACAAGAAGCTGTGTCGACACACAATATCAGTGTCGACACATGATGAAGAAGCTGTGTCGAGAAGTGAATTCTACAACACAAGGAGTTGTGTCGACACCTTGAAGGCTAGTGTCGACACTTAGTCTACTTGTGTCGACACTTGGTCTATAATTGTCCACACTTAAAGACAGACTGTCTCGACACTTTCAGACAGTTACAGTTATTTCAAGAACTGACTGTATGACTTAACAGCTGTCATTCCAGCCGGTCTACTGCACCTGTCAGAGTTGTCAGAAAGCTGTTAGGAACCGGATCAGTCGGTCACCATGAAGAAGGCCTATATATAGGCTTATACTGTCAACAGAAAATGAGGATTCAACACAGATTAACACAAATCAGTTGAAGTGATCTGAAGATCTAAGTAGTTGGAGAGAGAGAGCTCCATCCAAGAAGACAGCCGTTGGAACCAGGCTGTGAAGAAGGATTCAGACCTAGTTCTGAATCTTAAGTTGCAGAGATCAAAGATCAGCTGCAGAGAAGATCAACTCTATTGTGTTCTACATTCAATAAGCTTTGAAGAAAAGCCAAGTGAGGTTGATCTCAGCAGAGTTCTTCCAAGAACTCATCAAGAACCTGTCAACTCATCTCTCTTTTTCAGAATTGTAGGTATATACACTTTGTATTCTTATTTTCTTGTAGGATCCTCAGGGATCTGAGTTGTAAGCCTGTAATTATAAAGGCTGAGTGGTAGGGTCTGTGTGCCTGAGTGTAGGAGATCTAATTCTCTGAGTGTAGGCCTGTTGTGGCTGAGTGTAGGTTTTGTGAAGAAGCTGAGTGTAGGTTTTTGGAGAAGACTGAATTGTAGGGCCTTGGGCCTGAGCTGTAGGAACCTGTTTGGGGTTCTGAGTGTAAGATCTGAGGATCTGAGATAGTGGAGGAGTTTGGCCGAATCTAGTACACTACTAGATAGGCGAAGGGGGAAAGTGGATGTACCCAAACCTTGGGGAACCACTATAAATCTGTGTGTTCACTGTGTGCATGGTTTATTCTGTGTTTGTTGATTGTTTGCTTTGAAGAAGTGATTATAAATCTGTGATATAATCTGAAATCTGCCTAAAAAGTTGAAAAAGATTTAGTCACTTATTCACCCCCCCCCCCTCTAGGTGATTAGGTACAATTTCTTTCAAGTGCTATCAGAGGGAGGTTACTCAAAAAGGACTTAACTGTCTGAGTAGATCCTGTTGGCAGATTCAGTATCAGTAAATTGCAGAATCAAGAAAATCAAGAAACATGGGTTCAACAGAGAATCATAAGGAACTTGCATCTATGAAGTTGCCCATTTGCAGAAAAGAGATTTTTGGCATCTGGAAGGAAAGGGTGAGACTATTTATGGAAGCCTCAGACCCTAGAATATATATCACAGTTAAAGAATGGTCATATGTGTCTATGAAGGTTTCAGTCCTGGATGCAAATCAGAGAACACCTAAGGATTTTTCTGAAATGACAAAAGATGAGATAATTCTAGCCACCATGGACAAGAGGGCTCAGAATATCATTGTGAGTGTCATAGATGATGCTACCTTTCAGAACTTGATACACTGTAAGACATCTAAGGAGATGTGCGATACCTTGATAGTGTATATGGAAGGTTCAGAAGAGCTGAGACAGGACAGAAAGTCATTGTTAAACCAGGAATATGAAAGTTTCAGGCAAGGTAAGTCTGATAGCATAACAGAATGCTATAAGAAGTTCTATAGGATTGTGAATGAGCTAATGTCCTATGTAAGAGATTTCAGTAATTATGAGCTGAATGAGAAATTCTTGAGGTCTCTAACAAAGGATTGGGACACCAAGATCTGTGTCATTAGAGAAATTGTCAAGTTAGCAGATATCCCTCCTCCAACATTGTTTGGAAAACTGCTATCCTATAAGATGCAGTTGATGGTGAGGAAAAAAGAGAAGACTACCAGAATTGAGAATAAAGAAAGAACAGTGGCATTCAAGACAGAAGCCACCAGAAAATACAGAAGTAAGTCTCCTTCACCACCTCCAAAGGTTGCTGAGACTGAGTCAGATAATTCAGAAAGCAGAAAGTCTGAAAGCAGTGAAAGTGATGAGAACTTTGCAGCATTCACAAGACACTTTCAGAAGTTTCTAAAGAAGAAACAGTGGAGGACAAAGCCATCCACATCACAGGGTAAAGATGGCTATTATCAGAACAAAAAGTCATCAAAGAAAGACAGGAGAAAGCCCAAGTCAAGCAAAGCAACTCTATCAAAAATTGTATGCTATTGCTGTAACAGACAAGGACGTGTTATTGCAGACTGTACAGAGAAAAGGAAAGAGCCTAATGATAAAAAGAAGACTCAATTCAAGGGCAAGAAGGAAAGCTCCTTTGTTGTCAAGAAGGACAAAAGCCTGTCAGATATATCTTTTTCAGAAACTGAGTCAGAAGCTGAAGCATATATAGAACTGTTTGCTGAAGAGGAGGAAGAAGAGTTCATCCAGATAATGAACTCTATATATGAGCAAGAGGACACTCAGTGCCAAGAACTGATGGCATTAACAGAAGGTGACAAAATCTAGGAGCAGCCTGGACCTAGTAAGGTACAAAATTGTTCTTTAAGTTCAATTTCTTGTGCTAGTTCAGAATCAGATTCATCATCATCAAGTGATGAGAGTGCATCTGAGTCTGAAGGGGATATTCATCAATTGATTGATGAATATAGAGTTCTGTTGCAAGCATTTAAGAAAAGCAAATCCTTGGTCAAGAGTCAGGCTAAGGAGATTGCAAGTCTCAAAGTGGCTGTAACTGATTTTGAGAAGTTGTTTGATCAAAAATTAAATGAAATAGCCAGACTGAAAAACATAACTGTTATTCAGATGGGGACTATAACATTTAAGAATGATCAAATCAAAAGTCTGGAGATTAATCTTCAGAAGGAGAGAGACATTGTTGCTATGTTTTCTAAACCTAAGTCTGTTCTACCCTTAATTGATGAATTTGTTCATCAAAAAGGTAAAACTGGATTAGGGTTTACTAAACCTGCTAGAACTATTCAGTCCAAGTCTAAGGGCAAAGTCTCAGCTCTCAACAAGCCAGATGTAGATAAAACAGCTAGGAATGTACCTAAGCAAAGGTACAATAGGTTTGAGTGCTGGTGCTGTGGCAAGATATGTCACTTTGTCATAGACTGTTGGCATAATTTTAATGCCAAGTTGAGTAGCAAACTGCCTGTTGGAAGATCTGCAGGTAGCTTTGTTAAGAGGCAAACTAACCAGTACCAAGGACCCAAGAATTCTTTGTATTCTAAGGTCAACTAATCTGTTTTGCAGGTAAGTCCAAGTGGTTATGTCCCAATATGGTACTTGGACAGTGCATGTTACAGGCATATGACTGGAACTAGGGGATTGCTAAAGGACTACACACCAATCAAGGATGGTCCTAAAGTCACCTTTGGTGGTTCTGAAAAAGGAATCATTAAGGGGTTTAGTAACATTTCTAGCACTCATATAATTATTACTCAAGTGTCTTATGTCAAAGGTTTGAAACATAACCTTATTAGTATAAGTCAACTGAGTGATCTAGGATATGACATCTCATTTGTCAAAGATGGTTGTCATATCAGGAGGTCAAATGATCAATAGATCATTTTGACAGGTTATAAAAAAAGAAATGTCTATTGCATAGACATTATGTGTGAGAACAATGGTTCTCCAGTGTGTCTTGTAGCTGATGAGAAAGTCTCTCATTGTGTCAAATGGCACAAGAGACTAGCTCATCTTAACTACAAGACAATTGACCAACTCTATAGCAAAGAGTTAGTGAGGAATGGTACTCAAGTTAAGTGTATTAAAAATGGAATATGCTCAGCTTGTCAAAAGGGCAAGCAGACTAGATCCACCTTTAGTAGCATTGAAAACAAAGATGCTGTGAGGTGTTTATATCTCTTGCATATGAATCTCTTTAGTCCTATGCCAGTTCACAGCCTCGGTAGGAAGGTCTATACATTTGTGGTTGTAGATGACTACTCAAGGTTTTCCTGGGTGTTCTTCCTTAGACAGAAATCTGAAACACCTAGTATCTTCTATAGCTTTGTCAAACAAATTCAGAATGAACTAGACAGTACAGTGGTCAAGATAAGAAGTGACCATGTTACTGAATTCCAGTCTGATAGCATGACAAAACTATGTGAAAAATTGGGATATTTCAGAAATTTTCTTCACCAAGAACACATCAGCAAAATGGCATTGCTGAAAGAAAAAATAGAACTTTGATTGAGGCTGGTAGAACCCTATTAAGTGATACATCTCTACCAGAATATTTCTGGGCTGAGGCAGTGAATACTGCATGTCATGTAATTAATAGGGCTACCATTACTAAAAGCCACAACAAGACTTCCTATGAGATTGTGAAAGGCAGAAAACCAAACCTATCCTAATTCAGGATCTTTGGTTGTAAATGTATTATACTTAACAATGGTAAGTCTTACTTGACTAAGTTTGCTGCCAAATCCCATAAGGGGATCTTTGTTGGGTACAGCAACAATAGTAAGGCTTATAGAATCTACAACTTGACTACTCAAGTTGTAAAAGAGTCAGTACATGTAGTATTTGATGAACCTAGACTTATTAACAATGAGTTGTCTAGAAGTATTTGCAGCTCCACAGGTGTAACTAAGAAGATGGACAAGCTCACTATTGAAGAAGAATCTACTGCAAATCAGCTAGTGGATGATAGTGGCTGTTTTCTAGGGGGAGTACTACATGTACCAAATGCAGAAGAAGATCTAGGAGTGCAGCAAGTTGAAGAAGCTGAAGGAGTTCAACCTGAAGTCAGGCTGCCTCCAGCTAATAGACATATAAAAGATCATCCAGCAGAACAAATCATTGGTGATCTAAGACAAGGGGTACAAACAAGCAGCAGAAATCTGAATGCAGTACTCTACTCCAGTTTTCTATCCCAAGTAGAGTCAAAGAAGTTTGAAGAAGTCATCCTAGACCATCATTGGATTGAGGCAATTCAAGAGGAGCTGAATCAGTTCAAGAGATGCAAAGTCTGGGAGTTTGTTCCTAAACCAAAAGACCACAACATAATTGGAACCAAGTGGATCTTTAGGAACAAGATGGATGAACATGGAGTGATTGTCAAGAACAAAGCAAGACTGGTTGCTAAGGGATATAGGAAGGAAGAAGGTATTGACTTTGATCAAACCTTTGCTCCAATAGCCAGACTGAAAGTCATAAGAATGTTCCTGGCCTATGCAACCTTTCAAGCATTTAAAGTTTACCAAATGGATGTTAAGTCAGTCTTTCTGAATGGTAATCTGAAAGAAAAGCTCTATGTGGAACAACAATCAGGTTTTGTTGATTCAACTCAACCTAATTATGTCTATAGACTTAGGAAGGCTTTGTATGGGTTAAAACAAGCCCCTAGGGCTTGGTATGAAACTCTGTCTAGTTTCCTCATTGAGAATAAATTCACAAGGGGGAAAATAGACAAGACTCTATTTCTTAGGGAATCCAGAGGCAAGATCATACTAGTCCAAATATATGTAGATGACATCATATTTGGGTCTACTGAAAGTAGTCTTTGCAAAAAATTTGCAAAACTAATGCAAGGACAGTTTGAGATGAGCAGTATGAGGGAACTTAAGTTCTTCTTGGGTCTCCAAGTTAGACAGACTGAGAATGGTTTATCCATATGCCAGTCTAAGTTCACCCTAGAACTGATAAGGAAGTATGGTATGGATTCATCCAGTACCATGAAAACTCCTATGGGGTCAAGTATGTCTCTTAGCAAAGATAATGCAGGGAAACCTGTAGATGAGACTTTGTATAGAGGGATAGTTGGTTCCCTTCTATATTTGACTGTAAGTAGACCAGATATCATGTATGCTACATGTGTCTGTGCTAGGTACCAAGCATGCCCTAAAGAGTCTCATTTGACAGCAGTCAAAAGAATACTGAAATATCTAAAGGGCACTCCATATCTAGGCCTTTGGTACCCTAGGAATGGAGACTTTGAACTAACATGTTATTCAGATGCAGATTTTGCAGGCTGCAAAGAAGATAGAAAAAGTACAACTGGAACCTGTCAATTCCTAGGTGGAAGACTGATTTCATGGAGTAGCAAGAAGCAAACAAGTGTGGCTATCTGCACAGCAGAATCAGAGTATGTGGCTGCAGGAAGTTGTTGTGCTCAACTTCTATGGATACAACATCAGCTTGAGAATTATGGTATTCAAGTAAGTAGAACACCACTGTTTTGTGATTCTACTAGTGTTATATCTATTGCTAACAATCATGTTTCCCATAGTAGAACTAAACATATTGAGATAAAATATCATTTTCTAAGAGAACATGTAGAAAAAGAAGATATATCACTAGAGTATGTAAATACAGATAATCAACTAGCTGACATGTATACTAAGCCTCTAGAAAAAACCAAATTCAATAGGTTCAAAATTGAATTAGGTATGATAAACTTAGAATAAGTTTACTGAAATGGTCAAGTAAAAAGGTGTTGACACACAGAGTTATCTGTGTCGACACAGAAAGGTGGTGTTGACACTTCAGGGAAAAGGTGTCGACACAGCTAGGAAGTTGGTGTCGACACTTCAGAAAATTAGTGTCGACACATACAGGGTAGGTGTCGACACATCCAAGCTGGTGTCGACACTTAGACTTTACACAGAATTAGACAAGTAAAGTCTCGACTAAGTCTCGAGCTAAGCTGTGTCGACACATAGACAAGTGTCGACGCATATGTTCTATCGACTATACTTGTGTCGACACATAGGTGTCGAGACATTATAAGTCTGTGTCGACACTTATCAACTGTGTCGACACAATTTAAGTTACTTAACGCGCCCTTTCATCTTCAATACTAGAAAGGTATAAATAGGATTTCGTCATTGTCTGTCGACACGCTCACCAAAGTTTCGAGACCAAACTTGTGTGTCGACACCTCTCTTCTCTTCATTCAAATTCTTCAAACCCTAATGACGCCAAAGCTCGAAGAGAACGTAAATGAAGGCTATGAACTAGTGCGGCATGCGTTTGATGACGCAGAATCGGAGATCAAGGATGTGGTAACCCTAGTCGCAAACTCAGGGTTAGATTTTCTTGTTTCAGAGCCAACCAAAATATGGAAGAAAGAAGTATTGGAATTTCTGAATGGAGCAACCCAAGACGACTCTGGACTCAAGATAAAGTCAAGGGTTCATGGAGAAAATGTGAAGGTATCACCTAAGAGTGTGAGAAAGGTACTAAACCTACCAAGGACAAAGGAAGAAGATGAAGTTACTGCTTCTAAGACCAGAGAAGCTTTAACATGGTGTGTACTGGATTACAAGCTGAAAATTGGATCAGTATTCAATAGAAAGGGGATGAACAGCCAAGGCAAATTTCTCTCAGAAATTGTTGGCAAGGTGATCTTGAGTAAGCCTGGAGGGCATGACAGGGTATCAGCCCATATGTTCAATCTTATGACAAGGATTATCTTCACATTGAAAACTGATTGGTCTGTAGTAGTCTTTGATAAGATTAAGGAGAGTTTGAAGAAACCCAATTTGGGTAGGATACTCAGTCTTTACTTGGCTAGTAGTATACCAGAAGTAATGAGTCAAGCTGCAGGCTCTAAAATAAATCATATGAGGAAGATGGACATGAGACTCTTCACAAGATGGGATAGGGTCTTGACAAAGGAATTACCTACTCCTGAGAAAATAACTCCACAGAAGAAGAAGAAGACAGCCCCAGTGGCTCAAGATTCATCTAGCAGTTCTGAGGAGCAAGTTGTCTTCACTCCTGATGAAGAAGACACTGGAATTGCTGAAAAGTCTCCAGCTGTACAAGAAGTTGCAGAGAGGCAGGGGGAGCTACCTCAAGCTAGCACAGTACACCAGGATTCTATCCAGGGGGAGCCTCTAGTATGGAAGAACCAACTCCACTAGAGAGTGAACAAGCAACCCAGATCATACTTGAGGTACTCACTGAAATCAATAACTTAGTTTTTCCTATAGAGGATACTGTTTTGTCTGATTCATTAAATAATGTTAATCAGCAAACTCCAACACATAGCCAGCCCCCAGATGTTGTCATGGAGGACACATCTGTTGCAGCTCAAGTGGACCCACATCAAGTAACTGATGAGATAAGAGAATCTCCATCACTACCTCAACAAGAGTTTACAATGGAAGATCTCTTCCTTAATCTGGACCAAGCAGACTTTGAGAAGGAAAGTACTGCTGCTGAGGGGGAGAATGCTCAAGTTGAGGGGAAGCAAGTGGAAATTCTAGAAAAAACAGCAAGGAAAGAGCCTGAGAAGCCAAAGGAAGTTGAGGAGCTCCCTAGGGAGAGGGTAGACATAGCAAGCACATCAGCTTCTGAAGATGAGGAGGCTACAAGAGCAAAGAAAAGGAAATTTCAAGTCTTCAAGAGGAGGAGCCAGACTTATAAGAAAGCTCTGCAAACTATAGCACCACAGCCTGCACTACAGCCAGCACCAACTGTAGATTACAGTGCTCTGATGGTTGCTATGCAAATTAAGCTTGATGAGCACAGGAAAGCCATAGAAACATATATGGATGAGGGGCATAAGTCTTTACAGTTTGATCTGGCCCAAGACATTAAGTCTATAAGATTTGAAATGAATCTCAATAAGAAGGAGATGACTGACTGCTTCCACAAGGGAGGGAATGCAGTAGTCTACTTAGCTACTCATCAGGAGAAAATAAAAGCTCAAGTGGATGACATTGCACTGAAGCAAGGATATATTCTAGAAAATCAAATAAGAATGAATGATAATTTGACAGCTTCCCACAATGCAATTGTCACAGAGATGAAGAATATAGCTACTGGTCAGACTACCTCTAATGCTACTGCTAAGGCAGAGTTTGATAAATCTTTACAAGAGAGTATAACTGTTGTTACTTCTGCTATTGAAAATTCTCAGAAGTTGATAACTGAAAAACTCCAAAAGTTGAAACCTTTCTTCAAAGATGGAGTAAACTATTTGGATAACCAAATAAGATTTCAAAAGGATGATCTAAGGGATCACATTGAAAGAGAAGTCATAAAGGGGGAGAGGGTGTTAGTCAAAGCCAGCTCTGATCATGCAAAGTGTATTTCTAATTCTATCAGAGCAACTCTTGGTTATCCTCCTTTATGTGATGATGACAATGTGGCAGAGTCTGGGATACATCCTGCATATCTAGGAGGGGAGCAACCTGAAGTGGCTCAAGTCATCTACCCTCCTCCAGACTTTGATATGGTACAGGCAGATATACAGTCCATGTATAGCCCACCTGAGTGAAAGCACAATGTCATTATAGAAAAAGTGGTTCAGCCAGTATCTGATGCTATGCAAGAATCTTTGCTGAAAGAACAAGAAGTCAAACTGTCCAAGAAGAGGTTCAGAGAGCAAGCTGAACAAAGGCCTGATTTTGAACAGTGGAGTCTCACTTCAAGAAATATCATTCTAACTGCATGGAAGGCTGCCAAAGATAATGTTCAAGATAGAAATAAGTGGTATTCTGAACTTGAGTGGAGAAAGCATGAATCTAGGCAAGAAGCCATAGTGCAATATAGAAGAAAGGCAAAGATGGGAAAGCTACCTTCTACTACCCAGGAGCCTAGCAAGTACTTTCTCAAGCTTTATCATTACTTTGAGAGACAGAAGATTAAAGCTGAAGAGCTAAACAAGGAGCTGAAAGGGAAAAAGCCTGCTGATACTGAAGATGCTGAAGCCCCTGTACAGGCCAAGATACAGTCTGGAAAGGGAATAGTGATCAAGGATGCTGAGCAAAAATAGAATAGAATTTTCTTCAGTTTACAATTGTAATCTTTTGATTTTAAACACTTTGTAAACATTTGTAAAATGAATATGACAAAGTTGTTAGAACAATGTGCTGTGTGATAAATCTATTTCATAAATGTTCTGAGATGGTATCTATGTATACATGTTTGTTTAATACATGTTTATGTTTGCCCTGTTATATAATCCTGCTTTACATCATGCTATGATTTTATTCTGTATGGTATATATCATTGACTAAGGGTTATGACTTCTCCAAATATGGGGAGATTGTTGGGTACATTGATTCTAATGTACCTGATTTGAAGAATCCTCGCCCTACTCAATGATATACATCAAAATGTATTTGATGTATTTTTGAGTTGCCTTGTGCAGGTTAAGTATTTGCAGGGAAAGATGAAAAGATTCTAAGTCCATGTGTCGACACCCAGAAGAAATGTGTCGACACTTAAGAAGACTTGTGTCGACACCCAGGCAAGCAGTATCAACACTTGGAGTACTTGTGTCGACACCAGTGATGCAGAGTCGACACCAGACAGAAAGTGTCGACACAAGGAGCTGTGTCGACACTCAATGAAGAAAAGTTCAGTGAAGCTGTGTCGACACTTAGCAGTTGTGTCGACACCCAGAGGAACTGTGTCTACATCAGAAAGTGTCGACACTTGGAGGCTGTGTCGACACTCAGCAAAAGTCAGCAGAGTCTAAGTATAAGTGTCGACATGATGAAGAATGTGTCGACATTCTGCAGAAGACTCAACACATGAAGGAAGTGTCGACACTAGGAGACTGTGTCGACACTTAGCAAAGTTCAACAAAATTCTAAGTACAAGTGTCGACACAAAGGAGATGTGTCGACATTCAGCAAAAGTCTCAACAGAAGAAGAATGTGTCGACACAAGAAGCTGTGTCGACACTCAGCAAGTATCAACACAGAAGACAAGTGTCGACACCAAGAAGAAGTGTCGACACTGAACAAGTTCAACACATGAAGATGTTTCGACATAAGAAGTTGTGTCGACACTTACAAGAATTCAACTAAGTACTGAAGAACAAGAAGCTGTGTCGATACACAATATCAGTGTCGACACATGATGAAGAAGCTGTGTCGAGAAGTGAATTCTACAACACAAGAAGTTGTGTCGACACCTTGAAGGCTAGTGTCGACACTTAGTCTACTTGTGTCGACACTTGGTCTATAATTGTCCACACTTAAAGACAGACTGTCTCGACACTTTCAGACAGTTACAGTTATTTCAAGAACTGACTGGATGACTTGACAGCTGTCATTCCAGCCGGTTTACTAAACCTGTCAGAGTTGTCAGAAAGCTGTTAGGAACCGGATCAGCCGATCACCATGAAGAAGGCTTATATATAGGCTTATACTGTCAACAGAAAATGAGGATTCAACACAGATTAACACAAATCAGTTGAAGTGATCTGAAGATCTAAGTAGTTGGAGAAAGAGAGCTCCATCCAAGAAGACAACCATTGGAACCAGGCTATGAAGAAGGATTCAGACCTAGTTCTGAATCTTAAGTTGCAGAGATCAAAGATCAGTTGCAGAGAAGATCAACCCTATTGTGTTCTACATTCAAGAAGTTTTGAAGAAAATCCAAGTGAGGTTGATCTCAGCAGAGTTCTTCCAAGAACTCATCAAGAACCTGTCAACTCATCTCTCTTTTTCAGAGTTGTAGGTATATACACTTTGTATTCTTATTTTCTTGTAGGATCCTCAGGGATCTGAGTTGTAAGCCTGTAATTATAAAGGCTGAGTGGTAGGGTCTGTGTGCCTGAGTGTAGGAGATCTAATTCTCTGAGTGTAGGCCTGTTGTGGCTGAGTGTAGGCTTTGTGAAGAAGCTGAGTGTAGGTCTTTGGAGAAGACTGAGTTGTAGGGCCTTGGGCCTGAGCTGTAGGAACCTGTTTGGGGTTCTGAGTGTAAGATCTGAGGATCTGAGATAGTGGAGGAGTTTGGCCGAATCTAGTACACTACTAGATAGGCGAAGGGGGAAAGTGGATGTACCCAAAGCTTGGGGAACCACTATAAATCTGTGTGTTCACTATGTGCATGGTTTATTCTGTGTTTGCTGATTGTTTGCTTTGAAGAAGTGATTATAAATCTGTGATATAATCTGAAATCTGCCTAAAAAGTTGAAAAAAATTTAGTCACCTATTCACCCCCCCCCCCCCCTCTAGGTGATTAGGTACAATTTCTTTCAATAAGATATTATAATTATTAAAACCACTTTGGGATTATTTTTGAATGGTTTTTATAGTTTATGGACCTATTTGAATCATTTGTAAGTTTAGAAACTGATTTGAAAAATGACCTAAAATTTAAAGACTGATTTATCGATTTTGCTCATTTTCTAACATCACTGAATTTGTACCATTATTATGTGATAAATGTTCATGGAAATCTCCAAAGTTTTAAAAATTTTCTTATGTCGTCAATCCCACATACCTTGGATCGAACCATTAAGAAGTGATCTAGCGTTAGGCCATGTGAAATTCAGGCTGTGGGCTTCCAAGGTACAAGATTAGAAATTTAGGATCATAAAAATTAAAACGTTCTAAATGAAGATATAACCCATTACAGGTACAACTAAGTTCATTACTCTTATTATATAACTTATGAAAAAGTTTAATTATTTAATATTAAAAAGTTCATTACAGGGATGCCTTGGATAGAACCGTTAAGAAATGATCTAGCTTTAGGCCATATGAAGTTCAGGTTGGGTGCTTCCAAAGTACAAGATTAAAAATTTAGGATTATATAAATTTCATCGTTCTAAATGAAGATATAACTCATTACAGGTATAACTAAGTTCATTACAGTTTCTCTCATAATGGAACTTATGAAAATGTGAATTAATTAATATTAAAAAAATTCACAAATACGAAATGCAAATAACGAAGTAAAGGCAGACGGACAACCTTGAGGGCAAGATATACAAAGAGCTCCCTCAAATCACCGGGAAGGGAGAGTTGACAGTGGAGAGCAGAGAAGGGAACGCGATGGAGCAGGATATTGGATAGGAGAATGTGGTGAAGTCGAAGAGGAGAGGTGAAAGGTGAGAGGGCTGGCCGGAGTTGCATTGAGTTGTAGATGTGAGGCAAAGGTCCAAGGAGGGGATGAGATCGTTAGACTATGATTTGCATCAGAAGAAAATGGAGGGAGGAATCCTGAAAGAGTGAAGCAAGGATGATTGTAAAGGAGAAGAACCTACTGGGAGGAAGATCGAAGCAAGAAGAAGGAAAGAAAGGGAAGAAAGGGAAATGGGGAAAAGACCATGATATTAGGGCTTTTTAGATTACATTTTTTCTACATGTAATAGTCTTTTGTGAGGTGGCATAGGGCCAAATATAGAGACCATCAGAAACAAACAAACAAAGAACATGTGACGATGGAGGGTCAGTACAAGATATTAGGGCAAAAAACTACGAAAAAGCCAATGGAGGGACTCATTGGAGGTCAATGGAGTGATTTTGGGAGTCCGCTTATGGACAATGTATGGGTATGAGGAAAAGCTGGTGACAAGATTGGGAAAAAGAATAGCCAAGAACAAATGAAAGGAGGGGCTGAGAAAACAACAAGATAAATACATGACCAAATCTAAAATAATTTGATGGGAACAAAATTTAGAGTGCTTTCAAAGAGTTTTTTATACTAAGAGTATGAAGTAATGAGAAGATTAAAAAGATGCCCTAATGAGAACATTAAATCATGAGAATCATAAATATCACAAAACTCTTGAATAATTTGATAGGAAAATCCAAGTTAGAGTGTCTTCAAAGTTTTTCCAAGACAAAGAATTCACCCCACGACATTAGCATTGAGAAGCGTTAATGTAGGAATGACTCAGAAGGATATTATTTAGGATACCGAACCAAGATGTCTACCAATTTATACAAAAGACATGGCCAAAATTACACCAAATTGAGATTAAGATAGTCACGCAAAAATGAAGGAACTAATCTTTAATTAAAGAGTTCAGAAATGCCAACTAATGTTGAAAAAATATTTTGCCATTAATAAAAATTAACAAAAATAAGATGATAAATTATGGGGTCGAACACCGGAATCCAAAACCTATGAGAATAATCTTAAATAAACTACGCAAAATAAGAAAGTTATTGTGGTATGAAGGTTGTATTTCCGCATGCAATCCTTTACGACCTAGGAAGCACCAGTACGGGTGCCGGGTATGATACGTATTGGGTACGGCGGTATTGCAAAATTTAAAAACAAAGATTCAGGTACGGCGAGATACTTTATTAAAAAAATGCGCAGCCTTGTGCACAAAGCATCCTCGCGGGGTCCCACCACAAGGGTGAAATGAAGGCAAACCTTAAAATGCATTTTTGCAAGAGGTTGCTTCCAGGACTCGAACTCGTGACCTCAAGGTCACAAGACAACAACCGGTGTGCCAAGGTTCCCCTCAAGTGCAATAAAGTCCTCAAAACAATGAAACATCAAGCATAAATAATAAATTTTTACAAACCAATGCAACATAGCATACAACAACAACACTCAAGCCTTTAGGCCACTATAGTGTGGTTGGTTGTATGGATCCTTTGTCACCATTGTACCCATCTTTTGTCATAATTTTACTAATGCCTAAGTACATCATGTCTTTCCAATGCAACATAACATGAAGTTCTTAAAATAAAACATTCATAAACATTTCAAATTTAACAACTTATAGTTCAACTAAAAGAGATAAAAACAAAGGGTGACTAAATCGCAAGACCAGTTGCCACATTGCCTCTAAAACCCCACCGAACAGTCCCCAAACTTCATGGAATTTCATAAGGTCCCCAGTGCCCTTAATTGCAACGAGTTTAAGGAGAGTTAAACTGAGCTTTTTGTGTTTTACAAACTTACAATGAGCCTACCCAAGAATAATGGGTTTCAGTAGACACCAGAGCTGAGTCAGGAATTTCTGGCCCAAAAGGCAGCCTCGTTGCCAACACAAACCTACAACTCCTTGATTTCACGCAAGACTTTGTGGTGGAGTGTGATGTATCGGGTAGAGGGATCGGAGCGGAACTACGCAACGTTGCCAGGATCACAATTCGGATCGTGGGATCGAACGATCCTATGATCTGGATTCTGAATTTTGATCTGGATCGTAAGTAGGATAGAAATCGGGCTCACTCAACTGGGAGGGCGATCTGGATCGTAGGATCGGTAGGATCGCGAGCCGATCCCGATCCTATCGATTCGGATCATATATAAAATTATCATGTGTCGTCAATAAACCATATTCGCTTGCGCTTCAGTTCTGCCCTCGATATACCCTATTCTCTTCCTTTCACTCTGCTGATGTCGACGCTCTCTTCCTTTCTCTTTGCCGACACCGACACCGACGCTCTCTTCCTTTCTCTCTTTCGACGCCGACGCTCTCTTCCTTTCTCTTTGCCGACGTTGACGTTGACGCTCTCTTCCTTTCTCTCTATTGACGCAGACGTCGACGCCGACTGTTATCTCACCAAGTATGAGGTATTGAAGATCCTTCTCCATTTTTGCATCCTTCACTTCATTTTATTAGTAAAAACTACAAATATGCATCTTCGAGCAAAATGGGATGATGATCAGAATGACAGTGGTGATGATGGCGATGCAGAAAATGTAGAACTTGATGATGAGGACGTGGTTGATGTAGTTACGTATTTATATTAATGGTTTTGTGTCGGTCCGACGAACATAAAAATTATTTGATCATTTATCGTGATGTGAACTTTATGTTTGCTTATGTAAAATTTATAGTTATAACTTAGAACGATCTTATTTTTGTTTTTAGTTGTTCATTTGCTTATTTTTTATATAAGTACTCAAATGTTGATTAGTTTTATAGTTTTAAATGTGATAAATGTGTGTATTAGATGATACAAAATTCATTTTCATATTTTAAGTCTTAATTTACGATTTTTGTAGAATCTTACGATCTTCGATCCAATCCCATGATCCGATCTGATCCAACCGGGAAACGATCCCACCTAGGATCTTGATCCTGACAACCTTGGTTCTTACGGTAACAAGAGCATCTCATTGTATTTGCAGTAGTAAATTTGTGGCCTATCACATGTTGTCTACTTATGAGCAAAAATTGAATGGATTGGTGAAGGCAGTATGACTATATGCCCTTAAAGGAGAACATTTCAACATCAAGGCCAATGACTACAGACTGAAATACCTCTTAGAGCAGAAGAAGTTGACTACCTCCCAACAACACAACTTGATCAGCAAGCGCCCGGCGTTTAACTTCACCATCAAGTATCAGGCTAGGAAGCTCAAAGGAGCGGAGGTCTCTTTTGTTGCCTGATGAGGAGGAGGGGATGTAGATGGCCCTTTTGAGCCGCACGTGGCACTCTTCGAGGCCATTCAGAAGATGGTCACCACCAACCCCATTCTGGGGAAGATACGGGAACACAGAGACAGGGGAGCTCTTAGTCGGTGGAGCTACAGATATAGGTTGATCGGGCTCAATGGGAGAGTCTAGCTCATGATGATTTCGCCACGGGACCCGCTCATCACCAGCATCATCCACAACCTCACTCATGGGGGTGTGGAAAAAACACTGCAGTGGTACAGGCAATCTTTTTTGGAATGGACTAAAATACATAGTCAAGCAGGCAGTGCGCAGCTACACTATGTATCAGCAGAACAAGAATTTCTAAACGCACTCAGTTAGGCTCTTACAATCTCTTCATGTTCTATCGCAGACCTAGGCGGAGGTCTCTATGGAATCATTGAGGTTTTCCACGCTCGCAAGGCAAGTCGGTGCTCTTGCGGTGGACGGTTTCTCCAAGGGAGTGCATTTTATATGATTAAGTCATCGTTACAGCAGTCGGCGTAGCACACGCTTACTTCAAACATAGTTTGCTTGCATGGGGTACACGAGACCATCATGTAGGATCGTGATGCAATGTTTATGTGAAGGTTTTTGTGCAAACTATTCCCCCACCATAGAACTATGTTGGCTTCTTCTACGCGTTCCATCCACAGTCTGACAGACAGGTCGAGCTCGTGAACAAGACAATCAAGTTGTATTTGCTTCTTCTACGCGTTCCATCCACAATCTGACAGACAGGTCGAGCTCGTGAACAAGACAATCAAGATGTATTTAGGGTGATTGGTTAAGGATAACCCCAAGTCTTGGGTAGAGCACTCGACATGGGCAGAGCATTGAACGATGTCATTCAAAGTAGTTTGTGGATGTGATATGTCTACCATCATTCCATGCTCACCGGCGGAGGATAGGTTGATTTTAGAATGGTTGGACCAGCTACTTCAAAGCAAAGATCAGATCTTCGCCTCAGCCCGAGAGCATGTCCTTCACGAAATAACAAAGAAATACGATGATGACAGACACACGCCCATGGAGTTCTAGACGCATGACGCTCGTGCGACGCCTTAGCAACAAGCTCTCAATGCATTATTTTTGTCCATTCCATGTGTGCAAAGGATTGGAATGATGGCGAGTAGAAGATACATGTAACATGACATATTCCACGTCTCACAGCTCAAGAAATTCATTGAAGGGGCCATAACAGTCATTCCAAAATAACCACTAGTGTTTTATGGGCGACTCATACCACGGCCACTAAAGTTCATTCATTCCCTCCTCAATCGAGGAACTTGCGAGATCCTCGTTCGCTAGAAGAGACTATTGCAGAAGGACAATTGGAAGGCACTAGAGAATTTCCGAAAAGTAGACCCTGATTTCGAACTTGAGAACAAGTTCAATCTGAAGGAAGGGAGTGATATCACAGGTGATCTTATAATACACCAAAATGGCAGGAGACGACAGGACAACGGGCGTGGTTATGCCAAAATCAAACTTTATTTGCAATTATTTCTCATTATCGCATCTTTATTATTTTATTCACATTTATTTACTGACATCGGTTGGTCCAACCCGCATGCATTTGATTTAGACCGCACGCATTTGATTTAAACCGCACGTATTTGGTTTATGCGGGACTTTGTTTTTAAACTCATATTTGTAATAGAACCCAGTGTGTCTAAGTAATAATTTCAGTTTGAGTATCTTGAGGTTATAAGGCTCCCTCTTAACCTTATTCCCTACCATATGTCCACCATAAGGCAGCTACACCCTTGGGGATGTATGTATTTCCCCTCCTTGTATGCCTAACACTGCCAGCAAGCAGCGCGAGAGCAACAGTCGTTGCGGTTGTAAGGCCGCAACGACCGTTGTTGTAAAATTATCGCACACGCAGTAGCAGTGCCGAGTGCAGGCCATGCCTTAGACACAGACCATGGGTCTTCTTCTTGCTACTCATGATTCCCTCCTGCTTCAACCATTGACTCCCTTGCTCCAGATGCCACAGAAAGGCTCCGACCTTCGACCACATCATATGTTTTCATCAAGGATCTCTGGGAAAAACACCACTCGCATCCATTCTCGTCTCCCTCTGCCGCACGTGTATCCCATCACGTGGCTCAATCCTATGCACGAGCTTGTGACACAACTTATATATGAAAAATATAAATATAACTCTGAACATGACAATGACTCAAAATTCAAGGTTAACTTATATAATATGCATGCCCCATAAATGATTTAACTTAATCACTAATAGTACAAACTAGCATATGCCCTTGGTATGAATTAAACTAAAATAAAAATGGCAATACAACCATATTCTGTAGTACATAAATCTAGACAAAATAAAATAAATGACTCAGAGATGTAGGTGACCTAGTCTAATGATGAGGCGTCCTGCATCAAGCATAACCTCAAGTATAAAGATAAGTCAGGCATACTGAAGATTTGCTCAAGAATTATATTTTTTTTGTAACTTAATGTTGCCTTGACCAACCTGATGATAGCCACTGGCCCAATTATTCCCAGCGCCACCTCCATCCTCTGAGATAAATATGTTCTCATGATTGTAGAGATTTCTGTATTCGCCATTTTGTATTTGATTAATGACTCTTGGTTCAAGATCCATCAGAAGAGCCCTTGGGATGTAGTGTTGATCATCAGCTTGATAGAAAAAAACATCCTTCCTGTCACCACCCTGAAACATAGGTATAAAGATACTTAAGCCGTGGAGAAGATAAAAGAAAGCATGATTTTATATAAGCAATAACACCAACTGTAAAAATGTCATGCTCAAGAAGAAATTCATGGGAAAGCCAAACTCACAATGTTTCATATAATAATTCCTCAAGGGTACCTAATATGTCAGAAATATGTAAATCCCAATAATGTTAAAAAAGAATTCAAGATCCCGATTACACTAAATAAATTGTGTAAATATGTAAATAGTAGAAAACCTCAGAGATTTACAAAGTTTAAGGTAAATGAACGAATGTTGCTAAACACAGTACAGAACACCCACAAGGCAAAGGAGCCTTCCATTGTTTGGATTTACTAAATCGACAGAAAAGTTTTGCATTACCAAAGGATGTATAATCTAGATAATTTCAATTGGATGCATTTTTAGAATGCATCTAGGGCTGTTGAAAAAGAAAAAAATTATATGCCTAGTTTGAATAGTGATAAACATAATGCTTATCTTACTAAATGAAGACGTTGGCAAAGACAGTATATCCCATATATTAGCATAGACATAAATGAAGGCGTTGACAAAGACATGGATGACAACAGATCTCGTCTATCACTCAGAAAACTGTGTGCGTCAATAAAAACGAACACTGTATCCGGCATCGACAAAGACGGATAGTGTTGTCCCGGCCTACATTCGTCTACCGGACGTGTCCAGGGCCGAACATGGAAGATTCAGAACAGAAAGGAGAGTGTTGTTTACCTTTCATGATTCCATTATTGCTTTGTTGCTACTTCAAGGGAAGCATCAGTTGCCCAATCTGTGCGTAGCAACTACTGATTAGCAGCCGATTGTTTCCCCTGGATTTTTTATTATGTTCTTTCTTGTTTTGAGGTGTGTTGTAAATATTATTCGCAAGTTGCACTTTATTGTGAGGGTTCTAAGTCTTTTTATACTCTTGTCATGCTATGTATATATACCCATATGATTAATAAAAATTGTATGAGATTATTATTTCGTATATGGTATCAAAGCGCTCTTGGGAATCTCATGCCCTAAGCCGCAAGGTCCCTACGTTCTTCAATGCAGTCACTCACTTGTTCATTCGGTCTCTGTGATCATCTACTGTTGTTTGTGTGTGCTCAAATGTGAAGGGTAGTCGTCTTCCGTTGCCTGTGTGTGCTCGACTTCAAAGACAACTCGTCGCCCCGCTTCTTGCGATTGATCGACGGCAAAGAGGAGCCGTCTTCCATTACATGTGCATGCTCGACGACAAAGAGAATTCAATGTCCCGTCTCCTGCAATTGATCGACGACGAAGACGAGTCGGCATTTTTTGTTACCTTCGAATGCTCGACATCAAAGAGGAGTCGTTGCCACAGATCAACTTTGTTCCCTGTTTTGATGGAATAGATCTTCAGTGGATCACCTCTGTTGTTATCGATCATCCCTGAGAACTCTATCCATTGCCGATCTCTCCAACTTCATGTTGATCATTGTTGATTGCATACTCCTACTCTCGTACATATTTGCCTTCATTGTGATCCCTTGGTTAATCTGCATAATCTCGCTCTCGTTTTTTTGGAAGATAAGAATGACAGATCAGTCTAAATTCACTATCGGCTCTGCCAACACATCTGTTTCTCACCTTAGCCCAAATAATCTTCCTATTCTCCATCCCACATATAGTCTAAATGGAAAAAATTATCCTCAATGGACCCAAATCATTCACACTACTCTAAAGGGAAGATGAAAATTGAATCACATTGAAGAAGCTACACTTGTCAAGAGACTCAAGAGACTGACGCCAAACTTGAAAAATGGGATGATATCGTTGTGGAATTCAATGACACATGAGGTGAGCAAGAATTTTATATTCTTATCCACTACCCGGGAGATCTGGGATAATCTTTGTCAGACATGTTTTATGAAACAAGATATTGCCACATTATAAATTAGAGAGGAAGATTTTTTTTGTGAAACAAGGGAATTTATATCACTGGTTAGTACGAGATCTTGAATGGGGTCTGTATATAACTTGATTAATATTAAAATTTCAAGATGGAATGCAACAAGGATGCAAGATAGGATCTTCGAGTTCCCTTCTGGCCTAAACTCCAAATACGATCTCATCCATGTAAAAACTCTAGGTAAAGAACAATTTCTCACCCTCTCTAAAGTTTTCTATACTAATGGAGATGAAGAGGATCGTAGGGCAGCAATAATGGGTGAGAAACCAACATATGCAAAAAATCTGGCCATATAAAGGAAAAATGCTTCAAGCTTTATGGGAAAGAATAGGTTTTGAGTCGTACTAGAGGATTCATGTCAAGCTTGTTACATTTGGGACTATAGATGAGAAGTAGCGTGAAGTCAAAGACAGTACTATTGATGACGTACCAGACCTTAGCAAAAAAGAGTTAGAGTGTCTGCAAACCTACATTAGCTCTCTCAGTAAGCCCACAGGTACTTGTTGTGAGGACCCTTTCAGATCCCCTCAATTAATTATGTATCTTGGCTTAGTTTCAATTCATTCATCGCAGCACATTGCAGAAGCATGCACAGAGAATACAAATTAAATCACATAAAAACTTTTTTTACACTAAGTTTTGATTACAAGGATACATAATAGATATGCAAAGTGTTATAATAAAAACTATTATCTATTATTATTCAAAAACAAGAAAGGTCATCTTAGCCCAAATTTTGTATTCTTCAACTATGTGCTTGTTTTGACACAGGACGAATCTATAGGCGGCGAAAAATTGGCGACCTAACCGCACATGCTAAGCAAAGCAAGACGGATTAAGCCGCAGTTAGATAATAAACATTAATATCTCCCGCAAATAATTCAAAATAAGACATAATATTTTATTTGGGCAAAAACAGGCTTAGGTTTTCCTCCGCGCGGAAGGTCAAAGCAAGAGCGCGCGGCGAATGAACCGTGCAAATCACAATAATTATCTCAAACAAACCACCACAATACAATGTATATCCAAGCAAATATAGTGATCCAGTACAATACAAATATGCAGAAAATGATAAACCAATACAACGAAATCTCACAAAATAGTGGATTGACCAAGACACTGAAGACTTTGGAGCCGGATGCGCGGGACGACGATCGGAAATAGAACCGTCGGCGTGGAAATGACGTAGGTGGTTTTCCTCGGCGATGAATGGCGGAAATGGGGCGTAAATGGATAGATCTTGTCACGTAGGGGTAGATCCGGGCGAGGGGTGGATGGATCCGATGTTTGGTGGCGGATCCGGGCTAAGGGAGGGAGTATGGATGGAGGTAGAGACAGATCGGGGTCTGAAATTCCAAATCGGAGCTGATCCGGGAGGTGGGGCCTTTGGGTGGTGGTTTCACGTGAAAAGGGGGTTGCGGCAAGGAGTGGCAGGGGTTTAAAATGGGGCGGCAGCTGCAGAAATGGAAGGGTAGGCCAGCGGTGGTTAGGGGAGAGGAGTGGTCGGTCTGCGGTATTAATACCATGAGGGTAGGCGGACAGCAGGGGGTAGCGGGTTGTAGGTGAACAGGGGCGGTGGAGTGGCTAGGATTGATTGTCTGGGAGTGAAAAGAAGCGGCTGGGAGGCTTACTGGATAGAAGGTTGTGAAGGCCGGCGGTGGAAACAGGGAGGGGCAAACTATGGGCAACGAATAGTAAATTTCATTTTTGAAAAGTGAAACTCAAGGGAAATGAATTTTGGACAGCATGCCATCCACTGGTGGCTGGACTTTTTTGGGAGGCTGAGGGCAGCGGCTAGGGATTCTGGAGGGGGGAGAAAGTGGTCTAGGGTTAGGGAAAGTTTTGTGGAGGAAGATACCAACCTAGGAGTCGTCACCTAGGATTCCACAAAACCGACACCGTGGAGGGATCACGGGAATCCGGGAATAATTTCTCCAAACCCTGCGATAACCTAAACCAGCTCACTACAAGCCTATTTATAATGAAATAAAAGCTAGGGCATCCCACCTTCAACAGTTATGATTGGTCGGAGGTGGTGTCACCCAAATACATCAAAATACAACGCAAACTAATGAAGTAATATATCAAATTGATTCGCAGCGCGAATCCGAACACATCTGCAGTCCAATCGTCGAATTGGGCACGCCATACATGGAAAGCCACCAATCAGCCACGAACGGGCCCAAAACTCGTCCTTCACTGTAGGTGCTCGTCTCTGCTCTGCATCAATCTCCCATGATTGAAAGAATTCATCTCTCGATGAATTGGAATCGGAATTATCTCGATGTATGCCAGATAAGACTCGAAGAGGTCCACCAGAGGTCATCCAAGTGTCGTC
This sequence comes from Platanthera guangdongensis, assembly GCA_039583875.1. Taxonomy (NCBI): domain Eukaryota; kingdom Viridiplantae; phylum Streptophyta; class Magnoliopsida; order Asparagales; family Orchidaceae; genus Platanthera; species Platanthera guangdongensis. The sequence goes on along the minus strand of CM077162.1, from coordinate 55,085,586 downwards.
GATGGAAGAGTGTCCTCGCCAATAAACTCGCCCAGACTGAAAAGTTGACATCTCCGGTAAATGGAGACAATCGTACTGAAGTCAAAGTCCATGGGTGAATCGATCATGCTTTGCTGCAAGTACATAAGTGTCATCAACGTCTATAGTAGGAATGTATCGGCGGAATATGGTCTCTGAAATGCTCTCAGCGCTCAACTCATAAGTGGTGGATTCCGGTGCGATCGGCGGTGCCATAGGTAGAACCAAAGAAGACAAGTCTTCTGTTGGGTGGGTGTCAAAAGTGGGTGAGTAGTAGTGGTCATCAGACGTGGGTGGGCTATGAGGGTAGTAAGGCAACGAGAGTGGAGGTGTGGGCGGCTGGGAGTCCCAACTGCTTGAGTCCACATACTCGCGAGACTCGTAGTATGACGTCAGATCTCCAACATTAAATATCGGATGGATACCTATACTTGCAGTGATATCAAGATCATAGGTGGTTGCATTGATCCGTCTCATGATTATATAGGGATTCATTCGCCTAACGCTCAAGCTTTTAGCAAGCCTCGCATGGAACGTTACAACACAGATTCTCACCATAACTTGCTCGCCTTCACGAAGTACCTACTCTTATCAGTGAACATCTGTATGTGATTTACAAAATTTATTATCATTATGGATTCTTTGTCAGACTGACTCATACCACATATGCAAATGATGGATAAACAACTCAACAGACACATGCAAATAATGAAGAAATGACTCAACGGACTCATGCAAATGATGCAAAAAAATACGACGAACATTATATGCTTTCTAAGGGAAAATCTAATAATGACCTGAAAATTTATCAAAGGAGGTGGTCTATCAGGAGACTCTCTCGGTGGAGTGTAGAAAAACTCATCCTGTGTACGACGAGTGTTCAGGTAACCATGTGAGACATCTATACTCAAATACGAGCTCGTAAGAAGACAAATGACTCGCCGGAAACTTGACACGTCATGGGGCTCACTAGGAGGTGTGTACGATAAGTTATCGCGAATGAGACAACCACCTGGGTGAAAATCGTGTACACAGACTAGAAGTTGTCTCTATAACGTGGGGAGTATCCCCGAAAATAAAGAAATTGTCTGGTGGGTTAGCAGGTGGTGCATCTCAAAACTCGTCGAGAGTGTGATATATCAGCAGGTGGTGTCCTAAATATTGGATGTTCCACACAATATTCATCCTTTGTGGTGCGGTTATGGACGATAATGGAAGAGGCATCAATAAATTGATAATCATACATGCGGGGCTCGCCTGAATCTCATCCTCACCAGGATGCAGCGGATCATCGGGAGGTTCAATTGAGGGCTCGTCATAGAACTCGTCACTCGGGTCAAGATCCTCCGGATGAGTACCATCGTAAGGGGTAGTGTCCTCGTGAATGAATCTCATCCTCACCAGGCTCTTGGCTCTCGATCGTGATGTAACTCAAGGTAATGACAATTGGAGAGCGATATAGACTTATACTCAAGAATGGATCTGTGGGTGCAGTGTCAAGAAATGGGTGTTTAGTTGGGGTGCTAACTAACCCGGTGTATGGCAGAGGAAGAGGTGTGGGTAAGGGACACAACACTACAGACTCAATAGGTCGCTCAGGATCGCTCTCAGTCGGGGTTATAAGAGACGGGTCAGAAATAAGAGATAGGTCACTCACTAGGCTAAACACCTCACTGGGGTGAGAGCAATCTACGTCATGTATCACTTTTGTTGTGGCTAGCAGGACAGTGGTAGGCTTCGCGGTGACATTAGTATGTGAGAGACTCGTACTGCGGAGGTCAAGGTGAGAATCTCATCGACCAGCTCTTGCGGATCTCAAAAACTGTTCATAACGAAGGGCGAGCTGATATGTCTGCTCGAGAGATTTCGAGTTATGATAAATTACCTTATAGTACGAATATCAGACCGAAATTAAGAAATGGTCATGATTGGGACCTCACGGATATCACTCTTCACCACTAACTCATCAAAACAATCCATGTACTCAGTGACAGACATGGATCCTTACTGAAGGAAAAAAAATTGGTCGAGCAAGCGACTATGATACGATGAAAGCAGATACCACTAATACGACGAAAGCTGATACGACTATCATCGGTTAGTTTTGGATCGTACATGGGCTGACGATAAGGCCTACTATTACGTAACATGCAAGTGGCCCAAACTTTGGGCTCTGATACCAAATATAATGCAGGGTAGGCTGTGAAAGTGGACTGACACTAATGCAAAAATATACAAGTGGTGCAGGGTTGACTCAAGCAAACCTAATTTCTATGATACACATATAATTTGAATGAATTTGGAATTAGATTGAGCGAAAATGTTAGAAAAGGTTAGCAACATAACACAACATTCACAATGATTTTCAGTTAAGCAAGCAAGACAAATTTCACTTCGCAAGAGGTGTAACTTTCATAAATGAGTTTATAGGATAATATGAAAGTAAAATAATTACACAAACGAGTCGAGATTCCCAAACAACTATGTGATATTCATCCAATAATCAATAAAGAAGAAGAAACACATACTAAAATATTGGAAAGCGCGAAGATTCGACAGTGTGGACTGATGTCGAGTGATTGTAGCTTGTAGGAAGAGGTAGTAGGAGTTGGAATGGACTGGGCAGCGGCTGGTGGAGGCAAGTGGGAAGTGGTGGCTCAGTAGTAGTGGGTCGGAAAAGGAGATGACGAGACATGCGACTGGAGGCAGTGGAGAGGGGGCATGGGCGGTCTTCTGACTAAAACGGGGGATCAGGGCCCGTCTTGCAGCAGGAGTCGGAAATGGTAGTTGTGGCTTGCAGCGGGGATCGGTCGAAAGGTTTGCAACTTTGAGCCAGAAATGGGTTCGAGATTTCCGGCTTGGAGCGTGATCAGGAGAGTGAAGAGTTGGGGGTATGCGGCTGGGGAAGGAGATGGAGTGGTTAGCAGCAAAGGTAAGGAGGATGCAGAAGGGGGAGTGTGCTTAAGAGAGTAGGGTTACGAAAGGATGGAAGAACGGTGCTCTAGACGCGCTCGTTGTCTCATATCGTCGATTTTATCAATGCTTCCTGCGTGGCTACGTGAGTACACAAATGCATGTTGCGCCAAGTGGTGGCCCGATCTCCCCTGTCAGTCCTGTCACTAATCCACATCACTTTCACTTCGAGAATGGAAGTGTCATTCCCATGAGTCGAAAAGTGTGGGATCAACTTCAACATGAAGTAGAAATTCATATAATCATGATAATGTCAAGATTCACACAATACATCAATGTTATTGATTTGTATCAAATACTACATTGCTGGACCCATTGGGTAGTGTAGAATTAGACGGGATAAAAGGGCCTTCAAAACTTCTAAAAAAGAGGAGATTTTATTATATAAATACATAAATTGAACTACCTTTTTTTGGAAATTGCCTGCATAGTTCACAAGACATGGCAACATCAACTTCTTTTGTTCTCCCCTTTTAGTTGCTCCCTCAAATACTTGAGCTGGGTTGGTCCGACCCTTTTTTGGGATTTTGAAGGAGTTAAGTGGAATGTCGCCAAAAAATTTTAAAAAGTGGTGCCAATAGAGAAAGCTCTCAAGGAGCCTCCCTGTTTTTAATTCGTAGTAAGAGAACCTTCCAACAATAAGCACAGATGACATCTTGCAAATGCTTCTCCAAAAATCACAAACTACAAATAGTCCTCCCGCCCAGTGACGGACCCAGGATTTTCGTTCGACCCGGGCACCAAGCAAAACATTCTGATTTTTGATAATTTTTTTTAACAAAAATATTTATGCAACATGTGACCCAAAATAAGGATGTATAACAATGATCTATAACTCGTGTTAACTAGCAATCTTGGTTTTATTTTGAAAAGCTCTCATATTCATCGTAATAGATATCTGTACATGTAAATGAGTATGAGATTTGATCATGCATAATACACCCAAAATCAGTTACACATACATTTGCACTTTTTCTAATAAAAAAAGATCATTGTAGATATAATGCAGAAAACCCGTTCACTTTTAGATATAAATAGTGTCCAAAAACCTTTGATGGGGAAAGCTATGGCGTCAACTAAAGAAGGCCTGGTCTACAGCACTAATCAATGGTTACTGCTTTGGATTTCCTATCCAAGATACTTCTCTGGATGCAGAACGAACTGAGAACTGAAGGAGCGGAAACAGCACGGGCTTTTGACATTCTAAATCCAAAAACAAGCAGTGTATGCGGATCTAGGTCTGCTTCCAGATCTGGGAACTTCAATAGATAAGCCAGGTGTTGAAACCGGAAACTGGCTTCTTGTGCAGTCTGAATCCTTGGGGAAGGGGTGACAGCACACTTACTTTACCTAGCAAGCTTGGCTGACCGAAGACTTAGAACTTGAAACTAACCCAAGGCTCTAGCACGGAGGTCCTACCACACACCCGGAAGATCTTAGAGCGTTTCCCCTCCTTAGCATGTGCTGAGCTAAGAGCACCTCAGAAAGCGCGATAAGACGAGAGAGTAAGAGAACTGAAAAGCTTACCTTCTGAGGTACCCCCTTTGGCCTATTTATAGATTTTTGAAATGGGTCTGCCAACAGCGCAACTCCGCTGTTCTGAACGGCTATATGCAGCCAAAAGGAGGTCTGCTAACAGCGAAACTCCGATGTTCTGAGGAGCTAAATGCAGACCTAATCACACTTGGCGGATCAAATTGTGTTTAACCATTTGATACTTGCACCCCACTCAGAGGGGGGAATCGGGGACAGCTCGCCACTCAACTGGGTGGACGAGGTCTGGCTCTTGCAACTCGCCTCTCTTTTTAGGCGAGCGCGAGCCGGTCTCCTGTGACTCGCCTGCCCCTCGCGCGGAGGCGGACCGGCGATCTTGGCTGGATGGTCGCTGAGGCGAGCGCGAGCCGGGCTGGTCAAGCTGGATCGCACGGCTCGTTCGCCTGCCTGGCGGACCCAGAGGAGCTGTCAAAGCCAGAAAAACTGAGAAGAAATCTGGCTAAGTTCAGAAAGCGTCGCCAGGGCGAGCTTCACTCAACGCCTTAGAAGATGGCGTCGACAGGGCGAGCTACACTCAACGCCTTAGAAGATGGTGTCGATAGGGCGGGCTTCACTCAACGCCTTAGAAGATGGCGTCAACAGGGTGGGCATCACTCAACGCCTTAGAAGATGGTGACAGAAAATCTGTCCTGACCCGCTCGCCCGCCTGTCTCTCCTGTCTGGCGGTCCCACTCGACGAACACTGGGTTGTACACAATCCCCGCTCTTTTTGAGTTTGGCAAAGCTCGAAAAGAATCATCCAACCCCACGTGTTCGGTGAGTAATTGCTGAGCTGGAGGGAATCTTTTGGTGGGTCCCACCAATGTGCTATAAATACAACACCAGGCTCAAGGGAAAAACCCTCATCCTTCTGCTTTCTTTTCTTTGCGAACTACTGTAACTGAGCGATGCCCATATCAGAAGAAATGCGAGCTCGCCTAGCGGCCGCGAGGAAGGGGACGCAGGCGCAGGTCATTGATGCCGCTCCTTAGCTGGCGCAAGGGTCGCCCAGTCCCGCCTTCAGGCCAAAGAAGGCGAAGATGATCAGACGATCTCCCCCGAATGATGCCCACGCGTCTGGCTCGGCGGCCGGTGCTGAGTCCATGCATGTTGTACGCGGGCCGGCTGCCTTGATGTTACTTTCATTCTGATTTTGATCTCTCCTTTGCAGGAGACGTCTCACGATGGCGGAGGCGAGGGAATGGAGTCGAGGCACTCCTCCCCGCGGGTAACTGAGCGGGTGGCAGGCCCCTCGGCTTCGGGATATGCCCTTCCCACGGTTCTGACTGCTCCTCTAGTGACCACTGGTGAGTCAACTCTTTTCCCGCTTTCTTGCTTGTTCGCTCCTTACCTGATCCCTTACTACTGCTTCCATCCCAGGGGCTACCGACCCGCCTCCGCAGATTCCTCCGTTGCCAACCCGCCCCGGGCTAGGAAAATCATTCGCGACTCTTGAAGGCGAGCTCTTCCAGGGCCAGCCAGGTACTTCATGCCCGCATACCAGCACGGGGGATGTGCCGACCCCATGTGAGTTTGCGCACCCGCTTGCTTACGACCGTCCGCTTGCTTTTTCTGACCTTTCCTATATTTGCAGGCTTCAATGCGATCTCATCCTCTGACGTCGACATCAGTGGGGGGTACCCGCCTCCCCCTTATGCGGACCACATCTCAGAATACCTGGGCGACCGGCAGGATGCCGAGGAGATGAAGAGGCGGATGACCCGACTGTTCCAGAAGCACTCCCTGATGTTGCAGGAGGTTTACGACAGGGTGGACGAGGACAAGGCTGAGGCGGAGGAGTGCTTCGCGATTCTGGAGGGCATGAGGCGCCCAGAAGACGGCAACGGGACGACTTCCACGGGAGCACACATTACCCGAGGGGAGGAACGACACCGGCATGCCACGAAACAGGTCGACCTGGCCCAGCGGGAACTGCTGGCGGTCCGCGAGTACTTTTATCCTCGCCTGCCGCCCCGTTACGGGGTGCGAGGGAGGGGTAGGTGGAAGTGGATTCAATACTGAACCACCCACCCCTTCCTCGTCGTCGGCCTGCGGGCCTGGGTCGCACCTATCTCTGGATCAGCTCGTGCGTTATAACTATGAACTTATTTCTCTTCTTGGAGTAACGGACTTATTGTTTGTAAATATTTGACACCGCTCGCCCGCTGACGGGCCCATGCTTGTGGCGTATTATCTTTGTAGCTTCTGTTTAGCTTTTCTTAGGGGGCGCGAGCCAGCGTGGCTCGCTCACCACTCTGGCGGACGCGAGTCAGCGTGACTCGCTTCCGCGTAACTTTCATAGGAGCGCGGCGAATAGGAGGGAACTAGTGGCGGGCTCGGAAATCGAAGAGTCAGGGTGCATTTTTGCTATCCGCACACCTTCCAGCCGATGGGACGTTTTCCCTCCCTTTTCCTTCTATAAATAGGCCACGACCTTTCTCCCACCTACCGCATTTAAAACCTTCTGCGTCTTCTCCACTCCTGTGATTCTCAGCTCGCCCTTTCTCGCGAGTACTTCAGCATCCCGCCTTACGAGCAGGTCGCGAGATGGGAGGCAGCGGTGGAGATGCCGAGGGGAGAGGCAAGTGCGCATGGACCTTTTCCGACCACCCGAGGACAAGCTCGTCATGGTGGTCGGCGATTTCATCCCGCCTGGCTTTGAGGCGATGCAACCAGGAGCGGGGGAGAAGATCAACAACCTCTCTGACGGGGAGCTCGCCATCCCCATAGCGCATTTTGATGCGGGCCTCCGGCTTCCCTTATGGCCTGAGATTCGGCAAATATTGAAGTACTTCGGGGTCGTCCCGAGGCAGCTGACCCTCAACTCGGTGGCGGTCGTGGTCGGGTTCGCCTGATTCCTGCGGGAAAAGCGGATCGAGTTCAGCCTCGCGGTCTTCCGCAAGCTATTCTCCTTCCAAACGAACAAGGACGGCACCGCATACTTCTCCAGCAACCACCTTAATGTGCAGGAGACAGTAAACAAGAACCACAACTGGCTCTGAAAGTTTGTCTTTGTCAAAGGCGACTTCGGCAATGTACCATTCTCGCCGGTCCAACTCAGCGAGGCGAGCTACCGCCCCTCTAGCCCAGGGAGCCATGAAGCCGAGCTCTGGGGGGTTCTTCCTGGGGAAGAATTTTGAGGTCGCGTTCCTCCACAGGAACGTTGATTCTCTCACCCCCGTCCCGCCCGGGGGAGGTAAGCCACTCGCGCTCGATCCTTTTTACTTAACTTTTTTCTTTGCTGCTTTAACCCTCTTACTGCAGGTGAGCGAGACCTCCCCCTGCACCCTCCTTATGAGAGTGCGCGAGTCGCCCCCGGCGAGCTCACCCATGCCGAGGTGGTGGCGGTCGCGCATTGCGAGATACAGGCCCTCGCCCCCCAGAAGCGGGTCACCCGCAATCAGCCTCCTCCACCGCCGCCGTCCAAGAAGACGAAGACCGCGGGCGGCGCACCTCCCGCATCTCGGGAAAAAGGCAAGGCCCCGGCGAGTCAACAGCCTAAAGCGGTCGTCACTCCTGGTGCTTCGACCGGCGGTCCTACCAGCGAGGAGGTCGGCACCTCCAGGGCGCGAGAGCAGGCGTCCGCTAACCGGCCCGTGCCGAGGGCGCACCGCAACTTCGGCTATGGAGAGCGGCACTTGGACGAGCTCGGCAAACCCCTCCTTCAATGGGACCAGGGGAGAACCGGGCATCGATCTCCACCCTGCTGCCGAGCTGGCTGGAGCAGGACACCACCAGCGGGGAGGCCTACCCCTTCTCCTTCGGCCTATATGCGCGGGAGGACGCCGCAGTGTACGACCAAGAGTCCACGCGGGCTCTCGTTCACGAGAGCGTGCGGGCCCAGCTACGCGGCCTGGAGCTGGCCCATATGGCGGGTCGTCGGTGCATGCAGATGGAGCGGAACTCCGCCTCGCTCCAGAAGCTCGCTGACGACAAGGATGAGGCTTGTCGCCTCGCGCTGGAGGAGGCCGAGCGGCAAAGGAAGCGGGCGGAGGAGGCCAACGCCATTCTCGGCGAATACCTGGGGGGGTGGTAAGTCCTGGAACTTTGAACAAGATGTCTTTCTTTAAATTGCCTCCACTAACTCATGTTTCTTTTGTTTCTTTTCGCAGGATGCGGCAACGGCCCAGCGCCTCGGCCTTCAAATCTCAACCCTCCAAAAGGACAATGAGGTGTTGCAGGCACGGGTGCGAGAGCTGGAAGTTGCCGCTCCACCGCCGCCCTCCAGCAGCAGCTGTCGGCTCGCCCACTACTCCGACTACGATCTGGAAGAGAAGATGCAGAAGAACGCCGCCAAGGTCGCGACGTACACTCTCCAGACAATGCAGCGGGCCGGCTTAGTGACGAGCGAGGGTGCGGGGCTCTCGGCGAGTGATGTGGTACCGGAGTTGTTCCTTCTGGTACCGAAGACGGGCGACGAGTCCTTCCAACCCCTTTGGGAGAGCTCGGCGCCCGAGAGCTCGCCTCGCTGAACCCCCGTGCCGCACTTTCTTTCTTTTTGTAATCATATGTACCTCTTTTTTTGGCATTTCCCTCACTGTAATGTACATGCGGGCTGAGCCCCACTCACCTTGTAACTTTTTACGATTAATAAATACTATCTTCGGAAATGTTGCTTATTGCCATTTACAATTTTTCTTTCTTTTTGCGTGCTCGCGACCCGACTCGGCCTTCCCGCTCGCCGCCTCCGGACTCACGAGTCGCTAGTGAGATCGTGCGGTTCTTAGGGACTTAGTTTAGAAAATCGATAACACCTTACGTAATTGGTCCGCGAGCGGCGATCCGCCGCCTTTACTCAGAGAGCTTCCCCGCGGTGCTTGCGAGACTTAGGTCTAGGTCTCTCGGCCCGCCCCCTGAGTGCACGACCTGCGCGAACCGGGACCCATCTAGCGCGATCTAGAGGCTTGCGAGCGCCTCGCATAATTGATCCTCGCAACCTGGGTCGCCCTGCTTGGACAGGATATTTGTGGACTGGGAGTAGCGAGACCTAACTCGCCAGGAGGGCTATGCGAGATCCATCTTTGTCGAGAGGGCTATGCCGGGAGGGATATGCCGGGAGGGAAGACTCCCTCGAGTGACATCCAGCCTTGTCATCTAGTGGGAGTCTGGCAACGGGATCTGCTCGGGGTCTGGGTAGACGCTCTCGAGTGACATCAACCTCTGCCAGCTAGTGGGAGCCTGACAGCGGGATCTGCTCGGGGTCTGAGCGACGCTCTCGAGTGACATTCAGCCCTGTCAGCTAGTGGGAGCCTGGAAGCGGGATCTGCTCGGGGTCTGGGTAGACGCTCTCGAGTGATATCCAACCCTGTCAGCTAGTGGGAGCCTGGCAGCGGGATATGCTCGGGATCTGGGAGATGCTCTCGAGTGACATCCAGCCCTGCCAGCTAATGGGAGCCTGGCAGCGGGATCTGCTCGGGGTCTGGGAGATGCTCTCAAGTGACATCCAGCCCTGCCAGCTAGTGGGAGCCTGGCAGCGGGATCTGCTCGGGATCTGGGAGACGCTCTCGAGTGAGATCCAGCCTGCCAGCTAGTGGAAGCCTGGCAGCGGGATCTGCTCAGAGTCTGGGAGATGCTCTCGAGTGACATCTAGCCCTACCAGCTAGTTGGAGCCTGGCAACGGGATCTGCTTGGGGTCTGGGAGACGCTCTCGAGTGACATCCAGCTTTGTCAGTTAGTGGGAGTCTGACAGCGGGATCTGCTCGGGATTTGGGAGACGCTCTCGAGTGACATCCAACCCTGCCAGCTAGTGAGAGCATGGCAGCGGGATCTGCTCGGGGTCTGGGAGACGCTCTCAAGTGACATCCAGCCCTGTCAGCTAGTGGGAGCCCGGCAGCGGGATCTGCTTGTGGTCTACTCGGTGAACTCTTCACCCACTCACATGAATCATTGCAGAAGAAAACTGGAATATCAAGAAACTTCATATTAGAAAAAAGATGTTATGTACATGGTTTAAGGATAAAAACGCTTCAGGTCATCACCACTACAAGTGAATTAGGGTCTCGCCTTAAACATTCCGGAGGCGATACCCCCCTGACTTCAATGTCTCCTTGACAATAAACGGTCCCTCTCAGTTTGGGTTGAGCTTTCCCACGGCAGCTGATCTCCCTGCAGCATCTACTTTTTCAAGACCAAGTCCCCTTCCGCGTATTGTTTGATTCTAACATGTTTGTCAAAGTACTTGGTCATCCGTCGTTTGATTTCTTCTTACCTGACGGCGGCTACATCGCGGAGCTCCTCTATCAGGTCCAAGGAGAGTCGCAGCTCTTTCTCATTCTCGATCCTCCACTCTTCTCTGTATTCCTCTGCTTCCACCACCAGTGGTGTTCGGACCTCGAACTCGATTGGGAGTACAGCTTCGCAGCCGTGGGAGAGTTTGAAGGGTGGTCTCCCCAGTGGTTGTGTTGGGGGTGGTCCTCAGGGCCTAGAGGACTGAAAGAAGTTGCTCCACCCAACTCCCCTTCAGGTTCTCAACCTTCTTTTTCAACAATTTTACAATGATCTTGTTTGCCGCCTCCACCTGCCCGTTACTCCTGGGGTGATGAACCGACGCGAACCGAAGATCAATCTCGAGCTGGCTGTAGAAGTTGATGAACTCGGTACTGGCAAATTGCGGCCCATTGTCCGTGACAATGGCCTGAGACAACCCGTGCCGGCAGATGATCTCTCCTCACACAAAATTCTGAACCACCTGGGAGGTCACCTTGGTCAATGCCTTCACCTCCAACCACTTAGAGAAAAAATCTATCATCACCAACAAGAACCTCCTCTGCCCGCTGGCCTGGGGAAGGGTCCCACAAGATCCATCCCCCAGATGGCGAAGGGTCAGGGTGCAGTGATGCTCCTGAGTCTCTGGGCTGGTAGCAATTGGAGAGGGCCAAACAACTGGCACTTCTTTGCAAACTCGGTGCCATCCCGACCCAGGGTTAGCCAAAAATACCCTTACCTCACTATCCTCCCTTTCAAGGTCCTGCTCCCCGAGTGACTCTCGCACTCCCTGGCATGAACTTCTTCCACGATCCTCTAGACCTCCCCCCCCCCCGGCCACACAACGTGGTAAAAGTCTTAAGAGGGTGTTGCGATACAACTTCCCGTCACGCATAAGATAGTATGTCGTTTTGTGCTTGAAACGCTTCTTGTCCAGGCCTTCCGGGAACTCACCTGTGGACAAGAAGGCGGTGAAGAGTCTATCCACGAAGGGTGCTGGTCTACCTCCATCAGCTCTCCTTCTTCGATAGAGGGGCGAAAAAGGTCGGTGATGGTTCCCCCCACCCGGAGTCCATGCTTGGCCAATTGATCTACCTACTCGGTCTCCTCCCGCGGCACGTGTCGAATGGAGAATGTTTGGAACATGCTGATAACTCCCTTTACCTTGGCTAGGTACAATTGGAGAGCAGGCTCCCTGGCCTCAAACTCTTTGTTGATCTGAGAGTCCACCACCATGAAATCTGTGAGCACTTTCACATTATTCACCCCCAACTCCCTTGCTAGACGAAGACCCGCTATTACTGCCTCATACTTCGTCTGGTTGTTGGTAATGGGGAAGTGAACGACCACTGTCTGCTCGATATTTGTTCCCTAGGGGCTCTCCAGGATTACTCTTACCCCAAAGGAATGCCTGCCTGAAGCGGCATCTATCATCACCTTCCAAGGAACTGGGCGAGTGAGCTCCGCCTCCGCCACCTCGACCACATAATCCGGCAGGAAGTCGGTCATCGCTTGAGCCTTGATCGAGAGGCGGGGAACAAAAGATATATCAAATTCACTCAGCTCCACCGACCATTTTGTCAACCTTCCCGAGTGCTCCACCCCCTCAAAGATGTTGCGGAGGGGATGATCAGTCACCACTCGAATGGAGTGTGCCTGTAAGTAAGGTCGGAGCCTCCGAGCCGAGATAACCAGGGTAAAAGCCAACTTCTCTAAAATCGGGTATCGGAGCTCCGCCTTCCTCAAGACCCTGCTCACGTAATAGATGGGTAGTTGTTTCTTGCCCTCTTCCCGGACCAAGACGGAGCTCAGGGCCTCGGCCCTAACCCCAAGATATAGAGATATTTCTTCCCCCTCCTTTTGGTCCCTGGAGCAGCGAAGCCTGGATCAGCTGCCTCTTCAAGGCTTGGAAGGCTCCCTCGCACTCCTCCGACCAATCAAATTTTTGACCCCCTCTCAGCGCTTTGAATAAAGGTGAGCACTTCTCTCCAGCCCGGGAGAGGAACCTGCTCAGCCCTGTCAGCTTCCCTATAAGACGCTGAACTTTCTTGGTGTTCTGAGGCGACCCCAACTCCATGATCGCCCTAACCTTTTCAGGATTGGGCTCCACTCCTGCGGGAGTGAGGAGGTGGCCTAGGAACTTGCCCCTGCTCGCCCCAAAGACACACTTCAAGGGGATCAGCCTCATTTTATATTTCCGCAGGATGTCGAAGGTCTCTTCCAGGTCCTGGAGGTGAGAGTCAACATCCCGACTCCTGATCATGAGATCATTTACGTACACCTCCAAGTTCCTTCCCCTCAGCTCTCGGAAGACCCGGTCCATCATCCTTTGATATGTCGCTCCTGCATTTTTTAGCCCAAAGGGCATCATTTCATAGCAGTGGCACCCATCCCCGGTAATGAAGGAGATATCTTTTATGTTTGGTGGGTGCATCCTGATTTGATGATAACTGAAAAAACATCTAAGAAACTCATTAGAGAGAAACCGACGGCTGAGTCAACCAGCGCGTCGATTCTACACAAGGGATAACAATCTTTAGAGCATGATTTATTCAAAAGAGAGAAGTCTACACACATTCTCCAGCGGTTGACTCCTTTTTCAACCATTACAACATTGGAGACCCAGCCTGGATACTGGATCTCTGAATTGAATCCGACCTTGAGGAGCTTACCCACCTCCTCCCGGATGGGATCGGCTAGCTTGTCCATGGTAGACCTCTTCTTTTGTCGGATAGGGCGGGTCTCTGGATCCAGGTTGAGGCGGTGTCATGCAACATCTGCATCAATCCCCGGCATGTCCGCCACGCTCCATGCGAAGATGTCGATGTTCTTTTGGATGCACTCCACCATCCTCCCCTGATCCTCCGGGCTCAGCCCCCCGCTGACGCGCACCTTCTCAACCCTTCCTTCCCGGGTGAGAACCTTCATCTCCACTACCTCCTCCGCTACCTCCAGCCAGGACTGGTCTCCCCACTCGCCCACGGCCCCCTCACTTGAGACAAGAACCTCCTCCTCAGCCTCCTCTACGGCCATCACCTCGGCCTGCTCTCCCGGAACTTCTTCGCCGCCCCCACCTGCGCACGGATCTCTTCCTCCACTTCCATCTCTACTTCCTCTCCAGTCTCCTGCCTGGACACGTCCTCCATCCTTCTCTCAATCTCCTCGGCTTCCTCTTGCCAGGAGATGGTGTTGACCGCCGTGACATAGCATTCCCTTGTCACATTTGGGTCTCCGCGGACCCGGACTTGAATGCCTTCAGCATTGAACTTCAGGCACTGGTGGAAGGAAGAGGGTACGAAACGGAAGGAGCTGATGAAGGGCCGTCCGAAGATCGCGTTGTAACTGCTAGGAGCGTCCATAATGACGAACCTGCAGTTTCTGGACTGCCCCCCTAGAGTAACATGGAGTCCAACTCCTCCTTCCACCTCCTTCCTTTCCCCGAAAAATCCGAAGAGAGGACCATCCGAGGACAACACACTCCTGGCCTTCACCTTTATGGCGTCGAACGCCTTCTTAAAGACGACGTTGACGGAGCTCCCATTGTCCACGAGGATTCGGGAGACGGTGAAATTTTTGACGGCAACTTGGACTACCAGCGCGTTGCAGAACGGATCCTCGTGGTCTGGCATGTCCTTCCGGGAGAAGGTAACTCCGACAATACATGGTATGGAGGCTCGCCTTGCGGGCAGCCTCAACACCCCCCCCCCGTGGATCACCCTGATTCCTCTTCGGCCCCTTACATCGGCCCTATCCTTGCACTTATCCTCCCCTCCGAGCAAGACCTCTTCAATCCGCACCTCCCGACGAGGCTGTTGCTGCTCCCTGGTTCCCCTCAACTCCAGGAACTCCGAGAACGTAGTCGTGGCGTGGCCCTCCTCCTGATGGAAATCGCAGTAAGGCAGCTACACCCTGCCTTCCTGCCTTCTCCTCTGTCCTATCCTCCTCCCCAGGGCTATCGTCATAGCCTGATGTTGATCGGGGAGAGGAGGTCTCTGGTCCTACCTCCAGCCTGGAGGGTTGAACTGACCCTGCCCTCCTTGGCGGTGGTCTCCTCAGTGGAAACCTCTCCTTGGGCACTGCTCCTGCCACTCAGGCTGCCTCCAGCCAAGCCGATTATTCGGCACCTGGCGACCCCACCTTGGTTGTTGCTGCTACTGCTCCCAATGCATAGGCTCGGCCCTCCTGGCCTCCTGCCCCTTGCCACCTTCTGGCTCCTTCTCCACCTCCTGGCTCCTCCTCTTCCATGGCCCACTTGGTCAACTTCCTGGCAAACGCCGGGTTTGACGCCTCCCCTTCAACTTCCCGGGCAGCCCTCTCCATCAGCTCCTCGAAGGACAGCGGAGGCACCCTCTTCAGCTCCATCCTGAAGAACCCCTGCTGCAGCCCCAGGGTGAAGACCATCATGAGGGTGTGTCGGGCATCTCCTGAACCTAGAGGAGCTCCTCCTGGAATCGGTCCACGTAGCTCCTCAGAGTCTCGTTCAGTCCCTGTTTGATGACGAACAGGGACTCCGACTCTTTCTTCCTCTTCTTCGAGATTGTGAACCTCAGCAAGAACCTCCGGCGCAGATCTTCGAAGCAGTAGATAGAGCTGGACGAAAGCTGATGGAACCAATCTCTCGCCTTCTCCTTGAGGGTGATGGCAAAGAGTCGGCACTTGAACGCATCCGACATCTGTCGGATTGACACCACATACTCGAACCATTGGATGCGCTGAACCGGATCGTCCATCCCAGTGTAGTAGGACATCTCCGGCTAGCGGAACCCCTCTGGAACTGGGGCGGATGAGATCAACTCACTGAAGGGGTTGTCATCCCCTGCTAGGCGAGCCGGGCGATCTCGCGCCTCCGCCTCGCCGATTCGGCCTGCACTTGCCGAGCCAGGGAACAGAGTTCTCCCCGGCAGATCTCGTTCGCCGCATTCCTTTGCTACCACCTTCCAAGGTCGCCTAACAGGGACGTTCTCGCCCAAGGCCGCGACTGCGACAACTGGGACAGCCAGTGTCGAGCACTCGGCGCGAGTGCCGAATGCGAACATGACGAGGTTCTGCATCTCCTGCCGGAAATCCTCAAACATCCTAAGGGTTGCGAGTGGAGGGGGAGGCGGCGAGTCACCCCGATCAGATCCTTGTCATTCACCTCCAGTCATTGAGCATGCTAAGGTTTTCGGTGTTGGTCACTCTCCACGCTCACCGCACCAAAATGTTGAAACCGGAAATCAGCTTCTTGTGGAGTCTGAACCCTTGGGGAAGGGGCGACCGCACAGTTACTTTGTCTAGCAAGCTTGGCTGACCGAAGACTTATAATTTTAAACTGACCCAAGGCTCCAGCACGGAGGTCCCACCACACAACCGGAATATCTTAAAGCGCTTCCCCTCCTTAGCCTGTGCTGAGCTAAGGGCACCTCAGAAAGCGCTATAAGACGATAGAGTAAGAGAACTGGAAAGCTTGTATTCTGAGGTACCTCCTTGAGCTTATTTATAGATTTTTGAAATGGGTCTGCCAACAGCGCAACTCCGTTGTTCTGAACGGCTATATGCAGCCAAAAGGAGGTCTGCTAACAGCGAAACTCCGATGTTTTGAGAAGCTAAATGCAGACCTAATCACACTTGGCAAATCAAATTATGTTTAACCACATGATACCTGCACCCCACTCATAGGGGGAAATCGGGGACAGCTCGCCACTCAACTGGGCGAACGCGGCCTGCCTCTTGCAACTCGCCTCTCTTTTTAGGCGAGCGCGAGCCGGGCTCATGCGACTCTCCTGCCCCTCGCGCGGAGGCGGACCGACGATCTTGGTCGGATGGTCACTGAGGCGAGCGCGAGCCGGGCTGGTCAAGCTGCCTCGCGCGGCTCGCTCGCCTGCCTGGCGGACCCAGAGGAGCTGTCAAAGTCAGAGAAACTGAGAAGAAATCTGGCTAAGTTCAGAAAGCGTCGTCAGGGCGAGCTTCACTCAACGCCTTAGAAGATGGCGTCGACAGGGCGGGCTTCACTCAACGCCTAAGAAGATGGCGTCGACAGGGCGAGATTCACTCAACGTCTTAGAAGATGGCGTCGACAGGGCGGGCTTCACTCAACGCCTTAGAAGATGGCGTCGACAGGGCGAGTTTCACTCAACGTCTTAGAAGATGGCGTCGACAGGGAGAGCTTCACTCAACGCCTTAGAAGATGGCGTCGACAGGGCGAGCTTCACTCAACGTCTTAGAAGATGGCGTCGACAGTACTGGCTTCACTCAACACCTTAGAAGATGATGACAGAAAATTTGTCCTGGCCCACTCGCCCGCCTTTCTCGCCTGCCTGGCGGTCCCACTCGACGAACACTGGATTTTACACCAGACTTGATCTTCTCAAAGCACTGATTGGGGAAGATGATTAACAGTGCTAGCGATGAAAAGTTGTCTCCAAGCCGAATAAAATGGGATTGATCTCTCTACCAAAAAATCAGAGGATCCACAGTGAGTTTTCTCCAAGAAAATGAGGAAGATGAGAGGCGGTTTCACCCTTGTCCACTCGTCCAGCCAAGTAGAGGCAGTCGGCAGGCCTAGGCGTCCAGCGGTCCAGGCATCCAGCGATCCAGGCGTCCAACGATCAAGGAAAGTAGGGCCTGGCGAAAGGCGGAAGCCGAAACAGAGAAAATCGCGAAACACAAAAGGCAAAAAAGGGGAATAGTGGAAATCGCGAAACACAAAAGGCAAAAAAGGGGAATAGTGGAAATCGCGAATTTTTTTGGACCCGGGCACATGCCCGGGTGTGCCTACACATGGGTCCGCACCTACTCCCGCCTGCAGTTTATGTGATAATGTGATATATTCGGTAATAGGGAAGGAGGAAGCGTTAGGGAGTTCTCAAAAAATAGTGGAGAACTTTAAGAGAGGGAGAAAATAATAGAAAGACTTCTGAAGTTTTTTGAAAGTGAGGGATGGGATTGAGTGTTTTCTTTAGATCAAATGTCTTTAAATAGACTTACACGTGGAAAATTAAACAAGATAATAAAATATCAAATATATATATATATATATAAAATAAATATATATATATATATATATATATCTTGTAGTTCGTCCATTTCTAAATATCTGAATGTTCAACTCAATGTCAAGCGGACAGTTGCAGTTTCCCTAGTCCTGATCTCAGCTATCTGGTATCGTATTCATGATCTGATTTCATGTATGAAACCTTGATAACTCTTCGACTTCAACAACTCAAATTTGACATCAGGACTATTGATCGCATCTTTGTGAGCATATCTAATGATCAATCAATCATTATGATCTCTGGATCAGTAGTTAAAAGCAGTAGAGCACTAGCACCTCAAAATGTTATGGTTTGTAATTGGCTAGCATGTTATGCATCACTTTGGTGCTCTCCTAATTGATCCAAGGAGCTTAATAAGAAATAGCTTTTCACCTACAAAATCCATATCAAGTTATCAACTACAAGGAGAAATTGTGATTAGAAAATGACAATCATTAACTATCCTATGTTGATTTCAATGATAAATGTTTGACTTTTATTGCGTAAAATGCGCCTAAATGACTCCTTAAAATAACTTAAACTGATAAATTACTTACAATTAAAGCATGCATATCTTTTTTATACTAAATTCATAAACCTCCCTGACTTCTATATTTAAAACTCACCATCTTCTCAAGGTTCACGAATTCAAACATAAAATCTTTTGTAGCTACATTGAATCTAACTTATTTTCCAATGTGAATCTTTCTTTTTCCAACTCTGAAAATCCATTCAACATGAATAAATGTGCATTTTCAGCATAAACAACTGTTTTCAAAGTTTGTTTATATATTAGCACTCTTCTGTGCACTAATATTTCCTTGGGGGCATTCATTTTAGCTACTGGTGGTGGAAACATAAATGGAAGCTATGATGGTGACAATGGAGGTATGAGAAAAGTTCAAGAGATCCAATAGTAAGGATATGCATACTATTCATGCTCAATATTTGATAAATATATCCTTGTATTGTATGTTTCAATAGCAAGGATATGCATATTAGTCATGCTTAGCAGGTTAGTATTCGATATACATATCATTCTATTAGAGGGGCATAGTTGTCAGTTTTCCTTGGTATTAGTGTTTTGATGAAGAATAATTCTAATTTGGACTGTGGTCAATGTTTGCAGCAAAAACCATCTAGTTTATAGTTTTCACGCACCATGATTTTTCTAATTACTAGCAAAAGATGCGCGGTGAACCCCGTGTTGAAACACCCTATGTGGATGTGTTTCTCGGTGACACAAATAAGTTTTGTGACTGAAAATCAAGACATGACATGACACTAACATCCTTTACCCACTTGCTGTGATGGGCTACAAGTTTTATTTTGAATTACTATTTTAATTTTAGCATCTTCTAATTCAACGTTCTAGTTTATGCTTCTTTAACTTAATATGACATGTTGGTGTTTTGCATTTTGATATTCTAACCAAATTATACAAAAGTATGACTTATCCAACAAACACTTCTTCTAAATATAAATGATTAGCCCTATTTGGGTGGATACTTCTGCCCATTGTTTACTCCCCTGACTTAATTGGTCATAGTCAATTTACTTCCAACATTTCAAAAAAAAATAAGAGGACAAATGATTCATCCTAGCTTCTGAGATGGTTCACCCTAATTTAAATGTCCATAGTCAATTTATACTCTCCATTATCCCAATATTTATCTTGTGATGAACAGATGATTCATTCACCCAATTTAGGAGGATATTATTGACCATTTGCACTGATATTTAGAAAACCATGAACCACGCAAAAGTGTGGGATAGGGAAGATAGTTGAAATCACAACATTGGAAGACATTGTCGCACTCATTATCATCCGGCAAAAGATAGTTCATCAAATTGTTCCCCGCCCGTCGAAAGACGGTGAAGTGGTGGTATATCTGCAGTATGAAGTGGAAGGATCGAGGGGTTGTTCTACAATGGTCATCGCTCCTCCGCTGAAAGACTATGAATCAGTGAAGGATCGAGGGGTTGTTCTACAGTTGTCGTGGCTCCTTGCAGTGGTCACTGGTCAGCGCTCAACACCCGTAGAAAGACTATGAACCGGTGAAGGATCGAGTGGGTGCTTGATGCAGAGGAGAAAGGAAAGTTTGTGACTGGAATCATGACCTGGGAGAGATCGAATGGGGGCAAACGGTATAAAGTTGTGGTTTAGATGTAAATCAGATGGCTGATGTTGATATGATCAAACCTAAGAGTTGTGATTACGTTGATAATGTAGCAGAAGTCTCCTTTATTAATAATAATAGATTGTGTTCCAATTGTGCGTTGTAAGGATTACATTGAAGCGTATAAGGACTAACAACAATTTTCAATTTACATCCCTCCACAAAAGCCTTGCATTAAATAAGACATTCCAATCACCTGCATTGCTCGATTTCCAGAATCTACAAATTAAAAACAAAACATACACGCCTAGACTTTGAACTGTAGAGCCAGAAACAGCATTTTCACTGATGGGCCACAATACACAACTAAGAACAACAGGAAGTAAGAATGGGGATGAAATTGAGTCAATAAACATTAAAGGGTACCTGGGTAGCAAAATCTTCCAGAAGGCCGTCCGGGCCAATGCCATGCTCGACACAAAGCTGCTTCCAGAACTCCATTCCGATCTGGTTCCCGCATTGGCCCACCTGGATGGTGATGATCTCGCGTGGCATTTTTTTATCAGGGCAGAAATTAGATCTGTGAGTAAGACCCCTAGGGATGGATCAAGCGGTTGCTCTGCAATGGTCGTCTCTCCTTGCAGTGGTCAGCGCTCAACACCCGCTGAAAGACTACGAACCGGTGAAGGATTGATGAAGAGGAGAAAGGAATGTTTGCTGCTGGAATCGTGACCTATGAGAGATCGAATGGTATAAAGTAGTGGTTTAGAAGTAAATCAGTAAAGAAGAAGAAACTCAATACTAAAATACTCACAAGCACGAAGATCGGCAGTGTGGACTGATGTCGGGTGAGTGTCGCTTGTAGGAAGAAGCAGCGGGAGTTGGGACTTGGGATGGACTGGGCAGCGGCTGGTGGACGCAAGTGGGAAGTGGCGGCTCGGTAGTAGTGAGGCGGAGAAGGAAGTGAAAGGCGTGTGACTGGAGGCAGTGGAGACGGTTGCGACTAAAACGGGAGATCGGAGCCCGGCTTGCAGCATGAATCGGAAATGGTAGTTGTGGTTTGCAGCGGGGATCGGCCGAAGGGTTTGCAGCTTTGAGCGAGAAAGGGGGTCGAGCGATTTTTGGCTTGAGCGTAACGGGGGAGTGAAGATTTTGGGGCAGGCTGGGGAAAGGAGTGGAGCGGTTAGGCAGAAAAGTAATTTATATTTTGATATATAATGGGTTTGAAGGCTTTAACGGGTTTGGATCGGATTCCGAGATATCTGATATCGGTATTGAACCTAAGGTTTGCCTATAAAATCCAAGCTAGGGGCAACGGGGAGATAGTTTTACTTTGACCACCACCCGAAATGCTTCGAACGACATAACAATCTCGAAGATATTTATCATATTCGCTCATTCTCGTGCTCTCGATTTTCCTGAAATTTCAGCCATCTAAAGGGAAGAAACTGTTTTTCTGATCGTTCTCTCATCCCACTGTTGTTTCTCTTGTGGAATTTAATCGCACCGATGAAAGCAAGGAAAAAGGGTCTGACGTCACCTCTGGATCGGGAGAAAGAAAAAATTTCTCGTTGCCTGCAAAAAAAACTCGCTACCACCGAATCGGGAATAGGAATAGTTGTTCTCTGGCCTTACAGTCTCTCGTATCGCCGCCTGGAAAAATAAAAAAGGGGTGCGTCGACAGCCTCTGCTTCATTTGGGACAGAAAAAGCATTGCCCCCCTCATGCTGCTCTCGTTGGCGTTCGATTGGGACAGGGATAAAATACCGACGCCACTCCCGCTTTAGGAACAATCCCGTCGTCGTTGCAATCGCGTGCAGATGCGATTTATGCACTAAGTGGAAACGTGATCATCCGGAGAAATCAAGTGGTCAATCTGCAGTTTGTTGAACTCATCTTTGGAGAAATCCAGTGGTTAAACTATAGTTTGTTGAACTCAACCTTCAGCACTCCTTTATTTCAAAAAAAAAATCTGTGAATGTTGCAAATGGTGAAATAGCTGACGTGTTGAAGGTGGGAAATGCCACATTGTTGTTATCCTCAGGTAAAATTTAAATTTTGAAAAATGTTAAATTTATTTTTTCACTAGCTATTAATTTAGTGTCTATTGGTTTATTTTGTAATGTTCGTCAGTCTTTTAGTTTTTGTTGTGATAGAGTAACATTATCAGTTAACTTACACTATTTTTGTTGTACATATGTCCAAAATAGAATGTATTGATTAAGTCTAGCAAATAAAATAGTTCATTCAAACTTAATTAGCTCTAAGATTCTACGTAAGAGATTAGGACATGTGAGCTATAGGAGGATGTTCCAAATTACTAGAACTCATCAGATCACATTAGACATTAAAAACTAACTTAGAAAATATGAAACGTGTGCTCAGGCTAAGATCACTAGGAAACTTTTTAGTGCGATTACTAGGAGCGCGACACCTCTAGGACCAATACATTTTGACATATGTGACTTTAAAAGTTTTATTATTAGAAGAGGCATGAAGTATATTATCACCTTTATAAATGATTGTTCTATGTTCTGTCATTTCTACCTTCTTAAAATTAAATATGAAGCATTTGAAAAATTCTTTTTTTTCAAAACCATGGTAGAAAACCAACTAAACATAAAGATCAAAAGGTTTAGTAGTGATAGAGGAGGGTTTAAGTGTTTCCTTGTCTCTTAAGGAATCATAGCAGAAACCATTGTTCATTACTCACCTCAATCAAATAGTATAGCTGAGAGGAAAAATAGAACATTAACAAAAATGTTGAATTTGATGCTCTTGACTGCTGACATACATACTACTTGTTGGGGAGAAACAATCTTAACTACAAACCATATTTTGAACAAAGTTCATCATGCTAAGTTAGAGGTTATACCCTACGAGCTTTGGTTTAAGAGACCCTCAAACCTAACTAGACTTAAGACTTAGGGATGCATGGCTCATGTTAGGGTTCCTGATCCTATAAGGTCTAAGATTGGACTTAGGACCAACACTTGTGTCTACTTAAACTATGTTGAAGATAGTGGTGCAAATAGATTATAAGATATTTATAATAATATCATTATAGAATTTAGGGATGTTGTGTTTTTTGAATATAAATTTCTTAAAGATAAAAATCTATCACTATTGGGTATGCAAGTAACTGTTACTGAGGAAGATCCCCAATCAGTATGAAGCACCTCATATTAAGTTCATGTAGATAACTTTGGTCAATAGTTTAAGAGAACTTCAATAAGAGAGAAATCTCAGAACCTTCGATAGTGATTTTGTCATTTGTCACGTTGAGGATGATCCATCCACCTATATGAAAGCGATGAGATCAAGGGATTCACTTCTCTGTAAAGAAGCAATTGATGAAGAGATGAACTCTCTACTTCAGAACAATACGTGGATGTTAGTTGATAAACTAAAAGAAGCTAAAATTATAGGGTATAAGTGGGTTCTGAAAAAGAAACTAAATCACGATGGTAACATAGCTAAGTATAAAGCGCATTTGATGGCTAAAGGTTTCACAGGAATTAGTAGAGTAGATTATTTCGATATATACTCACCAGTGTATCACCTAGCAACCATTAGGATCCTCCTTGTTATTGCATCTATTGAGAACTTTTGCTCATTAAATAGATGTTAAGATTGCAGTTTTGAATAGAGATCTGACCGAAGAGATATACATGATATAACATGAAGGCTTCATTGTAGAAGGTCATGAAAACAAGGTCTGTAAGTTAATTAAATTGTTATACGGACTAAAACAAGCACCCAAATTATGGCATGAGAATTTGACTATAGTGTAAAGGCCATGAGATTCATATCAAGTCACTCTAATAAATGTCTTTACATAGGTCATGGATCAAATAAAGTCGATATAATATGCTTATATGTAGATAATATGTTAATTCTAGAAACTAATTAATATGAAGTGGATGGTGTAAAGTTAGATCTAATAAAAGAATTTAGCATTAAAGACCTAAGTGTAGCTGAAATTATACTAGACATGCAAGTAAGCTTTGTGAAAGATGATATTTTCTTAAGTCAAATTCACTACAAAAAATCCATGTTGGATACGTTAGGATATAGTGAAAGTGAAGCAGTAGAGACACCATATGATTACAATAATCGTTTAAAGCCCAATGAAAGAGCTATGGTTAGACAGTTATATTATTCAAAACTAATTGGTAGTCTCATGTATGTTATAGTTGCACGAGACCTGACATAGCTTTCACGACAGGCATGTTAAGCAGATTCACTAGTAATCCTAGCCAAGACCATTAAAATGCCCTCAATAGGCCGATGTGATACTTAAAGCATACTCAAACGTATGTTTTATGTCACTGTTGAAGCCGGGAAAAATCTCAACCTCAGAAATAGGATCAATGTAGCCTAAGGTTACTGATTCTACGATCCGACGTCACATTTCAAGTGGCTAGCGAGAAAGAAAGGAAACTATCTACAAGCACACCCCAAGTGCTCCAGCAGGGAGGTCCCACCACGTATCCGGAAGCTTGGAAGAAGCTTCCCCTCCGCAACCAAAAGGCTGGGCGAGGTACTAGGCAGACATAGATTGGGCGAGTATCCACTTGGGGGGACCTCGGCCGCTTCCAAAAGGTCCATTTTCAGTACCCTTGGGGGGCTATTTATAGAGAAATCCTGGGGGGGGATAGGCGAGTATCCAGCTTCTGCCAGCGAGTTCCAAGAGATACTCGCCCATACTCGCGAGTTGCTCGCCCAAGCTAGCCACAACTCGCCTCTGCTCGCCCAAGCTCGCCTCTGCTCGCCTCTGCTCGCCCAAGCTCGCCTCTGCTCGCCCAAGCTCGCCACAGCTCGCCTCTGCTCGCCTCTGCTCTCCCAAGCTCGCCATAGCTCGCCTCTGCTCGCCTCTGCTCGCACAAGCTCGCCTCTGCTCGCCCAAGCTCGCCCAAGCTCGCCTATGCTTGCCTCTTCTCGCCCAAGCTCGCCACAGTTCGCCCAAGCTCGCCAAATGGTCTGCGGATAGCCGTCTGCTAGGGTACTTCTGATCTCGACGAATTACGGGTTATACACAATCCCCGCTTTTTTCGAGCTCGACACGAGCTTGAAAAAACAATGTTGAACTCGTTGTTCGGAGAGATGACGCTGGAAGAGGCGCTGCGCGAGGTCCTTCCTAGGAGTGGAGCTCAACTGAAAGGGGAGAGAAGGTTGATACCTCATAGGAACCAAGTTCAACTGAACTGTAGAAGAGGTCGACACCTCGCAGGAGGAAGCTCAACTGGAGGTGGAAAATATAGTCGACACCTAGCAGGAGCCGAGCTCAACTGGAGGTGGAGAGAAGAGGTCGACACCTCGCAGGAGCCGAGCTCAACTTGTAACACCCCAGTTTTGCAAGAGGGTCAGTCTGCAGTTCTGGAAATTTTTGGGTTTCTGGCAGGAGGCACACGGCCTGCGACACGGGCGTGTCGCAGGGCGTGTCGAGGCCGTGTCGAGGCCGTGTCGACACTCGGCCTAAGTGTCGACACTTTCGCTCGGCAAGGTGTCGAGAGTAGGGCACACGGCCTGCGACACGGGCGTGTCGCAGGGCGTGTCGAGGCCGTGTCGACACTCGGCCCAAGTGTCGACACTTTCGCTCGGCAAGGTGTCGAGAGTAGGGCACACGGCCTGCGACACGGGCGTGTCGCAGGGCGTGTCGAGGCCGCGTCGACACTCGGCCCAAGTGTCGACACTTTCGCTCGACGAGTGTCGAGACTGAGGTACACGGCCTGTGACACGGGCGTGTCACAGGGCATATCCCGCTTGGTCGACGATCTTCGCTCGACGTTTTTCTGCGGTGTCGACACAAAGCCTGTCGACGGGTGTCGAGACTTGGCACACGGCGTGGGACACGGGCGTGTCCCAGGCCGTGTCACCTCTCGGGTTGGTTTCAGGGCCGTGTCGATGGAGGCACACGGCCGGCCACACGGCCGTGTCACTGGGGACACGGGCGTGTCGGATTGAACACGGGCGTGTCGGATGCCCGTGTGCTGTTCCAGGCGCGTCGATTTGAGACGGCGAATGAGGCACACGGCCCTGGACACGGGCGTGTGCCAGGCCGTGTTCGGCCCAGGTATTTTATTTTCCAGGCGAATCGTGGCCATTCTTTCCCAGATTTCGGGACCTGACGGCTCAGGACTGTTCTTGGGGAGTTAAGTCCGAGAATAGGGTTGAAAACCCTCATTTTCTTCTCCAAGCTTTTCTTTCTAGATCTAGAGCCAAGTGAGAGCAAGGAAGAAGGAGAAGGAGAGTTTGGGCTGTAGCAAGATTTTCGGTACTCCAAATCGCGAGCCGAGTCCGGATCCGTGAAGCTTAGATCGTTGCGAAGATTTCCATTCGGCTATTTTTTCCATGGCAAGGAAGAGGAGTTGGAAGGTAACGACACCTCTCCTCTCGGTCTTAGGATGCATGTCTTAGCATCATTTATTTTCTTTCTTTCTAGTTTTTGGGCACCAAACTCTCAAATGAGAGGGGTTTTGGTTTGTCAAGGTTCAAGAGGAACCTCCGGGTTGATTGAGTCCGTCCCCGGCATATTTTGCATTAGAGATCCGCTTCGCTAGTGGATTAGGCATGGTGGGTGAAGCCGTAGTCGCGACCGTTAGTCCGACTCGGTGATGTTGCATACGAACTTAGGGATTCGTAGAGATTCCGTTGCGGCAAGAATCCGTTTGTGATGTGGTGGTGATTCCCTTTTGTTTGAAAGAGTACGTGTAGTCGGGACCGGACAAGGTTAGCTCCTCGTGGCGGTAGATGGTTTCCTTGAGGGACAAGGTTAGCTCCGTATGAGGTGGAGATGGTTTCCTTGATGGACAAGGTTAGCTCCGCACGAGTTGGAGATGGTTTCCTTGGTGCGCGGGAACGCTGCAGTACGAATGAGGGATTATGATGATTTTAGTCTTGGATTGTGATGTGCCAAGGCGTGGATATGTCTCCGTGGTCGGCTGGCTATCCCGTGACATGTGCGTCATGTGTGAAGAGTGTCCCGGCGAGACTAGTCCCCTTCTGTGAGACTAACGAGAATGCCAAGCTTGGGGCAAGCCCGGGCAATGAGGCCATGAGCAGGTGGGGTCCAGCAAGGCTTCTTAGAATCGGTCAGTCTGTGTTTGTTGGAATCCTGACCTGAGACGTCAGAGCTTGCAGGCAAACCCGGGGCTAAGCCCTCGAGCGGGTGGGGCCTTGGCAAGAACTCCATGTGGCGGCATGTGTGCCATTTGAGAGAGTTGTGTCTCCCTTAGTGTTTGCGGCTTTATGCCAATGGGGAAATGTGAGTACCCAAATGTTGTGATGTTGTGCTAGATGCATACGCAGTAGGGTGCCTTGGGCGGAGCCCGAGTGTTGCATACATGTTGCATAGTAGGCCCTTTTATTACATGCTCAACCAGTAGAGAACGTGTTTGATGATTGAGACATCCAAGCCTGTTTTAATGCTTTTCTATTTATAGATGTTTATATTGCATACGAAGTGCTGACTTGCAGGTTGGAGGGTTCCTCGGGGGCCGTTAGGGGCGGCCGGGAGGAGATGTGTTGTTACACAGTTTGAGGTCAGTCTTTACTGACCCACGTTACTAATAATTTTTACAGGGCAAGGATCGCATGCAGGAGCTAGCACGCCGGCCAGAAAGGCCTAAGCCCCATGAAGTGTTTTTTTCCTCTTTTGTAGCACTACATTTATGATGATGTTTGTTTGAGACTCTTTTGTCCGGCTTGCATGCCGAGGTAGACTAGGAGTGCTGTGCACATTCATGATTGATGTATTATTTTTCTTTTGGACACTTGATGTTAGGCCTTAAGGCCATTTGTTTTACTCTTTAGTGGTGGATAACTTCTAGTCCTGTTTTGTTTCAGCTGTGTTGTACTAAGAGTTTTGAGTATGGGTAGCTATATCAACTTTTAATACTAAAGCTGTGGCGTCCGTATGTTGTGGGGCCCCGGCCGGACCCATATTATACGTTCATTACAGGGGAGGTGTTACAATTTGGTATCAGAGGCAGGTTGATTCGAGGTCGGTTTGTAGAGAAGTTATCCACATAAGAGTAACGCGGGACCATGAGTGTCCTTATGTTTTAGTCTTGAGATTGGAGACTAATCCCTTATTTCTTGTCTTCCTGAAGAGTGCAAGCAACGAGGCGGGCACTTCAAGAGCAAGGGATGATCTCTCGGCGAGCAGTGCTACTGCTCCAGGTCTTTTGGGCACGGGTGTAAACCCGGCCGACTTCTGCCGCATGCTTGTAGAAGCGATGGTGGCAGCTCAAGCTGCAGCAGCGGCTCAGGTGGCAACCCCTGCCACACCGGACACGGCAACGGCCGTGTCAGGAGGAGAAGCGATGCGAGTGGAGCCTTTGGCGGAGAGGGTAGTTGTCGGACATGGAGATCGGCACCTGAAGTATTTCCTGAGCTTCCATCCCCCGTCATTCAAGGGAGTTGGTACTCCAACGGATGCGGAGGACTGGTGGGTTCGCATTCAAGAACTGCTAAGGGCGGCAGAGACGCCAGAGGAGAAGAAAGCTGAGTATGCGGCTTTCATGTTGGAAGGAGATGCCAAGTTATGGTGGGTGAGCCATAGCGGCCGCCAGTTCCCGGGACGCACCCCGTCAGTGGAAGAATTTGGGGATGCTTTTCTTAAGAGGTATATTCCAGTTTCAACACAGTTGGTCCTGCAGAGGCAGTTTCTGCATCTAATGCAGCGAGACAAGACAGTGGATGAGTACGTGCAAGAGTTCACCTGTTTGGGTCGCTATGCGGGAACGACAATGGCGGATGATGTAGAGAGGGATAACCTCTTCTACCAAGGGTTGAGGGAGAATCTGAGACAATCCCTCATCTCCATGAAGAGGGCAGGATTTAATGAACTAGTTGAAGCCGCCAGGAGTTTGGAGAATGATCTGGAGCGAACCCAGCGTCGAAAGGGTTTTACTCCCAAGCAAGGGGAAGGGAAGCCTTCCCAATCTCATGGAAAGTCTGATGGGAGTAGGTGGAGGAAGAAGCCTCACACTTCCAGATCTGGTGAGAGGAGCAACTGGACGCCTGGGGGTTCCCACTCTAGGGGACCGCCAACGTGTTACAACTGTGGGAAGGTTGGGCATATAGCCCGTGCTTGTCAGCAAGGGGGAGCGGGGCAAGAGGCAAAGCAGGAGCAGACTGTGCGCTCCGGCCCCAGTGCTGCAGAGAAAGGAAAGATGGCGGAGTCGAGCGCTTCTCGGTTCCAACCGGTGCAACCAAGGGCCTACAACCTTGGACAGCAAGAAGTGATCCGCCAGACTGATGTGGTGACAGGTATGAAGAAAATTTAAGTTTAAATTTTGTGCTTCATCCTTTTAGACTTTTGTGTGATGTCTATGTTGTAGGCTTCGTGTTAGTTTCCGGATACCCCGCTAGGGTATTGTATGATACGGGAGCATCGCACTCCTTTCTTGCGGAGAGCTTCATCCGGAGAATAGGAGTTGAGTCTTTCTCGGCGGACGCGGAGTTGAGAGTGCGCATGCCCAATGGGTCATCCATGACCACCGGGGTCAAAGGGCGCATCTGTTGGGAGCTAGACGGAGTTGGCTTTGTTTTGGTAGCGGCGGTTTTGCCATTGGTGGAGTTCGATGTCATCTTGGGCATGGACTGGCTCGCAGAGCAGCGCGCCAGTATTGATTGCCGTTCTAAGGTGGTGACCTTAAGGAGGAGAGGGCAGACAGAAGTCAAATTTGAGGGCCTTTGTGGAGTGGCCTGTTCCCTGATTTCGGCCATGCAGTTGGTGCGGGCGGTTAACCAGGGTGGTGTAGCGCTTGTAGCGTTATTGGAGGTTCGTCTCTCCCAGCTGTCTATTGATGAAGTGCCCGTAGTGGCAGAGTTCAAGGATGTGTTTCCGGAAGAACTTCCTGGAGCACCTCCTCGGAGGGAGATCGATTTCTCGATCGAGTTAGTGCCGGAGGCTAGGCCGATGTCACGTCCTCCGTTTAGGATGGCACTAAAGGAGTTGGCTGAACTTAAAGTACAGTTGCAGGAATTGTTGGAGCAAGGGTATATCAGACCCAATTCTTCACCGTGGAGTGCGCCGGTGTTGTTTGTAAAGAAGAAAGACGGTAGCATGCGGCTATGCATTGACTACCGAGAGCTGAATAAATTGACCGTCAAGAATAAGTATCTGATTCCTCGGATAGATGACTTGTTCGACCAATTGGTAGGGTCAGTGGTGTATTCAAAATTGGACTTGAAGTCAGGTTATTATCAGTTGCGAATTCGGGATGAGGACATACCCAAGACTGCCTTTGGTACAAGGTATGGACACTTTGAGTTTACGGTGATGCCGTTCGGGCTGACGAACGCACCATCTGTGTTCATGGATCTTATGAATCGGGTATTTCGGGAATACTTGGATTCTTTTGTGGTTGTCTTCATTGATGACATTTTGGTGTATTCCAAATCGCAAGTGGAGCATGAGACCCACTTGAGAGTGGTTCTGCAAGTGTTGAGGGAGAATGAGTTGTATGCAAAATTCTCCAAATGCGAGTTCTGGTTGGAGAAGGTGGCATTTTTGGGTCACGTGATTAGTGGGGAAGGGGTGGCAGTGGACCCAGCAAAAGTTGAAGCCATTAGGGATTGGCCGGTTTTGAGGACCGTGGCGGAGGTCCGAAGTTTTCTTGGACTAGCCGGGTATTACAGAAGGTTCGTGGAGAATTTTTCGTGGATAGCTCTACCCCTCACCTCACTCACACGTAAAGATCATAAGTTTGTGTGGACTCAAGAGTGTAGCCAAGCATTTGAGGCACTGAAGGAGAGACTAATGGCAGCTCCAATCCTAAGTCTACCGCAAGGGACCGAGGGATTTCAGATCTTCAGTGACGCATCGGGATGCGGCTTGGGTTGCGTTTTGGTGCAACATGGGAAGGTGATAGCTTTTGGGTCTAGACAGCTGAAGCCTCACGAGAGGAATTACCCCGTCCATGACTTGGAGTTGGCAGCGGTAATTTTTGCGTTGAAAATATGGCGGCATTATGTTTATGGTGCAAAGGTGGAGATCTTCACGGATCACAAAAGCCTGAAGTACCTCTTGGATCAAAAGGACTTGAACATGCGGCAACGCAGGTGGGTTGAGTTTCTTGGAGACTACGAGGTGGCGATTCAGTATACGCCAGGTAAAGCCAATGTGGTGGCGGATGCCTTGAGTAGGAAGTACTCGGGGCAAGAGAATTGGAACCAAGCCCATGATGAGCGGTTGGTACGGGAATGGGAGTCCCTTGGTTTGGAATGTGTTGCGAAAGTCGAGTCCAGCGTGGCTCGGTTGAATTGGATTGAGGTGCAGAACGACCTGTCCGATCGCATTCGGGAAGCGACTCGGTTGGATGCGGAGTTTCAACCTTTTGTGTTGGAGGCTCAAACGGGCGAGAGCAGTGCCTGGGAGATGATTGATGGGATTCTGAGGAAGGACGGAAGGGTATGCATACCGCAGTTCGGTAAAATCCGTGAGGAGTTGATGTTTGAGGCTCACTTCACAAAGTACTCCATTCACCCGGGCAGTACAAAGATGTACTTGGATATGAAGAAATCCTTTTGGTGGCCGGGGTTAAAGTGGGACGTAGCTTTGTATGTGAATCGTTGCCAGACTTGCGCCTTGGTGAAGGCCGAGTGTCAGAAGCCGGGCGGGTTCCTGAAGCCCCTTCCAATCCCTGAATGGAAATTTGATGACATCTCCATGGATTTTGTGCATGGTCTGCCTAGATCGCAGCAGGGTAATGATGCTGTTTGGGTGATCGTAGATCGCCTAACCAAGGTGGCTCACTTTATCCCAAACCGGAAAGAGGACAGCGTGGAGAAGCTGGTGGAGTTATATGTTCGCAACATTGTGCGACTGCACGGAATTCCTAAGAGCATAGTCAGTGATCGAGAAAGACGGTTTACGTCCAAGGACTGGAGATTGGTTCAGAAGAGCTTGTGCACGAAGCTAAAGTTCAGTACGACGTTCCATCCTCAAACTGATGGGCAAACGGAGAGAATGAGCCGTACCATGGAGGATATGCTGAGAATGTGTGTTCTTGACTTCGGCAAAAAGTGGGAGGATCACCTCTTCATGGTAGAATTCGCGTACAATAACAGTTTCCAAGCTAGTATAAAGATGGCGCCATACGAAGCTTTGTATGGGAGGCGGTGTCGAACGCCAATGTCTTGGGCAGAGGCGGGAGACACCAAACTTTTGGGAAAGAATGTGGTGGTTGACGCTTGTGAGTTGGTACGGACCATCCAAGAACGTATGAAGGTGGCGCAGGACCGTCAAGCTAAATACTTTAATGCTCGTCACCGGAAGGTGGAGTTCGCGGTAGGCGATTGGGTCTACTTGAAGATCAAGCCGTTCAAAGGCGTCTCACGTATTCGCCGGCTCAAGAAGTTGAGTCCAAGGTTTTTGGGGCCTTTTGAAGTTGTTGAGCGGGTAGGAGAAGCAGCTTATCGGTTGGCGTTGTCCGCGGAGCTGAGTGGGTTGCATGACGTATTCCACGTCTCCGTTTTGAGGAAAGCCTTGGTGGAGGCTAGCGTGGTGATTGAGCCGGCATCGGTGCCGATTGAGGAAGACTTGAGGACGCGAGTCCTTCCAATTGCTATAGAGGATTCGGTGACTCGGCAGTTGCGGAATAAAGAAGTCAAACTCGTGAAAGTTCGTTGGCACAACTGCGGTCGTGAGGAGTTCTCTTGGGAGCGAGAACAGGCCATGCTAGAAGATTATCCAGAACTCTTCTTGTCAGGTATAATTTAAGTTTTGTACCCTTGTGATTTGAAATTTCGGGACGAAATTCTGTTAAGTAGGGGAGAGTTGTAACACCCCAGTTTTGCAAGAGGGTCAGTCTGCAGTTCTGGAAATTTTTGAGTTTCTGGCAGGAGGCACACGGCCTGCGACACGGGCGTGTCGCAGGGCGTGTCGAGGCCGTGTCGACACTCGGCCCAAGTGTCGACACTTTCGCTCGGCAAGGTGTCGAGAGTAGGGCACACGGCCTGCGACACGGGCGTGTCGCAGGGCGTGTCGAGGCCGTGTCGACACTCGGCCCAAGTGTCGACACTTTCGCTCGGCAAGGTGTCGAGAGTAGGGCACACGGCCTGCGACACGGGCGTGTCGTAGGGCGTGTCGAGGCCGCGTCGACACTCGGCCCAAGTGTCGACACTTTCGCTCGACGAGTGTCGAGACTGGGGTACACGGCCTGTGACACGGGCGTGTCACAGGGCGTGTCCCGCTTGGTCGACGATCTTCGCTCGACGTTTTTCCGCGGTGTCGACACAAAGCTTGTCGACGGGTGTCGAGACTTGGCACACGGCTTGGGACACGGGCGTGTCCCAGGCCGTGTACCCTCTCGGGTTGGTTTCGGGGCCCTGTCGATGGAGGCACACGGCCGGCCACACAGCCGTATCACTGGGGACACGGGCGTGTCGGATTGAACACGGGCGTGTCGGATGCCCGTGTGCTGTTCCAGTCGCGTCGATTTGAGACGGCGAATGAGGCACACGGTCCTGGACACGGGCGTGTGCCAGGCCGTGTTCGGCCCAGGTCTTTTATTTTCCAGGCGAATCGTGGCCATTCTTTCCCAAATTTTGGGACCTGACGGCTCAGGACTGTTCTTGGGGAGTTAAGTCCGAGAATAGGGTTGAAAACCCTCATTTTCTTCTCCAAGCTTTTCTTTCTAGATCTAGAGCCAAGTGAGATCAAGGAAGAAGGAGAAGGAGAGTTTGGGCTGTAGCAAGAGTTTCGGTACTCCAAATCACGAGCCGAGTCCGGATCCGTTTAGCTTAGATCGTTGCGAAGATTTCCATCCGGCTATTTTTGCCATGACAAGGAAGAGGAGTCGGAAGGTAACGACACCTCTCCTCTCGGTCTTAGGATGCATGTCTTAGCATCATTTTTTTTCTTTCTTTCTAGTTTTTGGGCACCAAACTCTCAAATGAGAGGGGTTTTGGTTTGCCAAGGTTCAAGAGGAACCTCCGGGTTGATTGAGTCCGTCCCCGGCATATTTTGCATTAGAGATCCGCTTCGCTAGTGGATTAGGCATGGTGGGTGAAGCCGTAGTCGCGACCGTTAGTCCGACTCGGTGATGTTGCATACGAACTTAGGGATTCGTAGAGATTCCGTTGCGGCAAGAAGCCGTTTGTGATGTGGTGGTGATTCCCTTTTGTTTGAAAGAGTACGTGTAGTCGGGACCGGACAAGGTTAGCTCCTCGTGGCGGTAGATGGTTTCCTTGAGGGACAAGGTTAGCTCCGTATGAGGTGGAGATGGTTTCCTTGATGGACAAGGTTAGCTCCGCACGAGTTGGAGATGGTTTCCTTGGTGCGCGGGAACGCTGCAGTACGAATGAGGGATTATGGTGATTTT
The DNA here is from genome assembly GCA_039583875.1 of Platanthera guangdongensis. NCBI lineage: Eukaryota > Viridiplantae > Streptophyta > Magnoliopsida > Asparagales > Orchidaceae > Platanthera > Platanthera guangdongensis. Next base: position 55,051,389 of record CM077162.1, on the reverse strand, counting down.
AGTCTTGGATTGTGATGTGCCAAGGCGTGGCTATGTCTCCGTGGTCGGCTGGCTATCCCGTGACATGTGCGTCATGTGTGGAGAGTGTCCCGGCGAGACTAGTCCCCTTCTGTGAGACTGACGAGAATGCCAAGCTTGGGGCAAGCCCGGGCAATGAGGCCATGAGCGGGTGGGGTCTAGCAAGGCTTCTTAGAATCGGTCAGTCTATGTTTGTTGGAATCCTGACCTGAGACGTCAGAGCTTGCAGGCAAGCCCGAGGCTAAGCCCTCGAGCGGGTGGGGCCTTGGCAAGAACTCCATGTGGCGGCTTGTGTGCCGTTTGAGGGAGTTGTGTCTCCCTTAGTGTTTGCGGCTTTATGCCAATGGGGAAATGTGAGTACCCAAATGTTGTGATGTTGTGCTAGATGCATACGCAGTAGGGTGCCTTGGGTGGAGCCCGAGTGTTGCATACATGTTGCATAGTAGGCCCTTTTATTACATGCTCAACCAGTAGAGAACGTGTTTGATGATTGAGACATCCAAGCCTGTTTTAATGCTTTTTATATTTATAGATGTTTATATTGCATACAAAGTGCTGACTTGCAGGTTGGAGGGTTCCCCGGGGGCCGTTAGGGGCGGCCGGGAGGAGATGTGTTGTTACACAGTTTGAGGTCAGCCTTTGCTGACCCACGTTACTAATAATTTTTACAGGGCAAGGATCGCATGCAGGAGCTAGCACGCCGGCCAGAAAGGCCTAAGCCCCATGAAGTGTTTTTTTCCTCTTTTGTAGCACTACATTTATGATGATGTTTGTTTGAGACTCTTTTGTCCGGCTTGCATGCCGAGGTAGACTAGGAGTGCTGAGCACATTCATGATTGATGTATTATTTTTCTTTTGGACACTTGATGTTAGGCCTTAAGGCCATTTGTTTTACTCTTTAGTGGTGGATAACTTCTAGTGCTGTTTTGTTTCCGCTGTGTTGTGCTAAAAGTTTTGAGTATGGGTAGCTATATCAACTTTTAATACTAAAGCTGTGGCGTCCGTATGTTGTGGGGCCCCGGCCAGACCCATATTATACGTTCATTACAGGGGAGGTGTTACACAATTGGAGGTGGAAAGAAGAGGTCGACACCTCGCAGGAGCCGAGCTCAACTGGAGGTAGAGAGTACAAGTCGACACCTCTCAGGAGCCGAGCTCAACTGGAGGTGGAGAGTATAGGTCGACACCAAGCAGGAGCCGAGCTCAACTGGAGGTGGAGAATAGAGGTCGACACCTCGCAGTAGCCGAGCTCAACTGGAGGTGGAGAAAAAGATCGACACCTAACAGGAACCGAGCTCAACTGTAGGTGAAGAGAAGAGGTCGACACCTCGCAGGAGCCGAGCTCAACTGGAGGTGGAGAGAAGAGGTCGACACCTCGCAGGAGCCGAGCTCAACTGGAGGTGGAGAATAGAGGTCGACACCTCGCAGGAGCTGAGCTCAACTGGAGGTGGAGATAAGAGGTCGACACCTCACAGGAGCCGAGCTCAACTGAGGGTGGAGAGTAGAGGTCGACACCTCACAGGAGCCGAGCTCAACTGGAGGTAGAGAATAGAGGTCAACACCTCGCAGGAGCCGAGCTCAACTAGAGGTGGAGAGTAGAGGTTGACACCTCGCAGGAGTCGAGCTCAACTGGAGGTGGAAAATAGAGGTCGACACCTCGCATGTAACACCTCCCCTGTAGTGAACGTATAATATGGGTCCGGACGGGGCCCCACAACATACGAACGCCATAGCTTTAGTATTATAAGTTGATATAGCTACCCAAACTCAAAACACTTTGCACAACACAGCGGAAACAGAACAGGACTAGAAGTTATCCACCACTAAAGAGTAAAACAAATGGCCATAAGGCCTTACATCAAGTGTCCAAAAATAAATAGTACATCAAACATGAATGTGCTCAGCACTCCTAGTCTACCTCGGCATGCAAGCCGGACAAAAATAGTCTCAAACAAACATCATCATAACTGAAGTGCTACACAAGAGGGAAAAACACTTCATGGGGCTTAGGCCTTTCTGGCCGGCGTGCTAGCTCCTGCATGCGATCCTTGACCTGTAAAAATTATTAGTAACGTGGGTCAGCAAAGGCTGACCTCAAACTGTGTAACAACACATCTCCTCCCGGCCGCCCCTAACGGACCCCGGGGAACCCTCCAACCTGCAAGTCAGCACTTCATATGCAATATAAACATCTATAAATAGAAAAGCATTAAAACAAGCTTGGATGTCTCAATCATAAAACATGTTCTCTATTGGTTGAGCATATAAAGAAAGGGCCTACTATGCAACATGAATGCAACACCCGGGCTTCACCCAAGGTACCATACTGCGTATGCATCTAGCACAACATCACATCATTTGGGTACTCACATTTCCCCATTGGCATAAAGCCGCAAACACTAAGGGAGACACCTCTCCCTCAAACGGCGCACAGGCCGCCACAAGGAAACCATCTCCAACTCATACAGAGCTAACCTTGTCCCTCAAGGAAACCATCTACCGCCACGAGGAGCTAACCTTGTCCGGGTCCGACTACACGTACCTTTTCAAACAAACGGGACAATCACCACCACAACACAAACGGCATCTTGCCGCAACGGAAAATCTCTACGAATCCCTAAGTTCGTATGCAACATCACCGAGTCGGAATAACGGTCGCGACTACGGCTTCACCCACCATGCCTAATCCACTAGCGAAGCGGATCTCTAATGCAAAATATGCCGGGGACGGACTCAATCAACCCGGAGGTTCCTCTTGAACCTTGGCAAACCAAAACCCCTCTCATTTGAGAGTTTGGTGCCCATAAATTAGAAAGAAAGAAAATACATGATGCTAAGACATGCATCCTAAGGACCGAGAGGAGAGATGTCGTTACCTTCCGACTCCTCTTCCTTGTCATGGCAAAAATAGTCGGATGGAAATCTTCGCAACGCTCTAAGCTTCACGGATCCGGACTCGGCTCACGATTTGGAGCTCCGAAACCCTTCATACAGCCCAAGACCTTCTTCTTCTTCCTCCTTGCTCTTGTTTCTCTCAAGAACTTAGAAAGAGAAGACTTGGAAAACAAATGAGGGTTTCCAACCCTAGAATCGGACTTAACTTCCCAAGAACAGTCCTGAGCCGTCAGATCCCAAAATCTGGGAAAGAATGGCCACGATTCGCCTGGGAAATAAAAGACCTGGGCCGAACACGGCCTGGCACACGCCCGTGTCCAGGGCCGTGTGCCTCATTCGCCGTCTCAAATCGACGCGCCTGGAACCGCACGCGGGCATCCGACACGCCCGTGTTCAACCCGACACGCCCGTGTCCCCAGTGACACGGCCGTGTGGCCGGCCGTGTGCCTCCAACAACACGTCCCCGAAACCAACCCGAGAGTTGACACGGCCTGGGACACGCCCGTGTCCCAAGCCGTGTGCCAAGTCTCGACACCCGTCGACAGGCTTTGTGTCGACACCACGGAAAAACGTCGAGCGAAGATCGTCGACCAAGCGGGACACGCCCTGTGACACGCCCGTGTCACAGGCCCTGTGCCCCAGTCTCGACACTTTATCGAGCGAAAGTGTCGACACTTGGGCCGAGTGTCGACACGGCCTCGACACGCCCTCAACACGACCGTGTCGCAGGCCGTGTGCCCCACTCTCGACACTTTGTCGAGCGAAAGTGTCGACACTTGGGCCGAGTGTCGACACGGCCTCGACACGCCGTGCGACACGCCCGTGTCGCAGGCCGTGTGCCTCACTCTCGACACTTTGTCGAGCGAAAGTGTCGACACTTGGGCCGAGTGTCGACACGGCCTCGACACGCCCTGCGACACGCTCGTGTCGCAGGCCGTGTGCCTCCTGCCAGAGACCCAAAAATTTTCCAGAACTGCAGACTGAACCTCTTGCAAAACTGGGGTGTTACAACTCTCCCCCACTTAACAGAATTTCGTCCCGAAATTTCAAAACAAAAGAGGTACAAAACTTAAATTGTACCTGACAAAAAGAGTTCTGGATAGTCTTCTAGCATGGCCTGTTCTCGCTCCCAAGAGAACTCCTCACGACCGCAGTTGTCCCAACGAACTTTCACAAGTTTAACTTCTTTACTCCGCAACTGCCGAGTCTCCGAATCCTCTATAGCAATTGGGAGGACTCGCGTCCTCAAGTCTTCCTCAATCGGCACCGATGCCGGCTCAATCACCACGCTAGCCTCCACCAAGGCTTTCCTCAAAGCGGAGACGTGGAAGACGTCATGTAATCCACTCAAGTCTGCGGACAATGCCAACCGATAGGCTGCTTCTCCTACCCGCTCAACAATTTCAAAAGGCCCCAAAAACCTTGGACTCAACTTCTTGAGTCGGCGAATCCGTGAGACGCCTTTGAACGGCTTGACCTTCAGATAAACCCAATCACCAACTGCAAATTCCAACTTCCGGTGACGAGCATTAAAATATTTTGCTTGCCTGTCTTGCGCCACCTTCATACGCTCTTGGATGGTCCGTACCAACTCACAAGCGTCAACTATCACATCCTTTCCCAAAAGTTTGGTGTCTCCCGCCTCTGCCCAAGACATTGGCGTTCGACACCGCCTCCCATACAAAGCTTCGTATGGCGCCATCTTTATGCTTGCTTGAAAACTATTGTTGTACGCAAATTCTACCATGAAGAGGTGATCCTCCCACCTCTTGCCAAAATCAAGAACGCACATTCTCAACATATTCTCCATAGTACGGTTCGTTCTCTCCGTTTGCCCATCAGTTTGAGGGTGGAACGCCGTACTGAACTTTAGCTTCGTGCCCAAGCTCTTCTGAACCAATCTCCAGTCCTTAGAAGTAAACCGTCCATCTCGATCACTGACTATGCTCTTAGGAATTCCGTACAGTCGCACAATGTTGCGAACATACAACTCCACCAGCTTCTCCACGCTGTCCTCTTTCCGATTTGGGATGAAGTGAGCCACCTTGGTTAGGCGATCCACGATCACCCAAATAGCATCATTACCTAGCTGCGATCTAGACAAACCATGCACAAAGTCCATGGAGATGTCCTCAAATTTCCACTCAGGAATTGGAAGGGGCTTCAGGAACCCGCCCGGTTTTTGACATTCGGCCTTCACCAAGGCACATGTTTGGCAACGACTCACATACAAAACTACATCTCGCTTCAACCCCGGCCACCAAAAGGATTTCTTCATATCCAAGTACATCTTTGTACTGCCCGGGTGAATGGAGTACTTTGAGAAGTGAGCCTCAAACATCAACTCCTCACGGAGATTGCCAAACTGCGGTACACAAACCCTTCCATCCTTTCTCAAGATTCCCCAATCATCTCCCAGGCGCTGCTCTCGCCCTTTTGAGCCTCCAACTCAAAAGGTTGAAACTCCACATCCAATCGAGTCGCTTCCCGAATACGATCGGACAAGTCGTTTTGCACTTCAATCCAGTTCAACCGAGCCGCGCTAGACTCGCCTCTCGCAACACATTCCAATCCAAGGGACTCCCATTCCCGTACCAACCGCTCATCATGAGCTTCGATCCAATTTCCTTGCCCCGAGTACTTTCTACTCAACGCATCCGCCACCACATTGGCCTTACCCGGCGTATACTGAATCGCCACTTCGTAGTCTCCAAGAAATTCAACCCATCTGCGTTTCCGCATGTTCAAGTCCTTCTGATCCAAGAGATACTTCAGGCTTTTATGGTCCGTGAAGATCTCCACCCTTGCGCCATACACATAGTGTCGCCATATTTTCAACGCGAAGATTACCGCCGCCAACTCCAAGTCATGGACGGGGTAATTCCTCTCATGAGGTTTCAGCTGTCTAGACCCAAAAGCTATCACCTTGCCATGTTGCACCAATACGCAACCCAAACCGCATCCCGATGCGTCACTGAAAATCTGAAATCCATCGGTCCCTTGCGGTAAACTCAGGATTGGAGTCATCATAAGCCTCTCCTTCAGTGCCTCGAATGTTTGACTGCACTCTTGGGTCCACACAAACTTATGGTCTTTGCGAGTGAGTGAGGTGAGGGGTAGAGCTATCTTCGAGAAATTCTCCACGAATCTCCTATAATACCCGGCTAGTCCAAGAAAACTTCGGACTTCCGCCACGGTCCTCAACACCGGCCAATCTCTGATTGCCTCCACTTTCGCTAGATCCACTGCCACCCCATCACCACTAACCACGTGGCCCAAAAACGCCACCTTGGCTAACCAGAACTCGCACTTTGAGAACTTTGCAAACAATTGGTTCTCCCTCAACACTTGCAGGACCACTCTCAAGTGGGTCTCATGCTCCACTTCAGACTTTGAGTACACTAAGATGTCATCAATGAAGACAACCACAAACGAATCCAAGTAATCCCGAAATACTCGATTCATCAGATCCATGAACACCGATGGTGCGTTCGTCAACCCGAACGACATCACCGTAAACTCAAAGTGTCCGTACCTTGTCCCAAAAGCAGTCTTGGGTATGTCCTCGTCCCGAATTCGCAGCTGATAGTAGCCTGACTTCAAGTCCAGTTTCGAATATACCACTGACCCCACCAATTGGTCGAACAAATCGTCTATCCGAGGGATCGGATACTTATTCTTGACGGTCAATTTATTCAGCTCTCGGTAGTCTATGCACAGGCGCATGCTACCGTCTTTCTTCTTTACAAACAACACTGGTGCGCTCCACGGTGAAGAACTGGGTCTAATATACCCTTGCTCCAACAGTTCCTGTAGCTGTACCTTAAGTTCCGCTAACTCCTTTGGTGCCATCCTAAATGGGGGACGCGACACCGGTCTAGCCTCCGGCATTAACTCGATCGAGAAGTCGATCTCCCCCAGAGGAGGCGCCCCAGGAAGTTCATCCGGAAACACATCCTTGAACTCTGCCACCACAGGCACTTCCTCAATCGATAGTTGGGAGAGACGAACCTCCAACAACGCTACCAGCGCCACACCTCCCTGGTTAACCGCCCGCTTCATTTGCATGGCCGTAATTAGGGAATGGGCTACTCCACAAAGGCCCACAAATTTGACTTCCGCTTGCCCCTTACTCTTTAGGGTCACTACCTTGGATAAACAATCAATGCTGGCGCGCTGCTCTGCAAGTCAGTCCATGCCCAAAATGACATCGAACTCTACTAACGGCAACACTGCCGCTTCCAAAACGAAGTCAACTCCGTCTAGCTCCCAACAGATGCGCCCTTTAGCCCCGGTGGTCATAGATGACCCATTGGGCATGCACACTTTCAGTTCCGCGTCCGCCGAGAAAGACTCGACCCCTACCCTTCAGATGAAACTCTCCGCAAGAAAAGAGTGTGAAGCCCCAGTATCGAACAATACCCTAGCGGGGTATCCAGAAACTAACACGAAGCCTACAACAAGACAACACACGGAAAGGGGGTCTAAAAGTATGAAGCACAATTGCAAACTTAAATTTTCTTCATACCTGTCACCACATCGGTTTGGCGGATCGCTTCTTGCTGTCCAAGGTTGTAAGCCCTTGGTTGCACCGGTTGGAACCGAGAAGCGCTCGACTCCGCCATCTTTCCTTTCTCTGCAGCACTGGGGCCCGAGCACACAGACTGCTCCTGCTTCGCATCTTTCCCCACTCCCCCTTGCTGACAAGCACGGGCTATGTGCCCAACCTTCCCGCAGTTGTAACACGTCAGCGGTCCCCTAGAGTGAGAACCCCCAGGCGTCCAAGTGCTCCTCTCACCAGACCTGGAAGTGTGAGGCTTCCTCCTCCACCTGCTCCCATCAGACTTTATATGAGATTGGGAGGGCTTCCCTTCCCCATGCTTGGGAGTAAAACCCTTTCGACGCTAGGTTCGCTCCAGATCACTCTCCAAACTCCTGGCGGCTTCAACTAGCTCATTAAATCCCGCCCTCTTCATGGAGATGAGGGGCTGTCTCAGATTCTCCCTCAACCCTTGGTAGAAGAGGTTATCCCTCTCTACATCATCCGCCATTGTCGTTCCCGCATAACGACCCAAACGGGTGAACTCCTGCACGTACTCATCCACTGTCTTGTCTCGCTGCATTAGATGCAGAAACTGCCTCTGCAGGGCCAACCGTGTTGAAACTGGAATATACCTCTTAAGAAAAGCGTCCCCAAACTCTTCCACTAACGGGGTGCGTCCCGGGAACAGGCGGCCGCTATGGCTCGCCCACCACAATTTGGCGTCTCCTTCCAACATGAACGCCGCATACTCAGCTTTCTTTTCCTCTGGCGTCTCTGCCGCCCTTAACAATTCTTGAATACGAACCCACCAATCCTCCGCATCTGTTGGCGTTCCAACACCCTTGAAAGACGGGGGATGGAAACTCAGGAAATACTTCATGTGTCAGTCTCCATGTCCTACCACCACCCTTTCCGCCAAAGGTTCCACTCGCCTGGCTTCTCCGCCTGGCACGGCCGTCGCCGTGTCCGGTGTAGCAGGGGTTGCTACCTGGGCTGCAGCCGCCGCTTGGGCTGCCACCATCGCTTCTGCAAGCATACGACAGAAGTCAGCCGGGTTTACACCCGTGCCCAAAAGGCCTGGAGCAGTAGCACTGCTCGCCGAGAGATCATCCCTTGCTCTTGAAGTGCCCGCCTCGTTGCTTGCACTCTTTAGGAAAACAAGAAATAAGGGATTAGTCTCCAATCGCAAGACTAAAACATAAGGACACTCACGGTCCCCCATTACTCTTATGTGGATAACTTCTCTACGCACTGACCTTGAATCTAACCTCCCTCTGATACCAAATTGTAACACCTCCCCTGTAGTGAACGTATAATATGGGTCCGGCCGGGGCCCCACAACATACGAACGCCACAGCTTTAGTATTATAAGTTGATATAGCTACCCAAACTCAAAACACTTTGCACAACACAGCGGAAACAGAACAGGACTAGAAGTTATCCACCACTAAAGAGTAAAACAAATGACCATAAGGCCTTACATCAAGTGTCCAAAAATAAATAGTACATCAAACATGAATGTGCTCAGCACTCCTAGTCTACCTCGGCATGCAAGCCGGACAAAAATAGTCTCAAACAAACATCATCATAACTGAAGTGCTACACAAGAGGGAAAAACACTTCATGGGGCTTAGGCCTTTCTGGCCGGCGTGCTAGCTCCTGCATGCGATCCTTGACCTGTAAAAATTATTAGTAACGTGGGTCAGCAAATGCTGACCTCAAACTGTGTAACAACACATCTCCTCCCGGCCGCCCCTAACGGACCCCGGGGAACCCTCCAACCTGCAAGTCAGCACTTCATATGCAATATAAACATCTATAAATAGAAAAGCATTAAAACAGGCTTGGATGTCTCAATCATCAAACATGTTCTCTATTGGTTGAACATATAAAGAAAGGGCCTACTATGCAACATGAATGCAACACCCGGGCTTCACCCAAGGTACCCTACTGCGTATGCATCTAGCACAACATCACATCATTTGGGTACTCACATTTCCCCATTGGCATAAAGCCGCAAACACTAAGGGAGACACCTCTCCCTCAAACGGCGCACAGGCCGCCACAAGGAATTCTTGCCAAGGCCTCACCCGCTCGTGGGCTTAACCCCGGGCTTGCCTGCAAGCTCTGACGTCTCATGTCAGGATTCCAACAAACACAGACCGACCGATTCTAAGAAACCTTGCTGGACCCCACCCGCGCATGGCCTCTTTGCCCGGGCTTGCCCCAAGCTTGACATTCTCGTCAGTCTCACAGAAGGGGACTAGTCTCGCCGGGACACTCTCCACACATGACGCACATGTCACGGGATAGCCAGCCGACCACAGAGACATAGCCACGCCTTGGCACACCACAAACCAAGACTAAATACATCATAATCCCTCATTGTACTGCAGCGTTCCCGCGCACCAAGGAAACCATCTCCAACTCGTGCGGAGCTAACCTTGTCCACCAAGGAAACCATCTCCAACTCATACGGAGCTAACCTTGTCCCTCAAGGAAACCATCTACCGCCACGAGGAGCTAACCTTGTCCGGGTCCGACTACACGTACCTTTTCAAACAAACGGGACAATCACCACCACAACACAAACGACATCTTGCCGCAACGGAAAATCTCTACGAATCCCTAAGTTCGTATGCAACATCACCGAGTCGGACTAACGGTCGTGACTACGGCTTCACCCACCATGCCTAATCCACTAGCGAAGCGGATCTCTAATGCAAAATATGCCGGGGACGGACTCAATCAACCCGGAGGTTCCTCTTGAACCTTGGCAAACCAAAACCCCTCTCATTTGAGAGTTTGGTGCCCATAAATTAGAAAGAAAGAAAATACATGATGCTAAGACATGCATCCTAAGGACCGAGAGGAGAGATGTCGTTACCTTCTGACTCCTCTTCCTTGCCATGACAAAAATAGCCGGATAGAAATCTTCGCAACGCTCTAAGCTTCACGGATCCGGACTCGGCTCGCGATTTGGAGCTCCGAAACCCTTCCTACAGCCCAAGACCTTCTTCTTCTTCCTCCTTGCTCTTGTTTCTCTCAAGAACTTAGAAAGAGAAGACTTGAAAAACAAATGAGGGTTTCCAACCCTAGAATCGGACTTAACTTCCCAAGAACAGTCCTGAGCCGTCAGATCCCAAAATCTGGGAAAGAATGGCCACGATTCGCCTGGAAAATAAAAGACCTGGGCCGAACACGGCCTGACACACGCCCGTGTCCAGGGCCGTGTGCCTCATTCGCCGTCTCAAATCGACGTGCCTGGAACCGCACACGGGCATCCGACACGCCCGTGTTCAACCCGACACGCCCGTGTCCCCAGTGACACGGCCGTGTGGCCGGTCGTGTGCCTCCAACAACACGGCCCCGAAACCAACCCGAGAGTTGACACGGCCTGGGACACGCCCGTGTGCCAAGTCTCGACACCCGTCGACAGGCTTTTTTGTGTCGACACCGCGGAAAAACGTCGAGCGAAGATCGTCGACCAAGCGGGACACGCCCTGTGACACGCCCGTGTCACAGGCCGTGTGCCCCAGTCTCGACACTTTATCGAGCGAAAGTGTCGACACTTGGGCCGAGTGTCGACACGGCCTCGACACGCCCTCGACACGCCCGTGTCGCAGGCCGTGTGCCCCACTCTCGACACTTTGTCGAGCGAAAGTGTCGACACTTGGGCCGAGTGTCGACACGGCCTCGACACGCCCTGCGACACGCCCGTGTCGCAGGCCGTGTGCCTCACTCTCGACACTTTGTCGAGCGAAAGTGTCGACACTTGGGCCGAGTGTCGACACGGCCTCGACACGCCCTGCGACACGCCCGTGTTGCAGGCCGTGTGCCTCCTGCCAGAGACCCAAAAATTTTCCAGAACTGCAGACTGAACCTCATGCAAAACTGGGGTGTTACATCGCAGGAGCCGAGCTCAACTGGAGGTGGAAAATATAGGTCGACACCTCGCAGGAGGAAGCTCAACCGCAGGTGAAGACTAGAGGTCGACATCTCACAGGAGCCGAGCTCAACTGGAGGTGGAGAGAAGAGGTCGACACCTCGCAGGAGCCGAGCTCAACTGGAGGTGGAGAGAAGAGGTCGACACCTTGCAGGAGCCGAACTCAACTAGAGGTGGAGAATAGAGGTCAACACCTCGCAGGAGCCGAGCTCAACTAGAGGTGGAGAGTAGAGGTCGACACCTCGCAGGAGCCGAGCTCAACTGGAGGTGGAAAATAGAGGTCGGCACCTCGCAGGAGCCGAGCTCAACTGGAGGTGGAAAATATTGGTCGACACCTCGCAGGAGGAAGCTCAACTGTAGGTGGAGACTAGAGGTCGACACCTCACAGGAGCCGAGCTCAACTGGAGGTGGAGAGAAGAGGTCGACACCTCGCAGGAGCCGAGCTCAACTGGAGGTGGAGAGAAGAGGTCGACACCTCGCAGGAGCCGAGCTCAGCTGGAGGTGGAAAAAAGAGGTCGACACCTCGCAGGAGCCGAGCTCAACTGGAGGTGGAAAGAAGAGGTCGACACCTCGCAGGAGCGGAGCTCAACTGGAGGTGGAGAATAGAGGTCGACAACTCGCAGGAGCCGAGCTCAACTGGAGGTGGAAAATATAGGTCGACACCTCGCAGGAGGAAGCTCAACCGCAGGTGGAGACTAGAGGTCGACACCTCACAGGAGCCGAGCTCAACTGGAGGTGGAGAGAAGAGGTCGACACCTCGCAGGAGCCGAGCTCAACTAGAGGTGGAGAGAAGAGGTCGACACCTCGTAGGAGGAAGCTCAACCGCAGGTGGAGACTAGAGGTCGGCACCTCACAAGAGCCGAGCTCAACTGGAGGTGGAGAGAAGAGGTCGACACCTCGCAGGAGCCGAGCTCCACTGGAGGTGGAGAGAAGAGGTCGACACCTCGCAGGAGCCGAGCTCAACTGGAGGTGGAAAGAAGAGGTCGACACCTCGCATGAGCCGAGCTCAACTGGAGGTGGAAAGAAGAGGTCGACACCTTGCAGGAGCCGAGCTCAACTGGAGGTGGAGAATAGAGGTCGACACCTTGCAGGAGCTGAGCTCAACTGGAGGTGGAAAGAAAAGGTCGACACCTCGCAGGAGCCGAGCTCAACTGGAGGTGGAAAGAAGAGGTCGACACCTTGCAGGAGCCGAGCTCAACTGGAGGTGGAGAATAGAGGTCGACACCTCGCAGGAGCCGAGCTCAACTGGAGGTGGAAAATATAGGTCGACACCTCGCAGGAGGAAGCTCAACCGCAAGTGGAGACTAGAGGTCGACACCTCACAGGAGCCGAGTTTAACTTGAGGTGGAGAGAAGAGGTCGACACCTCGCAGGATCCGAGCTCAACTGGAGGTAGAGAGAAGAGGTCGACACCTCGCAGGAGCCGAGCTTAACGAGAGGTGGAGAGAAGAGGTCGACACCTCGCAGGAGCCGAGCTCAACTGGAGGTGGAAATCAATCGACACCCACCAGGAGCTAAGCTCAACTGGGGGTGGGAATCGGTCGACTCGGGGAGGCAAGTAGTCGGTCTGCAAGAGAAGAGTTTGTACAGAGATCTCGGACTACGACATCACTCCAGCAAGGAACTCGATCTCACTCGAGGAGGTCTGCGACCAATGTACAGGTGGGGAGCTCGTGCAGGGACTTGGTATTACGGGGACCTACCACTCGAGGACTTGAACTTTGTTGGAGTCGACAGCTCTCAGGAGCCTTGCTCAACTAGAGTGGTGTAGGTCGACTCGGGGAGGCAAGTAGTCGGTCTGCAGGAGAGGAGCTCGTACAGAGGTCTCGGACTACGACATCACTCCAGCGAGGAACTCGATCTTACTCGAGGAGGTCTGCGGCCAATGTGCAGGAGGGGAGCTCGTGCAGGGACTTGGTCTTACGGGGACCTACCACTCGAGGACTTGAACTTTGTTGGAGTCGACAGCTCTCAGGAGCCTTGCTCAACTAGAGTGGTGTATGTCGACTCGGGGAGGCAAGTAGTTGGTCTGCAGGAGAGGAGCTCGTACAGAGGTCTCGGACTACGACATCACTCCAGCGAGGAACTCGATCTCACTCGAGGAGGTCTGCGGCCAATGTACAGGATGGGAGCTCGTGCAGGGACTTGGACTTACGGGGACCTACCACTCGAGGACTTGAGCTCACTCGAGGAGGTCTGCGGCCAATATGCAGGAGAGGAGCTCATGTATGGACTTGGAATTACAGGGACCTGCCACTCAAGGACTTGATCTCATTCGAGGAGGTCTACGGCCAATGTGCAGGAGAGGAGCTCGTGTAGGGATTTGGACTTACCAGGACCTGCCACTCAAGGGCTTGATCTCACTCGAGGAGGTCTGCGGCCAATATGCAGGAGAGGAGCTCGTGCATGGATTTGGACTTACCAGGACCTGCCACTCAAGGACTTGATCTCACTCGAGGAGATCTGCGACCAATATGCAGGAGAGAAACTCGTGCAGGGACTTGGACTTACCAGGACCTGCCACTCAAGGACTTGATCTCACTCGAGGAGGTCTGCGGCCAATATGCAGGAGAGGAGCTCGTGCAGGGATTTGGACTTACCAGGACCTGCCACTCAAGGACTTGATCTCACTCGAGGAGGTCTGCGGCCAATATGTAGGAGAGGAGCTCGTGCAGGGACTTGGACTTACCAGGACCTGCCACTCAAGGACTTGATCTCACTCGAGGAGGTCTGCGGCCAATATGCAGGAGAGGAGCTCGTGCAGGGATTTGGACTTACCAGGACCTGCCACTCAAGGACTTGATCTCAGTCGAGGAGGTCTGCGGCCAATATGCAGGAGAGGAGCTCGTGCAGGGATTTGGACTTACCAGGATCTGCCACTCAAGGGCTTGATCTCACTCGAGGAGGTCTGCGACCAATATGTAGGAGAGGAGCTCGTGTAGGGACTTGGACTTACCAGGACCTGCCACTCAAGGAATTGATCTCACTCGAGGAGGTCTGTGGCCAATATGCAGGAGAGGAGCTCGTGCAGGGATTTGGACTTACCAGGACCTGCCACTCAAGGGCTTGATCTCACTCGAGGAGGTCTGCGGCCAATATGCAGGAGAGGAGCTCGTGCAGGGATTTGGACTTACCAGGACCTGCCACTCAAGGACTTGATCTCACTCGAGGAGGTCTGCGGCCAATATGCAGGAGAGGAGCTCATGCAGGGACTTAGACTTACCAGGACCTGCCACTCAAGGACTTGATCTCACTCGAGGAGGTCTGCGGCCAATATGCAGGAGAGGAGCTCGTGCAGGGATTTGGACTTACCAGGACCTGCCACTCAAAGACTTGATCTCACTCGAGGAGGTCTGCGGCCAATATGCAGGAGAGGAGCTCGTGCAGGGATTTGGACTTACCAAGACCTGCCACTCAAGGACTTGATCTCACTCGAGGAGGTCTGCGGCCAATATGCAGGAGAGGAGCTCGTGCAGGGATTTGGATTTACCAGGACCTGCCACTCAAGGACATTAGTTTTTGTTCCTGCTACTTTGTGAATTTGAAAATGATTAAGCGCATCGATATCTTTGAGTGCATAAATCAGAAATCAAATGACGATCTCTTCGAAGTCGAGTTGGGAGGTTGGCGTCCCACCCTGTTCCTGATAGTTCCTCCAGTCGGAGGAAAGATGCAATCGGGGGTAGCTAGGCCGACATGCAAGGGGGGAGCTGATCTCGGCCGTCAATGCAGGGGCTCGGTCTTACAAGGATGCTTAAATCCCGAGGCATCGTCCCATCGTCCGCCCTGGGCTAAATAGGAGAAACAGGTCGAGTGCAGGTTTCCTAAATCGATCGTGGAGTTGAACTTCACTGCTCCTAGCTAACATGAGCTGAACCACACAAAGAAGACAACTCGCATCAACCCGTGACTCTGGGGGCGAGGAGATGTACAAAAAACTTAGAAACAATGTTACAGGTATGCAATACATGTTACCGCTAGGGGTAGGACCTTTTCAGGTCATCCCCGCTCTAGATATTTGAGGAGATGGAATGAATAACATTGCATCCTGATTGCAGAAGTGATAGCCTCGCGGTGTCCTGATTGCTGAAGTGATAGCCTCACATGCATGAACTCGCAGAATTAAAGCGAACACCATCATTGCCGCAGTAGTGATCTTGCAAGTAGGTAACCTCGCGGAATAAAGGAGAGCATCCTAGCCGCTGAAGAGATCACCTCGCGAGTATGGAACTCGCGGAATAAAGGAGAGCATCCTAGCTGCTGAAGAGATCACCTCGCGAGTATGGAGCTCGCGGAATAAAGGAGAGCATCCTAGCTGCTGAAGAGATCACCTCGCGAGTATGGAGCTCGCGGAAACTAGCTTGAAGATGTCATGAGTAGGTTGTCTCCTGGAATGCAGGTTGTCGGAGAAGATCATTGCAAGTAGGAGGAGGTCATCGCATATCATCTCGTAACAAAGATACTTGCTTCTTCACCTGCAGAACTCTCATATGGGCGAGTAAGAAAGATACTCGCCCCTTCAACTCGCCAATTCTGCCTATACTCGCCTATGAGCGAGGAGCAAGGAAGCTCGCCAACCTGCATGAACTCGCCAACCTGCATGAACTCGCCAACCTGCATGAACTCGCCAACCTGCGTGAACTCGCCAACCTTCATGAACTCGCCAACCTGCGTGAACTCGCCAACCTGCATGAACTCGCCAACCTGCGTGAACTCGCCAACCTGCATGAACTCGCCAACCTGTGTGAACTCGCCAACATGCGTGAACTCGCCAACCTGCGTGAACTCGCCAACCTGCATGAACTCGCCAACCTGCGTGAACTCGCCAACCTGCGTGAACTCGCCAACCTGCGTGAACTCGCCAACCTGCTTGAACTCGCGTGAACTCGCCAACCTGCATGAACTCGCCAACCTGCGTGAACTCGCCAACCTGCGTGAACTCGCCAACCTGCATGAACTCGCGCGCCAACCTGCGTGAACCCGCCAACCTGCATGAACTCGCCAACCTGCATGAACTCGCCAACCTACGTGAACTCGCCAACCTGCATGAACTCGCGCGCCAACCTGCATGAACTCACCAACCTGCATGAACTCGCGCGCCAACCTGCATGAACCCGCCAACCTGCATGAACTCGCCAACCTGCATGAACTCGCCAACCCGCGTGAACTCGCCAACCTGCATGAACTCGCGCGCCAACCTGCATGAACTCGCGTGCGCCAACCTGCATGACTTCATCTGGAAATCGCCTAAGGAGGTCGCAATCTGAAACTCGCTTATGAGCGAGTAATAGGTAAGCTCGCCACATGAAGTCGTCGAGTATGAAAGCCTGAAAGTCTCCATTGTGAAGTCGCCTATGGGCGAGCAACCAAGAAGCTCGCCCACCTTGTCGAGAACTCGCCCACCTTGCCGAGAACTCGCCCACCTTGCTGAACGCTCGCGAGTTCATGCCTTTGGTCTCCAGCTCGTCATCTTAAGCTATGAAGTCTTCTCGCAAAAAATTCTTCCTCGGCTACTGTCCACGCTCACCGCACCAAGTGTTGAAGCCGGGAAAAATCCCAACCTCAGAAATAGGATCAATGTAGCCTAAGGTTACTGATTCTACGATCCGACGTCACATTTCAAGTGGCTAGCGAGAAAGAAAGGAAACTATCTACAAGCACACCCCAAGTGCTCCAGCAGGGAGGTCCCACCACGTACCCAGAAGCTTGGAAGAAGCTTCCCCTCCGCAACCAAAAGGCTGGGCGAGGTACTAGACATGCATGGATTGGGCGAGTATCCACTTGGGGGGACCTCGGCCGCTTCCAAAAGGTCCATTTCCAGTACCCCTGGGGGGCTATTTATAGAGAAATCCTGGGGGGGGGGGATAGGCGAGTATCCAGCTTCTGCCAGCGAGTTCCAAGAGATACTCACCCATACTCGCGAGTTGCTCGCCCAAGCTCGCCACAGCTCGCCTCTGCTCGCCCAAGCTCGCCTCTGCTCGCCTCTGCTCGCCCAAGCTCGCCCAAGCTCGCCTCTGATCGCCTCTGCTCGCTCAAGCTCGCCACAGCTCGCCTTTGCTCGCCCAAGCTCGCCACAACTCGCCTCTGCTCGCCCAAGCTCGCCTTTGCTCGCCTCTCCTTGCCCAAGCTCGCCTCTGCTCGCCTCTGCTCGCCCAAGCTCGCCACAGCTCGTCCAAGCTCGCCAAATGGTCTGTGGATAGCCGTCTGCTAGGGTACTTCTGATCTCGACGAATTACGGGTTATACAGTTACAATGGTCATCTTTCCGTTCTTGAAGGGTATTCTGATGCATCATGATGCTCAGAAATAAATGATGGTAAATCTATTAGTGGATTTAATTTCATACTAGGCGAAGTAGTTGTAGCTTAGAAGTCCAAGAGATAATCATCCATTGATCTCTCGTCTATGGAATCTGAACTCTAAGCTCTAGCTTCAGCAGGAGAAGAAACATAGTGGAAAAAAGATTTGGTTATGAACATTCAACTGACAAACCTGAAACTGAGTTCTGTTGCAGTTTACTATGACAATCATGCTGTAAAAATGATTGTCATGGACACTTTGTTCAATGGTAAAAGAAGGCAATTAAGGATGAAATAAGTCTGGTTGACCTCACTTACAATTCAATAGATTATGACCATAATTGACGTGAGATTAAAAGATAATGTTGCAGACATTGACAAAAGGCTTAAATAGAGTTCTCACAATCAAAATATCATGGGAGATGAGATTGAAATTCATAAAAATATGAAATTTCTCTCCTATGTTTATATTTTGATGGTAAAAACCTATAATTGCAAACATTCAAATATTTAATAACAAACTGAAACCTCAAATAATCTCTTGATGAAAACTCAAGATGGTTAGATGCTAGTCATTCCACTTATGTTGAATTAACATCTTTCTCATTGTAAGTGGATTCAAGGGTTATTCAATTGAGAATAAAAAG
Organism: Platanthera guangdongensis; assembly: GCA_039583875.1. Lineage (NCBI taxonomy): Eukaryota > Viridiplantae > Streptophyta > Magnoliopsida > Asparagales > Orchidaceae > Platanthera > Platanthera guangdongensis. The sequence continues at coordinate 55,033,043 of CM077162.1, read as the reverse complement.
TCATTGCAAAAGTTAATCTAACATTAATGATCATAGCACATTATTTCACACTTGATAATATTACAAATGATGTCGTGTCAAATCATTTCACATTTGATGATAAAGTATATAGTAATCATTAATAGGTAAGATAACTATATTTGATTTATTAAAAATCATCACTTGACTTGTCCTTGTTAGACTAGATAGAGATACTGACAGTGTTACTTTACTACTGCTACAAGTACTAAGCCCATCTAGGTAGAGCTAACTTATTTTAAATATCACTACATATGTTTATAAATTCATATAGTCTAAACTCATAAAATTCCTTGCAGATAATAGTGAAGATGGATGAGAGAGATTAGAATTTAACATGGATGCTGATGATCTACTCTGAGTATAATTATTACCTGTTGATCCATTTTATTTTTTTAGACTTTTACTCATGTATTGCTTTTTTTTGTTTGATGTTTGTTTTATGCAAAACTCCTTATATACTCTTTAGTTGTGTTGAAGTTGGTGACCGGGCGGTCTGTCTTGGCGGGTTGGAGACCGCGCGGTCTGGCGGTTTGACTCGGCGCCTTGTAAACCGGGCGGTCTAGCAATCTTCACAGGCGACCTCTCTGCTTCTCTTATTGTAGCCGTGCGGTTAGTCCTTCTGTCTAACCGCGCGGCCTGTGCGGTTTACTTTGTACAGTCCGCTTAGCTTGTAAATTTTTAGTCCCACATCTCTTATTTGTATTCTCTCTTCTCTCCTCCATTCTATATAAGGGAGGGCATACCTTTGTAATAGTTATCTTTTTTGGATAATAAAATTTCAATTATTCAAAAGTTTATTCGACTTGTTCTCTACTTTTCGCTTCTTTTCGCTACTTTCTAACATGGTATCAGAGGACACGGTCATTTCCTCTTGATTCTGTGCGCTCTCTGTTGTTCGCGGCTTGTCTTCCGCTTTCTGCGACTTGTTCGCGGCTTGCCTTCTCATCTGTCCGCGCGGCTTGTTTCTATCCGCGCGACTTGTCTCTGTCCGCTGCCTGTTCGCGCGGCTTGCTTCTTCTTGGTTCTCTTCTTCTACTGCTCTTTGTCGCAGTGACCTGTTTCCGTGTCGCCGCGCTCCTTGTTCTTTCCTGCCGCTCTGACTTCCTAGTCGCTGCGGTCTGTCTCTGTCCGCGCGTGTTGTCTCTGTACTCGCGGTTTGCTGCTGTGATCTGCCTGACCGTGCGGGTTGTTCCTTTCTCCCCCGCATCTTGGTCGCGGTCACCTGCTCTTCTCCTCTCTTCTGTTCGCTCGGCCTTTTCAGTCCGCGCGACCTCTTCCCCGCTGTGCCCTTGACTGCTGTGATCTGCCTGACCGTGCGGGTTGTACCTTTCTTACCCGCATCTTGGTCGCGGTCACCTGCTCTTCTCCTCTCTTCTGTTCGCTCGGCCTTTTTCAGTCCGCGCGACTTCTTCCCCGCTGTGCCTTGATCTGCATCCTAGCCGCTCGTGTTGGCGCGGCTTCTTCCCTTTTTCCCGCCGCGGTTTCTCGCGGATTCTTCCTTGTTTGCGCGGCCTCTCTGCCCTTCTCCTTTAGCCGCTCCTGCTTGTTAGTCGCCGCGACCTCCTGGTTTAGTCGCGCGGCTTGTGCTCTGCACCTTGGTCGTGGCCCTTCGTGCCGCTGGTGTGCTGTCACCGAGACCGCTGCAGTTTCTTCTTCCTCCCTTCATGGCTTTCATATCCTCCTCCACGCCATTCGCCTCGGTTGTCACGTCTTCTGGTCGTGCACACGTTGTTACTCAGGGCAAATGGCTGATCGACACTGGTGCTACAAATCATATGACCGGCCATCTCCCGTGTTTCTCTCTCCTAGAAAAACATGCTCGCTTGCCCCCGGTTACTCTCGCTGACGGCTCTTCATCATCAGTTCATGGAACAGGGCTAGTTCATGTCACTCCGTCTCTTCACTTGACGGATACTCTTTACGTGCCACAGTTCCCGTGCAACTTATTATCTGTTACCTCTCTTTGCAAGCAATTACAGTGTTCCGTCACATTTACTTCTACTTCTTGCTCTTTTCAGGATCCGGACTCCCAACGGACGATTGCTACTGGGACTGAGAGTGACGGCTTATACTTCCTAGACAACATTTCTGCTTTTTCCACCTTCTCCTCCACCTCCACAGATCTTCTCCAATGGCATCTCCGCCTTGGTCATGCTCCTCCCCGTCTTCTTCGTCAACTTCTGCCCCACCTTCCTCCTCAAAGTCCTCCGCTCAACTGTGAGGCCTGTCAGCTTGGCAAGCATCACCGCTCCTCCTTCCCTCCAAAGCACGTTTGTAGCTCTACCCGTCCGTTTGATCTTATCCACTCCGATATCTGGGGTCCTTCTCCTACTCTTACCATTGGTCGGGGTAGTTCCTATTTTGTTACGTTCATTGATGATTTCTCTCGTTGTACGTGGGTGTATCTGTTAAAAGATCGCTCCGAATTATTCTCTGTATGGACATCCTTCTATCTCATGATCAAAACTCAGTTTGGTGTTTCTATCCAAGTGTTTCGATCTGATAATGCCCAAGAATATCTCATTCGTGACTTCTCTACATTCTGCATGCAAAATGGGATTTTTCATCAAACTAGTTGTGTCTATACTTCACAACAAAATGGTGTGGCCGAACGCAAAAACCGTCACCTGCTCGATGTCGCTCGCACCTTGATGACCCAGATGCATGTTCCTCGCTCCTATTGGGGCTATGCTGTTCTCCTTGCCTGCTACCTCATCAATCGCATCCCCTCCACGGTTCTCCACGGCCAAACCCCGTTCTCCATTTTGTATCCGGGAAAGGAGCCGTTTCCTCTCCCTCTCCAAATCTTTGGATGCACTGCCTTTGTGCATACCCCTTCTGCCACCCGTGATAAGCTCTCCCCTCGCTCCACCAAATGTGTCTTTCTGGGGTACTCCACCACTCAGAAAGGCTACTGTTGCTTTGATCCCGTCCTTCGTAAGCAGTTCGTCTCTGCTGACGTCACCTTCTTCGAGAATACCTCCTACTTCTCGGATGACTCTTCTCCTCTTCTCCCAGCTTCTGATTCTCCTGCCGTTCCCTTCGTTCCCTCGCCTCCTCCTACACTCTCCACCACTACACCGTCTCCACCCCCTCTTCTTCCTCCACCTCTCTCTCTCCCTACTCCACCACCCTCTCCCTCATCTCCGCTGCCGTCGCTCTCTTCTCCCGGGCCAGCTTTCTCTACCACGGATGCTCCGGATGCCGCGGGCCCGGCTGACCTGGATCTTCCTATTGCTCTTCGCAAAGGGGTGCGGACGTGTACCTTACACCCCCTTGCTGCTGTTGTTTCCTATGATCGTCTTACTCCTTCTCGCAGGGCATTTGCACTGGCTATCTCTGCCACTGCCACACCCCGCTCCTATCAGGAGGCCCTTGCTATTCCTCACTGGAAGATGGCCAAGGATGAGGAAATGGCGACCCTCACTGAGCGGGGTACCTGGACTCTTGTTCCTCCTCCCTTTGGTACTGATGTTGTTGGCTGTCGCTGGGTCTTTGTGGTCAAATTTAGCCCAGACGGCACTGTGGATCGGTATAAGGCTCGCCTTGTGGCTAAGGGCTTTACTCAGACCTATGGGGTTGATTACTTTGACACCTTCTCCCCTGTGGCTCGTCTCAGCACCATCCGGGTTCTTCTCTCTGTGGCCGTCAATCGGGATTGGCCGATTTCTCAGCTGGACGTCAAGAATGCCTTCCTTTATGGAGATCTTCACGAGGCCGTTTACATGGAGCAACCTCCTGGGTATGTTGCTCAGGGGGAGACACGAGTATGCCGGCTGCAGAAGGCAATTTACGGCCTCAAGCAGAGTCCTCGAGCTTGGTTTGACAAGTTCAGCGGTATTGTGGCGGCTGTTGGTTTTGTGCGAAGCTCTGCTGATCACTCTCTCTTTATTCGCAAAACTCCTTCTGGGCTGGTTGTTCTTGCTGTGTACGTCGATGATATTCTTCTCACTGGCGATGACCAGGAAGGGGTAGCCCTGACAAAGCGACATCTTCGCCAACATCTGATCACTAAAGATATGGGCTCTCCAAAGTACTTTCTAGGGATCGAACTCTCGCGGAAGCCCGACTCCTTAGTTCTCTCTCAGCGTAAGTATGCCCTTGATCTTTTAAAAGAGGCAGGATTGACTGGAGCTAAACCTGCCCGATGCCCCATGGCTATTGGGGAGGACAAAACCTGAACAGATGATTCGCCTCCTCTTTCAGATAGTTCGCGGTACAGGCGTCTGGTTGGTAAGCTCATATATCTCACAGTGACCAGACCCGACATTTCCTATGCTGTGGGCAAGGTGAGTCAATTCATGCAAGCGCCTAGGGAATGTCATCTACAGTCCGCCTTGCGGATCTTGGAATATGTCAAAGCAGCGCCTGGGAAAAGATTACTGTTTCAGAAGAATGGTCATCTGAGGATTGAAGCCTACTCAGATGCAAGTTATGCTGATGACAAAGGGGATCGCAAGTCTACCTCAGGTTTTTGCACCTTTGTTGGGGGAAATCTGGTGAGCTGGAAGAGCAAAAAGCAGTCTGTTGTCTCCAGGTCCAGTGCAGAAGCTGAGTATCGCAGTATGGCGTCAACCACTTGTGAGTTGAAATGGTTGCGGGCTCTCATGCTAGATTTAGGAGAGGTGTACAACCATCCTCTTCCTATGTTCTGTGATAACAAGGCCGCCATATACATCTCCAAAAACCCGGTATTCCATGAAAGAACAAAGCACATTGAGGTTGACTGCCATTTCATTCGTGAAGAGATTTTAAAAGAACAAATTTGCACTCTGTTTGTCACGTCTAATAAAGAGCTAGCTGACATCTTCACCAAGCCAGTCTCCGCCTCGTTTCTGCATGTTTGCGACAAGCTGGGCATGATTGATATATATGCTCCAGCTTGAGGGGGAGTGTTGAAGTTGGTGACCGGGTGGTCTGTCTTGGCGGGTTGGAGACCGCGCGGTCTGGCGGTTTGACTCGGCGCCTTGTAAACCGGGCGGTCTAGCAATCTTCACAGGCGACCTCTCTGCTTCTCTTATTGTAGCCGTGCGGTTAGTCCTTCTGTCTAACCGCGCGGCCTGTGCGGTTTACTTTGTACAGTCCGCTTAGCTTGTAAATTTTTAGTCCCACATCTCTTATTTGTATTCTCTCTTCTCTCCTCCATTCTATATAAGGGAGGGCATACCTTTGTAATAGTTATCTTTTTTGGATAATAAAATTTCAATTATTCAAAAGTTTATTCGGCTTGTTCTCTACTTTTCGCTTCTTTTCGCTACTTTCTAACAAGTTGCATAATTTTCTCTAGATAAAATGTAAAGTTTGAATTTTAATATTATCTACTTTCCATCACTCTGAAACGTAAACGTTATATGTCACAAATATTGGAGGAGATTATTAATGTATATTTAGATATATAATGGACTCGAAGCCTTAACAGGTTTGGTTCGGATACTGGGATATCCGATACCCGTATTGAACCTAGGGTTTGCCTATAAACCCAAGCCAGGGACAACAGGGAGGTAGTTCCACTTTGACAACCACCCAGGATGCTTCGAACGACATAACATGGTTGAGCAAAAAAAATCAAGCTTTTAAGAATGGGATCGAAGATCTAATCTATCAGATCAAAGATTCAAGGTCCGACTGGTTGGGCCGGTTGGTCCGACGGTCAGACCGGAATTTAATCACGATATTGTATTATACATTTATATTATTATTTTAGTAAACTTTAAATGAGTAAAATTATAAAACAAATTATAAAATCATTAAAGAAGAAGTTATATATTTATGTCGTATTTTCAAAAGTCAAATATATTACATATCATGAAACACAACATTAGATAATAATATTTTGCGACACTGTTGCATAGAAATTATAAAATGATGTTTCTAAATAGTAATGATCTAGTAATATATGATTATTTATCCCAAATTCAAATCATAGTTTAATAATTCAAAATCAAATTCTCCACCAAAGTCATTGCCAACACCATCAAATTCGCAATACGCTCATCTCCAAAATTCTCTAAGTCAGTGTGCTCAACAGATGGTTTTTTTTTGAAAAGTACATATAGCATAAAATTAAAAAACAAAAAGGAAAACAAAACTACAGAATGCCAACCAAGTCTGCACGAACAAGTTCGGCAAACTCAGAATGGGTGCTATCAACATCAAACCATACAAAGTTTCCCCGTAGGGCAAAACGAGCACAAAAATTGGCAGCTCTATTGGCCTCCTGGCCAATATGCTAGAACCGAAGTTGGGGGAGGCCGCTCAGAAAAGAAAAGTCCTCCTCGCCATCCACCGTCACGTTCCAGTCGCCCCGTCGCAAACCAGCAGCACACTTGTCCATAAGGGACGAACAGTCGCCCTCCACAATAGCCCCGCGTACCCCATATAATGACGGCGGGATATGATTATGGAGAGCCAAGACCACCTCCATCTCCACTCCCCCAGGATCCCAGTGCAACAGAGGGGACCCAACAGCAAAGATGGGAGCACCCCGGTCATCGCGGGCCACCATCCCAAGGCCAGCAAGCTCGGACGGGGAGAGAGAGCCATCCACATCGAACTTTATCCATCCAGGGGGAGGGGGGCACCAGAAGAGTGGTGTCGACAGCTGGCGAGGCTGGGTGATACCCTAGTGCCCCTGGAGTGGTAGAGTTCACATAATGGAGGGGGTCTCAACAATGGTCGCTGCCATGACAGTAAAGGTTGCCACCTCGCCATGGTGGACCTTGGCGTTGCGGCCACGCCAGGCCTGGTACACCGCACAGCAAAAAACCCTTGCGGTACCAAGCGCGCCGACCGAGGCAGAGGAGAGAAGCTCTCGCGCAGTATCCTAGCTGGAGAAGGAAGACATACTGTATCCCCAACGCAGAAGAGCGTCCCGATTGGTCAAATAGTACAGCAGTCCGAGACCAGATGGTCTCGGGTCTCCTCAGATGTGCAACCCCAAGGACATCCCCGCTCAGCAGTAAGATCCTGACGGTCAAGCCACGCCCGGGTGGGGATCGCATCCCAAAGGAGCCGCCACCAAAACATCTGCTCTCGCGGGTGAAGCTTCAGCTTCCATAGTCAGCTGAAGTCCCTACAAGCCCCGTCAAACTGGGCCATGTATGCGAGGGAGGCAACATAACGGCCCTCAACAAATGGTTTAGTAATACCTATTTGTTCATCATCTGAAAGTTCAATATATATAATTAAATTATGAAATAACTTATATTTAAACCATATAATTATACATAATATTGACATGTAGGTATACACTTACTTTGAGTTGGTATTGTAGTATTAATGTTTTGTTCTGCAACTATTGAGATATCGTCTTCATTATAAATTTCACTTTTTAGATCATCATATGTGAGCTTTGGCATTAGTTCCTCCTCTACCAGCCAAAAGTTCATCAAATTAATAATGTGTAATCTAAAAAATCATTACTCCATTTCGTACCCTAAAATCAACATAAAATGATAGAATATAAACGTGTAAAATGTTATTAAAAAGATACAAAATATAAAACTATTAAAACGTAAAACTTAAAAGAGATATAGGTGGAGACCAGCCCCGACTTAGTCAATGCAAAAGTGCCCGATGCTGCACCCGACCGGTCTTTATCGGCCCCAAGTTATTGCATTTTGCAATTTATGTTAGCTTGCATTTTAATTTTATTTTGCATATTTCAATTTGAGCTTTGTTAAATGCACGCCTGTGCGCGTAGCTGTTTATTTTGTTTGTTTATGTTTGGAAAATTACATATAATCCATGTTAAAACCGCTCCTCCCCGATTCCCCGGTCTAGTTCCTGTTAGTAGCTACAGCTCATCTCCCGGTTCAACCATGGCAAACAATTGGGGCTTGGCTTCCAGTACTCCCTCCCAACGATGTCGTTGCACGTGATTAAAAGCCTGCATACCGCTTCTTCCGAAGTTCCCATTGCGGGCCATGTTCATGCGCAACCGCAGCATCATTCTGCCAGTCCCGCACCTATCAGAGCTTCTTCCATGGCCATGATTTCTCCCCCATTCACGACACATTTGGTTTTGCTCATTGTGAAGCCATGGGTTCGGATTTCTCTCTTTTGATTTTCTGTTTATTTTTCAGATCCTATATAAAAAGGGTTGAATGTTGGAAAAGATTTGATGTTTGCAAGTTTTCTGATTTCAATTTGAGAGTTGTTGGTGAATGTAGAGAGTGCTCCTGTTGTGTGTTTGATTTCTGTTGGAGGCACTCTGTTGTTGTTTTCTGGAGTCCAAATGAACATTGATTGTTTCCCGTTTTCCTTTGTTGAGTCCAATACACAAAAATATTGACTTTTAAAGACAAAAATTTAGTGACAAAATATATTTCGTCACTAAAGACCCATATTTAATGATAAAGGTAAAACTTAGTCACTAAAGACACTTGTTAGCGATGAAGTGAAAGTTTTGTCACTAAATGCACAACTTTAGTGACAAAATGTTTAGTCACTAACAGCGTATTTTTAGTGACAACATTAAATTATTTAGTCATTAAAGAATGAATTTTAGTGATAAAACTAATTTAGTCACAAAGTCAAAACTTTCGTGAGGAATTGTTAGTGTCAAAAATATTTCGTGACTAATGCCTTATATTTAGTGACAATACCAAAGATTCGTCACTAAAACAATTTTTTGTGACATAAATATTTTCGTTTACAAAATGATTCTATTTAGTGACTAAATATAAGGCATTAGTGACGTGGCGGGCCGCGCGAGGCGGGCCGCACGCGTGGCAGGCCGCACGTGCCCAGACCGTGCGTGCGGCCGGTCGTGCGCGCGGCTGGATGCTCGCGCGCGACAGGCCGCGCGTGCCCCGACCGCACGTGCCCAGGACACGCACGCGGCAGGCCGCGCGCGGCAGGCCGCGCGCGCGTGGGCTGCACGCCCCCTGGTCGGGCACGCACTTGGCTGCGTGCGCACGAGTCCTGCTTTGCGCGTCTTCCTTGCCCTGCGCGTCGTTCGGGCTGCCTGCGCTCGGATGCGCGCCTCCAAGTCTTCACTCTTTGGGCAAACCTGACCTTTTTATTTTTGTGTTGTGCAGGTTTCGAAGCGCTCTTTCGGTCCGATGCGACTGCGCTCCTCTTTAACCGAAGACGGTGTGGATATTTGTAGGAAGAAATATGAGCTTCCTGCTAATTTTGAGGTAAGGATCCCACGTGTCGAGGAGCGAGTCCAGAATCCTTCTCATGGTTGGCTGACGATTTGCGAGGTTTCTCTGAGATTCGGCTTCCGTTTTCCGCCGTGCGAGGTGGTGATTGAGATCTTGAAGTTCCGTGGGGTGCCAATTTCACAGTTTGTCCCGGTTGTAATTGCTCGAATTATGGGCTTAGCAGCATTCTTTCACGAGCATGGAGACGGCTTTCCTTGGACCAATTCCAAGATTGGTGTGACTTTCACTCTGATGGCGGCGAACGGGTGGAGGTTCGCAACAACAAAAGTTAGTTGGAGTTTGAGGCTCAAAAAGATCATCGACACGGGAACACTCTGTTTGGGTATGTTAGGAATTCATAGGGCGTTCCCGAGGCGTGGGACATGCTACCGGACCGCTGCGGTCGAGTGAGGGGGAAGGAACGAGAATTCTCTCTGGTGCTTGGGTTTTTAGAGCCTCGTGAACTAGCCAACCGACTCTTTAATTTTTTTGTCTATGTGGAGGAGAAGTACCTGCTGCGGTTTGGTATCTCTTCAGACGCAGCTCAGATTGTAGGGACTTCTCAAGAAGGGGGGCGAAAGAGGAAAGCTGTGGCGGCCCCTCCTGGTGACCTTGATACGGTGGCGGCGGCGGCCCCTTCTGATGCCTGTCCCGAGTCGACTCCCGAGGTGCAGATACTTGCGTCCCCAGTTCCTTAGGTGTCTTCGGAGGCAGTGGACCCTCGGATGTCCTCTTCCTTGAGGGCAATGAGTGATACGGTAAGTGCTTTGGCTTGTTATGGAGATTTTTTTGTTATCTTCATTATTTGGTGCTAACTTCCGCCCTTTCCTTTGTGCAGATAGAGACTCACGCCCAGATTGCGGTAACCTGGAATGACCACTATGTGAGTTTGAAGGATGGGTACCTTGCCCTTCAGGAGAAGCTCCGGTTGACGTCGAGCTCGCTTGCCTCCTTGAAGGAGGAGCATGATTGGGACGTTGCACGGTTTTGCCGTATCGGGTCGGTGCTGAAGTCTGAGCTAGAGGACGTACGTGCGACTTTGAAGGTGGAGAAAACTTTGGTGGAGAGGACCACTCAGATGTTGAAGCACTCGAAGGAGGAGACCTTGGTCTTGGAGACCCAGTTGCAGGCGGCACGGGAGGAGGTCACCGGCCTCGACACTCAGCTACAGGCGGCGAAGACCCAAGTAGAGATGCTGTCCTCCGACAGCCTTGCGTCGGAGCTGAAGGCCGTAGGACTTGCAGAATACCTGGACTCCCTGGACCACATGCGAGACCGTAGTTTGATTGCAGAGGAGGGTTGCGACGAGATTTGGTCCAAGGAGGTGGAGCCCTAGATGGATGATGTTCATGAGCTAGTGCTTCGGCGCGGTGTCTTGCAGGCCTTTCGCCTAGTTAGCAAGAGTCTGGGATGTGATACATTCGGCTCAGCTTTGCAGACGTTTCTGAAGACGAGCGTTCTGGCTCGGATGATGAGTGGTAGCCTTTTATTTTTGCAGCTGTGCATTTGCATTTTGTTGTTTTGCCAGTCGTATTGTTTTTTGTTCGACATTCGTTGTTATCGCCCTTAGGTGTTGTTTACCCTTTGCTGGATCATTTCAGTTGCTTTGTTCGACATTATTCTTTTCATGTCATCTTAACTGTCTTGTTTGCACGGCTTTAGTCTGCGGCTTTGTCCGAAGGGGGGCAGACCCTTGCGAGGTTGCATGAGCCAGGCTCGCGACGAGGGTTGCTCTTGGCTTAGTTTGCGCGAGGGTTGCTCGAGGCTTAGTTTACATGAGGGTTGCTCGCGACTTAGTTTGCCGGAGAATATAAGTACTCAATCTGACCGCCGGAGAGCATGGGTACTCAATCTGGTTGCAATCGCGAGGGGGGAAGGCCCTGCCGACGATAAGGCGTTGGTTTGCAGTAACGACGGAGAATTTAAGTACTCAATCCGACCACCGGAGAATGTGGGTACTCAATCCGGTTGCCGGAGAATGTGGGCACTCAATCCGGTTGCAATCGCGAGGGGGCAGTCCCTAGCGACGACAAAGCATTGGTTTGTAGTAACGACAGAGAATGTAAGTACTCAATCCGACCGCCGGAGAGCGTGCGTACTCAATCTGGTCGCAATCGCGTGGGGGCAGGCCCTGGCGACGACAAGGCTTTGGTTTGCAGTAACGACGGAGAATGTAAGTACTCAATCCGACCACCGGAGAATGTGGGTACTCAATTCGGTCGCCAAAGAATATGAGTACTCAATCCGGTTGCAATCGCGTGGGGGGCAGGCCCTAGCGATGACAAGGCATTGGTTTGCAGTAACGACGGAGAATATAAGTACTCAATCCGACCGCCAGAGAATGTGGGTACTCAATCCGGTCACCAGAGAATGTGGGTACTCAATCCGGTTGCAATCGCATGGGGGGAGGCCCTGACGACGACAAGGCATTGGTTTGCAGTAACGGCGGAGAATGTAAGTACTCAATCCGACCGCCGGAGAATGTGGGTACTCAATCCGGTCACCGGAGAATGTGGGTACTCAATCCGGTTGTAATTGCGAGCGGGGCAGGCCCCGACAACAACAAGACATTGGTTTGCAGTAACGGCGAAGAATGTAAGTACTCAATCCGACCGCCAGAGAATGTGGGTGCTCAATCCGGTCGTCGGAGAATATGAGTACTCAATCCAGTTGCAATCGCGAGGGGGGCAGGCCCTGACGACGTTAAGGTGTTGAGCGATAATGTTGGCAAAGAACCTGCTTACTCGGTTTGCAAATACGGCTTTACCTAAAGATTTCATATTAATATTACTGAAGCAAATACGATATTGTGTTTAAAAATAAGCATAGTCCGCGCGAGCCTGAGCTTGCGACTTTTACAATCATTGAGTGACAAGATGCAAGAGGATGCAAACAATATGAAGTAAAAAACGTAAAAGGAAAGGCGTCATGTAAGTCGCATGCTGCTGGTATGCTGCGAGGGATCTTCCTGCGTCAGGAAGAGCGTCCTTCCTATGAATCTACTGCTGGGCGTAGGTTCATGTCGTCAACGCTGAAGGTGGTAGTGGATATTGGCTGTACTTGTCTTGTGTAGCAGGCATGTGCCACTTCTTGATCTCCGCGAACGACTCCCACTCCTCCAGGGGTTGGGAATTTCATTGCGAGATGGGGGATTGACGGTATTGCTTCGAAGGTGGATTGTACTGGCCTTCCAAAAATGGCATTGTATGCCGAACTTGAATTGATCACGACAAATTTGACATCATGGGTAGCTTGCTTCGGGAAATCTCCCATCGTGACGGGCAACGTGATTGTGCCTTGGACCGGGACGAGGTGGTTGTCAAAACCATAGACGGGGCCTTCTGCGGCGCTAAGATGCTGCTTAGTGAGTTTCATGCTTTCCAGGGTTGAGAGAAACAACACATCAACCAAGCTTCCGCTGTCTACCAAGATCCTTTTGACGTTGAAGCAGGGATCCCTGATCCCGGCATGGATAATGAGGGGATCTTGGTTGGGAGTCTGCAGCCCTTCGAGGTCCTTGTCATCGAATGTGATTGTAATATCCTGATTTGGCTTCCTAGCTGGTCCTCTTACTGAAAGTATCTGGGTCAGGGGCCCGGCGATGGTCTCTATGTTGCCCACCATCGGTCTCCCCCCACCAGTTCCCTGTGGTGTGTTTTGCTGGTATCTTTCACGATGTTGCATTTACTGGTTTTGCGCTTGCCCTTGCAGCAATCTCCCAAGGAGCCCTTGGCGGGCGAGACGCTCGATTGCATCTTTCAGCCCGACACACTCTTTGGTGCTGTGACCAGGCGTGCGGTGGAACTCACAGTACCTTGTATGGTCAGCATTAGGGTTTGGTCGCGGTGTTCTTGGTCGCTGGAATGCCGGATCATTCTGAATTACGTACAATATGTTAGTGCGGGTGTTATTCAGTGTAACGCCCCGAAACTCAAAAGAGCGACGGGAGGCGTTTTGGGCCAAATCTGGTATTTGGCAGGAGGCACACAGCCTGGGACACGGGCGTGTCCCAGGGCGTGTCAGGCTCGAGTCGACGTTTTGGTCGCGAGGTCGATGAAATTTGAAGTCGACGATCGTCGAGCAGCGAACACGGCCTGAGATACGGGCGTGTCTCAGGGCGTGTCGAGCCCGTGTCGACGATCGGCCCGGGAGTCGACATTTTCGCTCGACGATGTGCCGAGACAAGGCACACGGCCTAGGACACGAGCGTGTCCAAGGCCGTGTCATATGGTCAACGAACTTTGCTCGACGAAGTGTCGAGACCGTGAACACGGCCTGGATCCCAGGCGTGTTCGGGTGTGACACGGGCGTGTCACATTGGACACGGGCATGTCCAAGACCCGTGTGAGTCTCAGGTGGTTTTCGGGGTTGTGTCGATGGGGGTACACGGCCAACCACACATCCGTGTCAGTTGGAACACGGGCGTGTCAGGTCGAACACGGGCGTGTCGGATGCCCGTGTGTTTTTCAAGACACATCGATTTTGACGGCGAATGAGGGACACGGGCGTGTCACAGGCCGTGTTCGGCCCAGGTTTTACTTTTCAGCTACGAATCGTAGCCATTCGTTTCCTTATTTTGGGATCCGACGGTTGGGGGTTGTTCCTACTGGGATATACCCGGGATTGGGCCTTTGAAACCCTCAATTCTCTTGAGTGGTTCTCTTTCTAAAGTATAGAGAGAGAGGAGATCAAAGGAGGAAGAAGAAGCTTATATCCGGTCTTTGGAGGAGCTTCGGAGCTCCAAATCGCAAACCGACTTCGGATCTACGGAGGCAAAGAGAGTGCGGTGTTTTTCATCCGCTTACATTTCCATGGCGCCAAGGAAGACGCTAGGGTAACGATTCTCTTCTTGAGCATGTGAAGCTCTCCTTCTTTGCATAGGAAGCCTGCTCTCGCGAGTTTACGGTGAGTTTGAGGCGTTCCTTCGGGTAGACATGAATAGTCCCCGTTGTGTAGAGTCCGTAATCGAGAACGGACATAGGCATGATGTGTGAAGCCTACCCGGACATGTTGGTCTGGATCGGTGATGTTGCATTGCATAAATGACGGAGAAGACTCCGTGCGATTATTTGTTTTTCGGGTTTTCTACATGGTAGATTGCAACAGGGAGTCTTGGGGATTAACCCTAAGGTGCACCCGGAAAACTGGGCAGATGTGTGATCTTGCCAACTTGGAGGCCTGGGAGCCAACTTGAACATAACTGGGTTATGTGATTTTGTGATGGAAACGCGACTCGAGAGAAGTTTGACCTGCGCATATGTTTTTAATTAACGTTGCGATGTGAACACGGGTTAGATGGAACCGTACCCGCTCTATGTCGTTCGGATTAGAGCCGTTGACATAGATGAGGGTCTTCGGCGGTCTTTGGTTTTAATTACCGTGACCCATGCCGGGAAGACAAATTGCTCATTGTTGGGCCGTCCTGGTGACGGTGGTGAGTCGACGGGCTTTGACCGTGTTCACCGAGAATGTGCCCTGAGTGCACGAGGTGTGTGGCCGTGTGAGCCTACGCCTGTGATGAAATGTATATTTATACACTGCTTGGTTATGCTAATAAGTGCAGGGAAGGAGCATCGCCGCCCCGAATTGGGGGCGGGATCGTTATAATTTGGTCAGCATTGCTGACCGTTGCTTTTATTTGCCAACGTGTGGTGGTTTGTTGCTTGCAGGTGCTACTAGACCAAGCGGTCAATAGCGGGCTAAAGCCCAAATTGCGAAGCTGGCCCTTGAAGGACTATTTGAAGTGTTTACTTGCTTTTATTCATGTATGACCGGCCTGCGTGCCGTGGTTTGTAAAACATGTAACTTGAAGTAAACCATTTGTAAGGCCTTAAGGCCAGTCTTGTGTATGTACGACATTCCTATTTGGTGTTTTAGTGGACATTCATGCTTGGTGCTTGTTGGAACCAGCTTTCTGATCCCTCCTAAAGTTCGAAACAGGATGCAGCCCACACGTACTCTCCCTGCGCTACCCTCCTGACGAGAGTCAGTGACCTGAAAACAGACTGAGGGGGCCCAGCTTGGAGGTCCCGCCTCTTACCCGGAAGAACTGAGAGTCTTCCCCTCCCTAGCCAGTGCTGAGCTAGGTGCCTGTGAGGAAGATAGTGGAAAGGTTCAACAACCATCTCAGGCACCTTATCGGTCTATTTATAGGCCTCTGAATCTGATCTGCAAATATCACTTCTACAACAACCTGAAATGACCCAAAACACCCTGGACTGGGTCTGCCAACAGCCAAACCCCGCTGCTCTGGAGAGCTATATGCAGGCCTCCAGGGGTAAAAATGTAAAACTATCTGGGGCACAGAGGTAAAATCCCCCTTGTGGGCCAAAATGTAAAGATATCTCTTTTCTCATGTGGCGAGTGGAGTGGGACCCGTCAAGCTTAGGGAGGTCTCGCCTGCGGGGCCATCTCGCCCGCACCCGGAGGTCTCGCCTAGCGAGATCTCGCCTAGCGAGGTCTCGCCTTAACTCATGGGCTGCCCCTTCCTTTTCGAGGGGGTTGGCCTCCCCCATCTCGCCAGTCTTCCTTCCTTGCTTGTTGGGTTACTCGCGAGCCCAAGGTTGCACACAATCCCCGCTCTTTTCGAGGTTGCCCTAACCTCGGAAAGGCAGTCCAACCGTGGCTCGCGATGCTAAGATTCCTTTATGAGAATCTTGGGTGGTCCCCTTCCCCCCCCTCATATTGCCTATAAATATGGGAAGAAAGCCTTCATTTGGAACTCTTTTGCCTTCATCCTCTCTTCTTTCGGAATGTCTCATAGTCAAAGTTTCCGTGAGCGCCTTGCGATTGTGCGAAGGCGAAACAAAGCCAACACGGACGCCCTTTTCCCAGATCTGGGGCGTACTCCCCCCTTAGCCTCCCCGCCCTCTCGCACAAAAAGGACGAAAGCTGCCTGCGCCCCTCTCTCGGCGGGCGCAACCTCTTCTGCCGCTCCGATAGACAACTCATTCGCTTCTTCTGGGGAGAAGCAGGTGATCACATTATCTTTCCTTTCTCTGGTTTCGCCTGTCTGACTATGCTTTTTCAGGGAAGTTTCGCTGATTCGCCGGTGTCTGCCAATCCCCCCGATAATGTAAGTCAAGTTCCACAGCGCACAGACTCGCCCAAGGCGGCCTCCCCACCCCCCTCGCGGAGAGAAAACCTCTCGCGAGTTGTGGGGAACCCTCGAATCCCAAGTAAGATCTCTTCCCTTCTCGCCTCTCGGTTGATTCGCCTTCTTTTATCCGACTCGTGCGGGCTCACCCTTGCTTGTGATCTCTCGCTATTTCCGCAGGCATCCACTTTGATTCCGATACTGAGGAAGCTCCCGCGTGTAACATCCCGCCTTTTATTGGGCCACCAGAGCCTTAGTGGGACCAATAAAAGTGGCCCGAACCCTACCCATGACCCGGTGGGAAATAACCCTAAGCGGGAAATAGAGCTAGAGAACTCTGAATTGAGTTCTGTCAGTTCCTGTGGCCTCGTATAGTCAATACGAGCGCATCGGAACTCGTTCAGTTGGACTCCGAGGTCTAACGACAATTTTACACATTTCGACCATTTTAGCACGCTGCGACGCGCAAATTTCGGACTTTCGTCAAACGGACTCCGATTCAACCCCAGTCAGTGGCGTTAGACTCGTGTGGTCAATACGAAGTCAACGGAAGTCGTCCCGGTCAATTTCGATGACGATTGGTCAACCCGTGGTCAAATCAAGCATAGTTGTGCACCGAAAAGCGTGCGCACACCGATTATGACACGACACCCGAACTTTGACCCGACCCCGACGACTTGGACCCACTTTGACTTTGACCAGCAAGGGGGACCCACCCCAGGGTTGACTTGGTCAAACCCTCCTAAAAATCCACTTTTTGGATTTTTCTCCAAATGAGTGGCCCACCTTCTCTCCAAAGGAGGATGGCCCATACTCCCCCTCACTTTCCATGGGCCCCCAACCAGCAAGCTTCCCAAAGTTCAAGTGGAGGCCCACCCATTTCTTTTCTCTCCCTATCTCTCTCTTTCCCACCTAAAGGCCCAAGCCCACAAAGGGGCCTCATCCATTTTCCCCACATGGGAGAAAATGAGAGACCTCCAGCTGTCCTTGGACAGCTGGAGGGTGGGATTAATCCCTCCCTAAGGAGGGATTAGTCCCACACCACCCAATGGGAGGGAATCTCCCCCTCCCCCTCCCTATAAAAGGACCCCAACCCCCTCACTTTCCCTCACAGCTCTCAGAGCAACCCCCTCCCCCTGTTTTACCCTCTGCCGGAGCTCAGGTGGCCGGAAAAAGCCAAGCCGGAGCTCCTCCTCCCCTCCTCCACCACCTTGAGCCATGTCCGACCAAGCCGGCCCCTCCCAAGCCCGCCAAACTCAGGTGGAAGCCTTCTCCCTCCTCCTTCTCCATTTTGGACGTCTTGCATGGCACTCCCGGCGGCCGGAGCGCCGCCGCCGTCACACCCTCCCCTCCCGTCCGTTTTTAAAAAAAAATGCTCCGGCGGCGGCCGGCGGCGGCAGGCCGCCGGACCACCGCCGGAGGGAGCGCCCACCACCGGCGGGTTGGCCGGTGGTGGAGCCACGGCCGGCCGGCCGGCCGGCGGCGGAGAAGCCCCGTAAGGGTGCGAAAGTGAACAGCAGCGGGAGGGGGAAGGAGATGCACAGTGCTTTTATTTTATAAATTATATTATTATAATATTAATAATATTATAATAATAGGTTGATTATTTTTGAGACTAAAATAGGCTCCTAGGGAGAAAGTTTTGAACATGAAAAATGTTCCTCCTATTGAGGGCTTTCTCCACAAAAATTGTGAAAATTTTTGGAGTTGATTTGGTATTTTTAAAAAGCCCAAAAGAAAATTATTTGGCCAAATTAAAGAGCCAAAACTCTTTTAAAAATTATGAAAATTGTTCTATGCTCATTTTATATCCATATAAGGGTTGTATCAAAATTTGAGCTCATGGGGATAAGTTTTGATATTTTTCCCAAAATATGGAAGCCTAGGACCGCGCTCGATATTATTACGCTCGTTTTCTTCGAAAATGAAAATGGGAGCGCGCGACTATCCTCTCTAATTTGAATAAGTTTCATATCGACGAGAGTGGCCGAGGCAAGTGACCAAGCTCCGGGTGTTTCGAGATTTCATGAAAACTGTCGAGCGCCTCGACTCTCGGGCGATTTGGGCACGCTCGGAAGATGAGAGCACGAGTGGTGAGTTATGAATTATTCTTGACGAATAATGAAAGTATAACTCCTGATAAGCCCCAATCCGATTAAGCCGTGGTTAATAAGGCGCAACCAACTCATAATCGGATCTTAATAAAGGTGTAACCCAAGAAAACCTTATTAAAAACTGGGATGGAACTGAAAATCTCTCCTGAGAACGGAGATGGAACTGAAGCCTCCTGTATGGAGTGATTGGACTACTAACCATTTTCTTTATGATTATTCCAGTTTTGCACTGGTCCAGTTCCTTTATTCTTTTCAGTTCAGTACTTTCAATTCAGTACTACTCCAGTCTCGTACTGGTCAAGATTATTTCAGTACTTTCAATTCAGTACTACTCCAGTCTCGTACTGGTCAAGATTATTTCATTACTTTCATTTCAGTACTACTCCAGTCTCGTACTGGTCAAGCTTATTTCAATACTACTCCAGTCTTGTACTGGTCACATTTCTTTCCAGCACTTTAAATAAGCAGCATAACCACCGCACTTGATCTTATCGCAATTTACTTTTATATTCCCGGGTCCTGCTCTGACGAGCAGTTGTTGTTTAGGTTGAGCCTTAGTTGGGGATAACCGGAGTTGAGGTAGTCCTCCAGGTCTAGCCCCAAATAAAGCGCTCCCACGCTCCTTGTCGAAAGTAGAGCAAAGTGCCGATGCCCGAAGTGTAAGCCTAGTAAGGCAGGCCGTCGTAGACCCGATGTTATATTGTTTGCAATTGTTTGATTGATTGTAAATTGCTTGCGGTGAAATGGTGGCGGGTCAGTCCCTTCCGCAGACCGTTCGTACCGGTGCGGCAAGGTTGACGACTCAAGGCGACAGGGAGATGAGTACCACGGGTGACCGGCCGTTATATTCCCCGTCGGGTTTTCCTCCGCTGGTCGACCAAAATGATTCGCCGGATGTCGCTCACATCCAAGAGTACACAAGGTTGTACGTGAGGGCCTGGGGTTGTGCGGTACGATCACCCCCAGAAGTGGCAGGACTGGCCACTGTCATCGACGGCCACATCGGTGAGGCCCGCGGGGCTCGCTACCCTGCTGGAACAGAAGCGGTCCAAACTATGTCGACATAGGGTTTGTGTGCGCGGCTATGAATGCCTGCGGTTTGTGTGCGCGGCTATGAATGCCTGCGGTTTGTGTGCGCGGCTGTGAATGCCTGCGATAGAATTCAAGATATGAAAACCTGTTGTGCTGATGAGCTAGTAGAACCTTGCTATAACCGTTTTATGTTATTGCTGCTTTTTCCGGTTATACTGCACTCTTTTATAATTGCTCCTAGTTGTTCATATATGAAATGTTGTGATAACCCTCTCTTGCTTCAGCTATTTACTTTTGTTGGGTGGGTGCGTGCTCGTCCCCAGGATGTGGATCCGGGGAGGAGATTTGATTCCACTTAGCTCTGTGACTAACGATTATTTGATTAACCATTCACAGGAGGTGGAGCACCGTAGTGACCCGCTGCCACAGGAGATTACGCCAGCAGCTAGGTCTACTCGAGCAGAGGCACCCCCGCCGTCTCCGGTGTTTAGAGACGTGAGTACCGCCGAGCAGTTTAGAAGAGAGAGTGTGTGAGAGACTTATGTAGTACATGTATAGCCCACGGGCTTTTATAAACGCATAAGGCTTCGGCCCTAGAACCTCTGTATTAATATGATATGTTATATATATGTAGTGGTTTCCTGTTAATGCTTCCGCTATATTCTGATGGGTTGTGAATGTTATGATTCGAACCACTCAAGACGGCCATCTAGTGCTTGAATAGGGTGGATTGTTTCCCCTATGAGCCCTGGGTGGACGTCTTGGGCCAGTAGTACCCCTCCGGCCCGACCCGGGCAAAAGGTTGGGGGGGGGGGGGTACTACAAATGGATCAGAGCGATCACGATTCGTCCTTATGGAGCAGTCTTAGGATCCCTCCGTCCCTCGCTTCGTTCTAGGTTCGGGACGAACCTTGCAGTGGAAGCCTGGTGGACCCTAGTGTAGAGGCTTAGGGATTCTAGACTGTGCGTTAGTACGCCCATACACCATTGTTTTCCGCTTGGGTTGTCGCTTTTGCAAATTCCCTTACTTTTGCAAAATACTGACACTCTTTCATGTTACTTCTCCAGATACCGGAGTACAGTAACGGGGGATCCTCGTCCAGAGGATACGTTCCAGCCACCCCACCACCAGACCCGGTTGCTCCCGCAGCCGTACCGTTTGCCGAGTCAGATATAGGGCAGACACTGACGGCTATACTAGCGACTTTCCGAGATGCCCTGGCACAGCCACCGCGGGAGATGACCGCACCCACAGATCTGCTGACGACTTTTCGAGGACTGAGGCCTCCCCCTTTCAGGGGTACAGAGACGGCCATTCAGGTAGAGGAGTGGGTGGAGCGAGTGGAGGAGCTGTTGGTAGGGATGATGTGCCCAGCTGTAGCAGCAGTCTCTTTGGTGGTGACCCTCTTGGAGGGATATGCGAGGGATTGGTGGAGAGCGGCTAGTCGCTCTACCTTCCGAGGTCGGCCGATGAGCACGATCATTTGGGGGGAGTTCTCCGTGGCTCTGCTAGAATTTTTCATCACAGATGCAGACCGAGCCGCACTGCAAGAGAGGTTCCTGCTCATCCGACAGGGCAACCGCACTGCGGCAGAGTATGAGAGAGAGTTCATACACCTGGCACGCTTCGCCGGGAACCTGGCTGCCTCCGACAGGGATAGGGCTTCTCGGTTCTACCGAGGACTACGAGACGACCTGAGGCAGTCCTTGATTATGCTCTCTCAGGCCACCTTCCACACCATAGCCACCCATGCGGCAGCTCTAGAGTTGGACCGGCAGATGGTGGCTCAGCGGCGCAGAGGTCAAATAGAGCTTCCTCGAGACCAGAGGCAAGACGTTGGAGTCGCTCCCCATAGACAGGATAGAGAGAGCAGACAGCGACGCCGCAGGCTGCCTTATAGGCGCCCACCAGCACCCCCAGCACCCCCAGTTGCACAGCAAGACAGTAGACCAGCTCCAGCTCCACAGCCCCCACTAGTGGCCCGACGAGATGTTCCCTTCGCAGGGAACTGCTTCTTGTGTCAGCAGCCGGGACATATGAGGGCCTTCTGCCCTCAGGCGATAGGGAGACCAGGACTAGGAGCAGTCCAGGGTGGACAGCCGGCACGGGGACAGGGTCAAAGAGGCCGTAGAGGCCGAGCTGGCAGGAGAGGCCAGCAGGGCCGAACAGCTCCCCAGGAGGCCTATGCACTGGACCTGCAGCATGGACCAGCCCCTGACGTAGTCATAGGTATATATCTTAGGCGATAGAAGATATCAGATCTTCCACTATTGTTGTATATTTCATATATATATATATGTATATTAGTTGGATGATATATATCTATATGTTTTCCTATGACGTCAGGAATCTTGTTGGTAGAAGGTCACCCTGCCAAAACCCTTTTTGACACAGGAGCGACTCATTCTTTCGTCTCCCACGATTTCATCACAACAAAGGGAAATGTTATTCGCTCAACCGGACTGTCTATACGAATCCGTTTACCAGACGGGTCGGATATGACATCCACCGAAAAGTGTTCGTTCCAGGCTACGCTGGGAGAGGTAGAGTTTGAAATCTACGCAACCATCCTAGTTATAACTGGGTTTGACATAATTCTGGGAATGGACTGGCTGGCTGAGCACCAAGCCCAGATAAACTGTTCCACGTGAGAAGTCCGGCTACATAATCCAAATGGCCAGAGCGTCGCGTTGACAGGTGTGCCATCTGTCTCTCGTATTATCTTGACTTCTACACAGATGGTGAAGTCAGTCCGTTAGAAGGATGAAGTATTCCTTATTTATTTCGAGATGGAAAATAAGACCCAGGCGCTCGCCAAGGTCCCAGTAGTCCGAGACTTTCCAGATATCTTCCCTGAGTCCCTCCCGGGATTGCCACCTCAGCGAGAGGTCGACTTCCAGATCGAGCTCGTGTCCGGAGCACGGCCAGTATCGCGAGCCCCCTACCGGATGGCCCCAAGGGAGCTGACTGAACTAAAGATCCAGCTACAAGAACTAATAGATGCTGGATTCGTCCGTCCAAGTTCCTCGCCCTGGGGAGCCCCGGTAATTTTCGTCAAGAAGAAGGACGGGACTCTGCGACTGTGCATCGACTATAAGGAGCTAAATAAGCTTACTGTACGCAACACGTATCCCCTTCCTAGGATCGACGAACTGTTCGATCAGTTACAAGGTGCTTCGGTATTCTCCAAAATGGACCTGAGGTCCGGCTATTATCAGCTTCGGATCCGAGAGGAAGATAGTCCTAAGACTGCCTTCAGCTCCCGATACGGTCTTTACGAGTTCCTAGTGATGCCCTTCGGGCTCACCAACGCTCCCTCCGCCTTCATGGCCCTGATGAATAGAGTCTTCGAACCCTTCTTGAATCACTTTGTCATCGTCTTTATAGACGATATCCTAATCTACTCGAAGACCAAGACGGACCATACCCGGCACCTGCAGATGGTCCTATTAAAGCTCCGGGAGCACTCTCTCTTCGCCAAATTCAGTAAGTGCGAATTTTGGCTAGAAGAAGTTGGATTCTTGGGCCACACGACAAACAAGGAAGGAGTGGCAGTGGACCAAGCCAAGATCCAGGCAGTACAAAATTGGCCGCCACTCAGGACGGCTGCGGATATCCGGAGTTTCCTCGGCCTTGCCGGATACTACAGGAAGTTTGTCGAGGGATTTTCCAAGATTGCCCTACCCCTGACTGCTCTCACCAAGAAGGAAGCCGTATTTCGATGGACGCCGGAGTGCGAGGCTGCGTTCATCGAACTGAAGAAGCGTCTGACTTCCGCGCCAATCCTTACGATTCCTTCAGGGACCGAGGGATTTCAAATCTACACTGATGCCTCCCTGAAAGGATTGGGAGCAGTCCTAATACAGCATGGTAAGGTAGTGGCCTACGCATCGCGGCAATTAAAGTCGCATGAATTAAACTACGCAGCACACGATTTAGAGTTGGGCGCCGTCGTCTTCGCCCTTAAAATCTGGAGGCATTATCTGTACGGAGTAAAATGTGAGATCTTCTCCGACCACAAGAGCCTCAAGTATATTTTCACGCAGAAAGAGCTGAATCTCCGGCAGCGCCGATGGTTGGAATTCTTATGCGATTACGACTTCACTCTCCAATATCACCCCGGGAAGGCTAATAGAGTCGCTGACGCCTTGAGCCGCCAGCCTGCGATAGTCGGGAGTTGGATGGAGCAAATCCCTAAGGAACTTTTCCAGTCTTTGATAGACTTGGAGATTACCCTGGTTGCCCGAAGAGATCCGGAAGAGTACTATTCTCAGCTGTATTGGATGGAGATCCAATACGATATCCGGGACCGGATACGAGAAGCCCAGAAGATCGACCCAGAGGTAATGTCGATCATCCGATCTCTGCAAGGAGGGGCACAGGAGGATTATAACTTGCATGATGGGATTCTACAATTCAAGCATCGCATATTTATTCTCGCTACTGGAGGGATTCGTGGGGAAATTCTGCAAGAGACCCATCAGTCGAGATACTCGATTCACCCTGGCGTAGTTAAGATGTACGTGGACTTGCGTAAGACCATTTACTGGCCCGAAATGAAGAGAGATGTCACCGACTTCGTGGCCCGGTGCCAGACCTGTCAGAAGGTCAAAGCTGAATGCCGCAGTCCAGGAGGCCTATTGCAGCCCCTGCCGATACCAGAATGGAAGTTCGAAGACATCTCCATGGACTTCGTCCACGGCCTACCTCGATCCCGTGCTGGGAATGACTCAATATGGGTGGTCGTAGATCGACTCACCAAGGTAGCGCGGTTCATTCCAAACCGACAGGGTGACAGAGTAGATATCCTGGCCAGGATGTTCCTAGAACAAGTGGTACGATTTCACGGAGTACCAAAGTCCATCGTGTCTGATCGTGACGGTCGTTTCACATCTAAGGAATGGAGGCGGGTGCAGGCATATTTGGGAACCAAGTTGGCCTTCAGCACTGCCTTCCACCCGCAGACAGACAGACAGACGGAGAGGACGAATCAGACGATGGAGGATCTTCTTCGACTGTGCATAGTGGAGCACAATGAGCCGTGGGAGCAGCTGTTGCCGTTAGTCGAATTTTCGTACAATAACAGCTACCAGGCTAGTATTAAGATGGCTCCGTACGAGGCATTGTATGGAAGGCGTTGCCGAACACCGTTGACTTGGGCTCAGGAAGAGGACCCGAAAGCCTTGGGAGTGGCTTTCATCGATGACACTACGGCAGCGATACGGCTGATTCAGGAGCGAATGCGGGAAGCGCAGAGCCGCAGGCTAAGTACTATGATGCGCGACACCGACCGGTGGAGTTCAGCGTGGGGGAAATGGTGTTTCTGAAAATAAAACCCATGCATGGTGTCTCCCGGTTGAGGAAGCAGAAAAAGTTAGATCCACGCTTCTTGGGCCCCTATCCGGTGATAGAGCGTGTTGGCCCCGTCGCCTATCGTTTAGCCTTACCCCCAGAGTTGGGGAATCTTCATAATGTGTTTCATGTCTCTTCCTTGAGACGAGTCCTCCGGCAACCAGAGCAGTACCTTCCTACCCCTCCGGCGCAACTACTGTCAGATAGATCCGTCCGGCTCGAACCCGTCAGAGTAGTATATTACAAGGTGAAGACACTACGGAACAAAACCATTCCGATGGTTAAGGTGCTATGGTCAAACTGTGGACGAGAAGAGTTCACATGGGAACCTGAAGCACTCCTCCGAGAAAAGCACTCAGAGCTCTTTCCCCAGGTATGTTACTTTTTCCCCTACTTCAAGCAAATTTTCGGGGACGAAAATCCTTTTATTTTTATTGGATTGTAACATCCCGCCTTTTATTGGGCCACCAGAGCCTTAGTGGGCCCAATAAAAGTGGCCCGAATCCTACCCATGACCCGGTGGGAAATAACCCTAAGCGGGAAATAGAGCTAGAGAACTCTGAATTGAGTTCTGTCAGTTCCTGTGGCATCGTATAGTCAATACGAGCGCATCGGAACTCGTTCAGTTGGACTCCGAGGTCTAACGACAATTTTACATATTTCGACCATTTTAACGCGCTGCGGCGCTCAAATTTCGGACTTTCGTCAAACGGACTCCGATTCAACCCCAGTCAGTGGCGTTAGACTCGTGTGGTCAATACGAAGTCAACGGAAGTCGTCCCGGTCAATTTCGATGACGATTGGTCAACCCGTGGTCAAATCAAGCATAGTTGTGCACCGAAAAGCGTGCGCACACCGATTATGACACGACACCCGAACTTTGACCCGACCCCGACGACTTGGACCCACTTTGACTTTGACCAGCAAGGGGGACCCACCCTAGGGTTGACTTGGTCAAACCCTCCTAAAAATCCACTTTTTGGATTTTTCTCCAAATGAGGGGCCCACCTTCTCTCCAAAGGAGGATGGCCCATACTCCCCCTCACTTTCCATGGGCCCCCAACCAGCAAGCTTCCCAAAGTTCAAGTGGAGGCCCACCCATTTCTTTTCTCTCCCTATCTCTCTCTTTCCCACCTAAAGGCCCAAGCCCACAAAGGGGCCTCATCCATTTTCCCCACATGGGAGAAAATGAGAGACCTCCAGCTGTCCTTGGACAGCTGGAGGGTGGGATTAATCCCTCCCTAAGGAGGGATTAGTCCCACACCACCCAATGGGAGGGAATCTCCCCCTCCCCCTCCCTATAAAAGGACCCCAACCCCCTCACTTTCCCTCACAGCTCTCAGAGCAACCCCCTCCCCCTGTTTTACCCTCTGCCGGAGCTCAGGTGGCCGGAAAAAGCCAAGCCGGAGCTCCTCCTCCCCTCCTCCACCACCTTGAGCCATGTCCGACCAAGCCGGCCCCTCCCAAGCCCGCCAAACTCAGGTGGAAGCCTTCTCCCTCCTCCTTCTCCATTTTGGACGTCTTGCATGACACTCCCGGCGGCCGGAGCACCGCCGCCGTCACCCTCTCCCCTCCCGTCCGTTTTTTAAAAAAAAATGCTCCGGCGGCGGCCGGCGGAGGCAGGCCGCCGGACCACCGCCGGAGGGAGCGCCCACCACCGGCGGGTTGGCCGGTGGTGGAGCCACGGCCGGCCGGTGGCCGGCCGGCGGCGGAGAAGCCCCGTAAGGGTGCGGAAGTGAATAGCAGCGGGAGGGGGAAGGAGATGCACAGTGCTTTTATTTTGTAAATTATATTATTATAATATTAATAATATTATAATAATAGGTTGATTATTTTTGAGACTAAAATAGGCTCCTAGGGAGAAAGTTTTGAACATGAAAAATGTTCCTCCTATTGAGGGCTTTCTCCACAAAAATTGTGAAAATTTTTGGAGTTGATTTGGTATTTTTAAAAAGCCCAAAAGAAAATTATTTGGCCAAATTAAAGAGCCAAAACTCTTTGAAAAATTATGAAAATTGTTCTATGCTCATTTTATATCCATATAAGGGTTGTATCAAAATTTGAGCTCATGGAGATAAGTTTTGATATTTTTCCCAAAATATGGAAGCCTAGGACCGCGCTCGATATTATTACGCTCGTTTTCTTCGAAAATGAAAATGGGAGCGCGCGACTATCCTCTCTAATTTGAATAAGTTTCATATCGACGAGAGTGGCCGAGGCAAGTGACCAAGCTCCGGGTGTTTCGAGATTTCATGAAAACTGTCGAGCGCCTCGACTCTCGGGCGATTTGGGCACGCTCGGAAGATGAGAGCACCAGTGGTGAGTTATGAATTATTCTTGACGAATAATGAAAGTATAACTCCTGATAAGCCTCAATCCGATTAAGCCGTGGTTAATAAGGCGCAACCAACTCATAATCGGATCTTAATAAAGGTGTAACCCAAGGAAACCTTATTAAAAACTAGGATGGAACTGAAAAGCTCTCCTGAGAACGGAGATGGAACTGAAGCCTCCTGTATGGAGTGATTGGACTACTAACCATTTTCTTTATGATTATTCCAGTTTTGCACTGGTCCAGTTCCTTTATTCTTTTCAGTTCAGTACTTTCAATTCAGTACTACTCCAGTCTCGTACTGGTCAAGATTATTTCAGTACTTTCAATTCAGTACTACTCCAGTCTCATACTGGTCAAGATTATTTCATTACTTTCATTTCAGTACTACTCCAGTCTCGTACTGGTCAAGCTTATTTCAATACTACTCCAGTCTTGTACTGATCACATTTCTTTCCAGCACTTTAAATAAGCAGCATAACCACCGCACTTGATCTTATCGCAATTTACTTTTATATTCCCGGGTCCTGCTCTGACGAGCAGTTGTTGTTTAGGTTGAGCCTTAGTTGGGGATAACCGGAGTTGAGGTAGTCCTCCAGGTCTAGCCCCAAATAAAGCGCTCCCACGCTCCTTGTCGAAAGTAGAGCAAAGTGCCGATGCCCGAAGTGTAAGCCTAGTAAGGCAGGCCGTCGTAGACCCGATGTTATATTGTTTGCAATTGTTTGATTGATTGTAAATTACTTGCGGTGAAATGGTGGCGGGTCAGTCCCTTCCGCAGACCGTTCGTACCGGTACGGCAAGGTTGACGACTCAAGGCGACAGGTAGATGAGTACCACATGTGACCGGCCGTTATATTCCCCGTCGGGTTTTCCTCCGCTGGTCGGCCAAAATGATTCGCCGGATGTCGCTCACATCCAAGAGTACACAAGGTTGTACGTGAGGGCCTGGGGTTGTGCGGTACAATCACCCCCAGAAGTGGCAGGACTGGCCACTGTCACCGACGACCACATCGGTGAGGCCCGCGGGGCTCGCTACCTACTGGAACAGAAGCGGTCCAAACTATGTCGACATAGGGTTTGTGTGCGCGGCTATGAATGCCTGCGGTTTGTGTGCGCGGCTATGAATGCCTGCGGTTTGTGTGCGCGGCTATGAATGCCTGCGGTTTGTGTGCGCGGCTGTGAATGCCTGCGATAGAATTCAAGATATGAAAACCTGTTGTGCTGATGAGCTAGTAAAGCCTTGCTATAACCGTTTTATGTTATTGCTGCTTTTTCCGGTTATACTGCACTCTTTTATAATTGCTCATAGTTGTTCATATATGAAATGTTGTGATAACCCTCTCTTGCTTCGGCTATTTACTTTTGTTGGGTGGGTGCGTGCTCGTCCCCAGGATGTGGATCCGGGGAGGAGATTTGATTCCACTTAGCTCTGTGACTAACGGTTATTTGATTAACCATTCACAGGAGGTGGAGCACCGTAGTGACCCGCTGCCGCAGGAGATTACGCCAGCAGCTAGGTCTACTCGAGCAGAGGCACCCCCGCCGTCTCCGGTGTTTAGAGACGTGAGTACCGCCGAGCAGTTTAGAAGAGAGAGTGTGTGAGAGACTTATGTAGTACATGTATAGCCCACGGGCTTTTATAAATGCATAAGGCTTCGGCCCTAGAACCTCTGTATTAATATGATATGTTATATATATATATGTAGTGATTTCCTGTTAATGCTTCCGCTATATTCTGATGGGTTGTGAATGTTATGATTCGAACCACTCAAGACGGCCATCTAGTGCTTGAATAGGGTGGATTGTTTCCCCTATGAGCCCTGAGTGGACGTCTTGGGCTAGTAGTACCCCTCCGGCCCGACCCGGGCAAAATGTTGGGGGGGGGGGGGGGGGGTACTACACCGCGTCTCCCCCCTCTCGCCTCTTCCTCATCCGGGCGAGATCGAGGACTACCTAGGTGATCCCATGGACCCTCTGGAATTGAAGCGGAGGACTGCCAGGTTGTTCCGCAAATATACGCACATAATCCGCGAGATGGAGCTCGAGAAGCAGGCCTCCGACCGGCGCATGGAGTGTATTGAAGCAGATCACCACCGCCTTTCCGCAATGGTGGAAGCGGACGGGGTGCTAGACGGGACTGACCCCCAGGACATACTGAACGAGACGGATGAACATCTCCGTCTCGCGCGCCGCGGCGTGATTGCCGCTCGCGCCTTTCATCTTCCTGGCCGCCCGCCATGCGCGAGAGGTAAAGATGGCCGCTAGCAGTGGGTGCGGAACTAAACTGCCGTAGTCCCGTCTCGCCTTATCTGGATCTCGTTTTTATCAATGTCGTTGTTTTATTACTGATATGTTGTATAAACTTATTTGGGCGAGATGTTCCCTTCTGTGGGACGATTTATTTTTAGACTTTTGGTCATGCACTGGTCATATCATGTGTAACACCCCCTATCCGTCGCATAGCATATAGCAGTAGGTCCGACCGGGGCCCGACGCCATATACCACAGACAGACCGGGTGGTTACGTATGGAAACCATCCAACCAATCTCAACGTCCTACACAGAGCATTCTAGCGGAAGCAGTTTATATAAGTTGTAAACAAGAACCCAGCATTAGAGCACGAATGTCCACTAGTACATAATTAGGAATGTATACAAAATACCCAAAATCGGCCTTAAGGCCTTACAGAGTGTTTCACTTGAATAATACATGATTTACAAACCTCGACACGCAGACCGGTCATACATGAATAAAACAGAAACATTTCTACTTGGGCCTTCGAGGGCTAGCTTCGCAAAAAGGGCTTTAGCCCGCTATTGACCGCTTGGTCCAGCTGCACCTGCAAGCAACAAACCACCGCACGGTGGCAAAACAAGGCAACGGTCAGCAATGCTGACCAAATTATAACGATCCCGCCCCCAACTCGGGGCGGCGATGCTCCTTCCCTGCATTTCATTAGCATAAGCGAGCCATACATATAACCATAGCCATTTCATCACAGACGTTGGCTCGTACGGCCACACGTCCCGTGCACTCAGGGCACATTCTCGGTGAACCGGTCGATGTTACGTCAATTAAAGCCATTAACATTTCGGACTCACCACCGCCACTTAGACGGCCATTCCTATGAGCAATTCGTCTTCCTGGCCTGGGTCACGACAATTTAAGCCATTGACCGCCGAAGACTCCCATCTATGCCAACGGCGAGTGCCACGTAACCTTAGGTCTCTCTAACCGAACGACATAAAGCGGGTACGGCTCCATCTAACCCGTGCTCACTTCGCAATGACAATTTAAGCCATTTGCGCGGGTCAAACTTTCACCGAGTCCCATTCTACCGCAAGACACATAACCCAGTTATGTTCGAGTTGGCTCTCAGGCCACCAAGTTGGCAAGATCTCGTATCCGCCCAGTTTTCCGGGTGCACCTTTGGGTTAGTCCCCAAGGCTCCCTGCTGCAATCTACCGCGTAGAAAACTCGAAAAACACCCAATAGCACGGAGTCTTATCCGGCCTTATGCAATGCAACATCACCGATCCAGACTAACATGTCCGGGTAGGCTTCACACAAAATGCCTACGTCCGTTCTCGCATACGGACTCTAAACAACGGGGACTTTACATATCTACCCGAAGGAACGCCTCCAACTCTCCGCAAACTTGCGAGAGCGGGCTTCCTATGCTAAGAAAAGGAGCGATTCATGCTCAAGATGAGGATCGTTACCCTTGAGTTCCTCTTTGGCGCCATCAAAAAGTAATCGGATAGAAATCACCGCACTTGCGTTGCCTCCGTGGATCCGGAGTGGGCTTGCGATTCGGAGCTCCGAAGCTCCTCCAATGGCGGATCTAGCTCTTCTTCTTCTTGCCTTAGCTCTCCTCTCTCCAAGGGTTTAGAAAGAGAACAAGTGAAGAAAGTGATGGATTTTCTAAGTCAAAACCCGGGTATATCCTCTCAGGAACAACCCCCAGCCGTTGGATCTCAACCTAAGAAAACGAACGGCTTTGATTCGGGGCTGAAATGCCCAATCTGGACCGAACACGGCCTGGCACACGCCCGTGTCCAGGGCCGTGTGCCGCATTCGCCGTCAAAATCGAATCTCCTGGACCCTCACACGGGTATCGAACACGCCCGTGTTCGAGCTGACACGCCCGTGTTCCAGCTGACACGGCCGTGTAGCCGGCCGTGTACCCCATGATGTTTCCCCCGTTTTCAACCCGAGCACTACACGGGTCCTAGGACACGCCCGTGTCCTTGCCCGTGTCACCTTGACACACCTGGGCCCTAGGCCGTGTACAAGGTCTCGAAATTTCGTCGAGTGGAGATCGACGACTCGATGACACGGCCTTGGACACGCCCGTGTCCTAGGCCATGTGCCTTGTCTCGACGATCGTCGAGCGAATCTCGACGAATTCCCTGGGACGATCGTCGACACGGGTCGACACGCCCGGCGACACGCCCGTGTCGCGGGGCGTGTGCCCATTCTCGACGAATCGTCGAGTATATCTCGACGATTTCTCGGCTAAGTGTCGACACGGGTCGACACGCCCTGCGACACGCCCGTGTCGCAGGCCGTGTGCCCACTCTCGACGAACCGTCGAGTACAACTCGACGACTTCGCGGCTAAGTGCCGACACGCGCTTGACACGCCCGTGTCCCAGGCCGTGTGCCTTCAGCCAGAAACCAAAACTGGCCCAAAACATCCCCCTTCGCTCCTTTGAGTTTCGGGGCGTTACAACTCTCCCCCTCTTAAAAGAATTTCGCCCACGAAATTACATAAAGGAAAGACATGTACAAAACCAAAATTTGTACCTGAGCGGAACAACTCCGGATATTCGTCAAGCATCGTCTGCTCTCGCTCCCAAGAGAGCTCCTCACGACCGCAATTGTCCCACCGGACTTTGACCATCCTGATCTCTTTATTGCGTAAGCCGCTTGACCTCCGAGTCCTCAATCCGCACGGGCTTGATCTTTGTCGTTAGCCCACTTTCCACCGGCACTTGATCGACCGCGATCACTTGCGTAGGCTCTTGCACCGCCTTCCGAAGCACCGAAATGTGGAATACATCGTGTAAACCACTAAGCTCCACTGAGAGCTTCAACCGATAGGCCGCTTCGCCGACTCGCTCCAGAACCTCGAACGGTCCAAGGTATCTTGGGCTTAGCTTTTTAAATCGCCGCACCCGCGAGACACCCTTGAATGGCTTGATCTTCAAGTATACATAATCGCCCACAGCGAACTCCACGTTCCTGTGCTTGGCATTATAGTACTTTACTTGCCGGTCCTGAGCAATAAGCAACCTCTCCCGAATGGTTCTCACCAAAGAAGTAGCACCCTCTACTTCCGATCGCTTATACAACTTTGACTCACCCGTTTCTATCCAAGACAACGGCGTGCGACATCTTCTACCATATAGGGCCTCGAAGGGCGCCATCTGAATACTTGCTTGGTAGCTGTTGTTGTATGCGAACTCCACCAAATAAAGGTGGTCTTCCCATTGCTTTCCGAAGTCCAAGACACACATGCGAAGCATGTCTTCCATGGTTCTATTGACCCTCTCGGTCTGCCCATCCGTTTGCGGATGGAAGGCTGTGCTGAACTTCAACTTAGTTCCCAACATTTGCTGCACCAGCCTCCAATCATTGGACGTGAACCGCCCATCTCGGTCACTCACGATGCTGCGGGGCATACCATGAAGCCGTACTATATTATCCACATAAAGCTTTGCCAGCTTCTCCACCGGATCGTCCTTCCTATGCGGAATAAAATGCGACACATTCGTTAATCGATCAACAACCACCCAAATGGCGTCGTTTCCATTTTGCGACCTTGGCAAACCGTGCACAAAGTCCATGGAGATGTCGTCGAATTTCCACTCCGGAATAGGCAAGGACTTAAGAAATCCTCCCGGCTTTTGGCACTCCGCCTTTACCAAGGCGCAGGTTTGGCACTTCGCTACGTATAGTGCCACATCCTTTTTCAAACCCGGCCACCAAAACAGTTTCTTCACATCGCGGTACATCTTCGTGCTCCCCGGGTGAATCGAGTACTTGGTATGATGTGCCTCGTACAACAACTCCACCCGTAAATTGCCCACGCTTGGGACGCACAGACGACCGTCTTTCCAAAGCAATCCGTCCTTCACGACGAATTGGGAATTTGACCCATCCAGAGCCTCTATCATGAACTGCTTCATATGAGCATCCATATCCAAAGCCTGCCGAATCCGATCAGCCAGGTCATATTGGACTTCAGTCCAATTCAGAACTGCTTCAGCACTTGATTGTCTGTCCACACAAACAATCTCCAACGCCTCCAACTCCTGCACCAACCGCTCATCATGCACCGATAGCCAATTGGCTTGAGCTGGGGCTCGGCGACTCAACGCGTCCGCAACCGCATTCCCTTTGCCAGGCACGTAGTGGATCTTGAATGTATAGTCCCCCAGGAACTCCATCCACCTACGCTGCCGCATATTCAGATCCTTCTGATCTATCAGGTACTTTAGGCTCTTGTGATCGGTGTAGATATCAATCTTCACACCGTACAAATAGTGTCTCCACAGCTTCAAGGCAAAAATCACGGCCGCTAACTCCAAGTCATGGACCGGATAATTCCTCTCGTGCACTTTTAGCTGTCTCGAGCCATAAGCTATCACGCTTCCGTGCTGCAGTAGCACGCAACCCAAACCGCTGCCCGATGCATCGCTATATATCTCATAGTCTTCGGTTCCACATGTCGAACTCAGCACAGGCGCCGTGGTCAACCGACACTTCAATTCCTCAAAAGCTCGCGCGCACTTCGGCGTCCAAACGAACTTATGCTCCTTCCTCGTCAAAGTAGTGAGAGGTAGCGCTATCCGCGAGAAGTTCTCTACGAAGCGCCTATAATAACCGGCAAGCCCCAAAAAGCTCCGGACTTCTGCTACCGTAGCAAGCTCAGGCCACTCCCGTATCGCAACAATCTTCGCCGGATCCATCGCAATACCCTCTCCACTCACTATATGCCCGAGGAACGCCACTGAGGACAGCCAAAACTCGCACTTCGAGAACTTGACATACAACTGATTTCTCCTGAGTGTCTCCAACACCAAATGGAGATGCTTGAAGTGATCCTCCTCACTTTGCGAGTACACCAAAATATCGTCGATGAAGACGATCACGAAATGGTCCAAGTACTCCCTGAACGTCCTGTTCATCAAATCCATGAATACTGACGGCGCATTAGTCAGCCCAAACGGCATGACCGTAAACTCATAATGCCCGTACCTCGTACTAAACGCTGTCTTCGGGATATCACTCTCCCTTATTCGCAGCTGATAGTACCCAGACTTGAGATCCAACTTCGAGTACACCGTCGACCCGACTAACTGATCGAAGAGATCATCAATCCGGGGGATCGGGTACTTGTTCTTCTCCGTCAGCTTGTTTAGCTCCCGATAATCAATACATAGCCTCAAGCTTCCGTCCTTCTTCTTAACAAAGAGGACCGGTGCGCTCCAAGGCGAAGAACTCGGGCGCACATACCCTTGCTCCAACAACTCTTGCAGTTGAACTTTCAGCTCCGCCATTTCCTTAGGCGCTAGCCGATACGGAGATCGTGTCACAGGCTTTGCACCTGGCACTAGCTCGATCGTAAAATCTATCTCCCGTTGAGGCGGGGCTCCAGGAAGATCTGCGGGGAACACATCAGGGTATTCTGATACCACTGAAATACAATCCAACGCGGGCTTCAGCTTTGCAACCTCCACTAGTGTAAAGAACAGTTCTGCTCCAGCACGAACCGCCTTCACCACCTGAAGAGCAGACATCAACGTCTTGCTCGACCCCTTTAAGCCCGTAAACGTCGTCTCACGACTCACTCCCAGCTTAACTTCCTTGCTACCGCAATCTATATGGGCCTGCTGCTCCGAGAGCCAGTCCATGCCAAATATGACGTCGAACTCCACTAACGGAAGTAAAGACGCTCGCAGGTCGAACTCCTGCTCCCCAATACGAATCTTAACATCGCAGATCCTATCCACTCGCATCGAACACCCATTGGGCAACAACACATCCAACTTATCCTTCGCCATCGAGGAAGGGACCCCGATGCGTAATATAAATCCTTCGGACAAGAAGGAGTGTGAAGCTCCCGTATCGAAGAGTGCTCGTGCCGGATTTTCACAAATCAATACAAATCCTAAACAAGTAGTGGTAAGGTAACATGTGCATACCAAGCATATAAAGAAATTGACTTGCTATAAATTAAACCGTACCTGTCACCACATCAGCTTGTTTAATGGCCTCCAGTTGGCCAAGATTGTAGACCCTTGGTTGGGCCGGAGCATAATGGGATGCGGTCGACTCCACTGCCTTTCCCTTCTCTTCATAAGTGGCTCCCGGCCTCCTCTCGGACTTAGGACGTCCGCTCCAACAATCACGGGCGAAATGCCCCGTCTTTCCACATGTAAAACACGCACCTGGGGTCCGACTCGTAGTCGCCCCAGAAGCGCCAGAAGGAGCTGGACCCGAAGTCCTATGCTTCTTGAAAGCCCTCCGATAGCCGGACTTTGAACTAGTCGGCACTCTGAACTCAGATTTCTTTTCACCCAAGCTTTTCTTCGCTTGCACGTTCTTCATGTCGTTCTCCAAGGACCGGGCAGTATTGACCAAG
Organism: Platanthera guangdongensis; assembly: GCA_039583875.1. Classification (NCBI taxonomy): domain Eukaryota; kingdom Viridiplantae; phylum Streptophyta; class Magnoliopsida; order Asparagales; family Orchidaceae; genus Platanthera; species Platanthera guangdongensis. The sequence continues at coordinate 54,997,293 of CM077162.1, read as the reverse complement.
GTTAAGAAACCCTGCGTCATCGGCCCCGACAGTAATAGTCTCAACTCATCCCTCAAGCCTTCATAAAAACGATTAGTCTTGCGCTCCTCATCCATGATGGTGGAGCTAGCATAACGACTCAACCGCGTAAACTCGTGGAGATATTCATCCACGCTCCTCTCACCCTGCACCAACTTCAGGAACTCATTCTCCATTGAAATCCTCTGAGTAGAAGGGAGGTATCTTGCTAAGAACAATCCCGAGACCTCTTCCATCGGAACGTCTATCAGTTGTCTACCTCTCAAATGATGCAGCTCCAATCCTTCCCACCACATCCTCGCTTCACCGTCCAGCAGGAACGTAGCGATGGTGGTCATTTGCCACTCCTCCGTCTCCGTCGTCGTCATGACTCTCTTCACCCTAGAGAGCCAGTCTTCAGCCTGAGATGGGGTTCCCAACCCCGAGAATAACGGAGGGTTAAAGCTCATTACATGCTTCAACTGCCTCTCAGTTGCCCTCCTTGGCACTACCGGTTCCAAAACCACTTGCTCCACCCTCCTTGGCTCAGCCTCTCGCAGAGGTTCTTGCTCTATCACGGGAGCGGGCTGCTGCGCTTGCCTTCCAGGCTGCGCATTAATCACAGCCAACACCGCTTCAGCCACCAATCGAATATTCTCAGCCGACAGAGGTGTTGCGGGAGCAACATCCGGTGCACTGCTAGCCTCAGAAACTCGGCGTTCTGATGGCCCAACACCACTTCTGGTCACCTATAGTGGTACAAAACACTGTTAAGCGACCACATAACATTGCAAACAGCAATTATAGTAACACGCAGGTTCCTCAAACACGAGTATTTTCATTCCTAAGTGGACATTCATGGGTTCTTTTACCATTATAACGATGACGCACGCAATGTGCTCACCACCCCTTAAAAGGAATTCGGCCACGAATTCAGTTTAAGCCCGACCAAAACCAGTAGTCTGATACCAAATTATAACACCCCTATCCGTCGCATAGCATATAACAGTAGGTCCGGCCGGGGCCTGACGCCATATACCACAGACAGACCGGGTGGTTACGTATGGAAACCATCCAACCAATCTCAACGTCCTACACAGAGCATTCTAGCGGAAGCAGTTTATATAAGTTGTAAACAAGAACCCAGCATTAGAGCACGAATGTCCACTAGTACATAATTAGGAATGTATACAAAATACCCAAAATCGGCCTTAAGGCCTTACAGAGTGTTTCACTTGAATAATACATGATTTACAAACCTCGGCACGCAGGCCGGTCATACATGAATAAAACAGAAACATTTCTACTTGGGCCTTCGAGGGCCAGCTTCGCAAAAAGGGCTTTAGCCCGCTATTGACCGCTTGGTCCAGCTGCACCTGCAAGCAACAAACCACCGCACGGTGGCAAAATAAGGCAACGGTCAGCAATGCTGACCAAATTATAACGATCCCGCCCCCAACTCGGGGCGGCGATGCTCCTTCCCTGCATTTCATTAGCATAAGCGAGCCATACATATAACCATAGCCATTTCATCACAGACGTTGGCTCGTACGGCCACACGTCCCGTGCACTCAGGGCACATTCTCGGTGAACCGGTCGATGTTACGTCAATTAAAGCCATTAACATTCCGGACTCACCACCGCCACTTAGACGGCCATTCCTATGAGCAATTCGTCTTCCTGGCCTGGGTCACGACAATTTAAGCCATTGACCGCCGAAGACTCCCATCTATGCCAACGGCGAGTGCCACGTAACCTTAGGTCTCTCTAACCGAACGACATAAAGCGGGTACGGCTCCATCTAACCCGTGCTCACTTCGCAACGACAATTTAAGCCATTTGCGCGGGTCAAACTTTCACCGAGTCCCATTCTACCGCAAGACACATAACCCAGTTATGTTCGAGTTGGCTCTCAGGCCACCAAGTTGGCAAGATCTCGTATCCGCCCAGTTTTCCGGGTGCACCTTTGGGTTAGTCCCCAAGGCTCCCTGCTGCAATCTACCGCGTAGAAAACCCGAAAAACACCCAATAGCACGGAGTCTTCTCCGGCCTTATGCAATGCAACATCACCGATCCAGACTAACATGTCCGGGTAGGCTTCACACAAAATGCCTACGTCCGTTCTCGCATACGGACTCTAAACAACGGGGACTTTACATATCTACCCGAAGGAACGCCTCCAACTCTCCGCAAACTTGCGAGAGCGGGCTTCCTATGCTAAGAAAAGGAGCGATTCATGCTCAAGATGAGGATCGTTACCCTTGAGTTCCTCTTTGGCGCCATCGAAAAGTAATCGGATAGAAATCACCGCACTTGCGTTGCCTCCGTGGATCCGGAGTCGGCTTGCGATTCGGAGCTCCGAAGCTCCTCCAATGTCAGATCTAGCTCTTCTTCTTCTTGCCTTAGCTCTCCTCTCTCCAAGGGTTTCGAAAGAGAACAAGTGAAGAAAGTGATGGATTTTCTAAGTCAAAACCCGGGTATATCCTCTCAGGAACAACCCCCAGCCGTTGGATCTCAACCTAAGAAAACGAACGGCTTTGATTCGGGGCTGAAATGCCCAATCTGGACCGAACACGGCCTGGCACACGCCCGTGTCCAGGGCCGTGTGCCGCATTCGCCGTCAAAATCGAATCTCCTGGACCCTCACACGGGTATCGAACACGCCCGTGTTCGAGCTGACACGCCCGTGTTCCAGCTGACACGGCCGTGTAGCCGGCCGTGTACCCCATGATTTTTCCCCCGTTTTCAACCCGAGCACTGCACGGGTCCTAGGACACGCTCGTGTCCTTGCCCGTGTCACCTTGACACGCCTGGGCCCCAGGCCGTGTACAAGGTCTCGACATTTCGTCGAGTGGAGATCGACGACTCGATGACACAGCCTTGGACACGCCCGTGTCCTAGGCCGTGTGCCTTGTCTCGACGATCGTCGAGCGAATCTCGACGAATTCCCCGGGACGATCGTCGACACGGGTCGACACGCCCGGCGACACGCCCGTGTCGCGGGCCGTGTGCCCATTCTCGACGAATCGTCGAGTATATCTCGACGATTTCTCGGCTAAGTGTCGACACGGGTCGACACGCCCTGCGACACGCCCGTGTCGCAGGCCGTGTGCCCGCTCTCGACGAACCGTCGAGTACAACTCGACGACTTCGCGGCTAAGTGCCGACACGCGCTTGACACGCCCTGGGACACGCCCGTGTCCCAGGCCGTGTGCCTTCAGCCAGAAACCAAAACTGGCCCAAAACGTCCCCCTTCACTCCTTTGAGTTTCGGGGCGTTACATCATGCCGTCTTTTCATTATTGCTATGATTAGATATTATTTTATTTTATTAATCCTGTAATGATGGCTTGCCTCGAAAGGGCTTCTGCGGCGCCTCCGCCTCTTGAGTTCTAGAGAGAGAGTGAGATAGGGAGAGTGAGATAAGAGAGAGAGAGGGGGGGGGGGGGAAAGAACGAAGCGTCAGGGTGTCCTCTCATTTCCCGCCGCCTGATTTTCCCGCCTTTTTCCCTACCCCTTATAAATATCTCCAACCACGGCCCCTCTCATTATTCTAAGCCGTTCTTTTGATCCCGGTTCCCGTCTCTCCTTCGCCATCTCGCGTCTCTCCCTGGGCCATCCACTCTTTCTTTCGCCGCTTTCTCGCCAATTATGGGAAAGAAGAAGATTGAAGAGGGCGTGGGACGCAGCCGCTGCGGGAAGCGCTTCGTGGACCATGACTTCCCTCTCGGTAGACTGCAAGAGGAAGACCATGCTCGCTTCGCCCGCGAGTATCTCTCGGATAGCTACCCGTCTCGCCCGCCCAAGGTGGGCGAGTGCATCAACACCTTCTATCCCAACGAGCTGGCTTTCCCGGTCTCACACTTCGAGGCGGGGCTGAGGCTTCCCCTTTGGCCGGAGGTCAAATTAGTGCTGAAGTACTTTGGGGTCGTCTCGGCCCAGTTCAACCCCAACGCCATCTCCATGCTGATCGCTTTCTCCTGCTAAATGCGGCGAGAGCGTATCGAGTTTAGTCTAACCGCCTTCCGCAAGCTGTTTGTCTACCACGCCAAGGACGACAACATCTCTTACTTCACAGGCCAAGGCCTTAAAGTATGCGAGATGCCGAACAAGAACCACCATTGGTTGACGCGGTTCGTCTTCATCCGCGGGGATCTGGGAGGCATCCCTCTCGCCCCCGTATCCCCCGCCGAGTGCTATTATGATACCCCCAAGGTGGGGGGTGCCGAAAAAGAGCTCTGCGATTTCTTCGTGGGGAAGAATTTTGAAGTCCAATACCTGCGGCGAGACCTTAACTCGCTCCCCGCCGTTTTCCCCGGTGAAGGTACACTTCTATTTCCTTCTTTGTCCCCGTAAATTCTTACCTTCCGCTGACTGTCACTTTATCTAGGAGAAAGGACCGTCCCCGTCCATCCCCCCTACCAGAGCAATCGAACTCTCGCTTTGGCGAGTATGGCGGCGGAGGCTGCGAAAGATACGCTGACCCCTGCCGCCAAGAAGAGGCCCGCGGGCGAGGGTGCTTCTCGCCTCAGCCCCAAGAAGAAGAAGAAATCCGTGTCCTTCAAGAAGGAAAAACCGGCCAAGGAAAGAGAAGAGCTAGCGGGGTCTCTGTCCCCTATCATCCTATCATCTCCCTCGCCTCCGCGACGACCCGTCTCGCCCGCCCGCGAGACGGTCTCTGCAGAACCAGCTGCCCACGGCCATATTCAGCCCTCTCAGCTTCCTCCTGGCGAGACTGGCTCGTCCAGCCGCCCGACTCCCGCCTCACACCCTAATTATAATATGGGGCCCGTGACGGAGGATGACGCCGGCGAGCCAGTTCTGATATGGGAGCAAGACTTCAACCGCGTGTCAGTGTCCACCCTTCTCCCTTCCTGGAAGGAACAGGACCACCCCACCAGTCATGCCTTCTCCTTAGGTTTTGGGCTGTATGGCGGTCTTGGCTCCGAACCTGCTGATAACGAGGCATCGCGGGACCTCATTCTAAAAAGTGCCCACTCGCAGTTTCGCTCCCTGGAGCTCGCGCACCGCGTCTCGCGCCGCCTCGTTTTCAAAAACAGGAAATGGAAAGAGGCGGAGGCCGGTCTCGCCGCGGAGCGCGAGAAGTCCCTTGACCTGGAGAAGCGGTTGCATGTTGCTGACAACCTCCTTGCGCAGAGCCAGGGCGGCGTGGTAAGTTTCCTTATCTTTGCCTTGCTAGTCTTACTCTTGCTTCTTATAGTCCCTTACTTCCCCCCCTCCCGCTGGATGCCGAGACGGCCAACAGGATGCGCTCACATATTGAGGAGCTGGAGGGGGAAAACAAGAAGCTGAAAGCCAAGAATCTCCGCCTCTGGAGCAGCGCGACACCCCCACCGGATCAGTTTCCCGTTCCTTCTCGCTATTCCGTGGATGAGGTGGAGGCCATATGCCGAGACTCAAATATCAAGACGGCGGAGGTTGTCCTTAAGATGATGAAGGAGCTGGGAGTGGTGCGCGCGGATGCAGAGACGGTGACCGTCCGCGACCTAGTCCCGCGCTTATACGACGAGTTGGACGGCAGCGCCTCCTCTGACAGCGAGTAGCGTACCATCCCCTGCAATGTCTTCCTTTCGCCATCTTCTTTTGCCTAATACTTGTGATTCTGGTTCACTTCCTTAAAAGGAGAGCGAGGTGTCCCCGCTTTACGGATATTTTTGTTCAAAACTTTTTATATACTAATTGTCGCTTCCCTCTTTGGGGCGTCTTGTGTAATAGTTAATCAAGAGCCAACTTTTTAGATGTTATTTTAATTGCCACCTTGATCCTCTGCCATCTCGCTTAGCTACTAGTCAAAGGTGTAAGACTATTTTTTGGACGCTGTTTAATTGCTGCTTTTATCGTCTGCCATCTCGCTTAAAAAGCCAGTGCGAGGCAATTTTTATTGCTTTTCGCCCCTATCTTGATTACCACCCACCGTTAGCGCTCGCCGCGCCGCGAGATTATTTCGCGCTGGAATCCCTGGGGACCGGCCGTCTCGCCCGGTCGGTTCCGGCCACTTCAGCTCACTTGAGCCTGGGATGAGGAAAACCCTCCCGCCAGTTGCGAGACCACCTATGGCGAGTGCCGGCCAGGGACCTTCTTCCCTGGCCCGATTCCTGGCCCCTCTCTGTTTTAGGGACTTTTTATCAACCTTTTGATGAACATGGATCTTTCGTCATGCGAATTCTTACCCTTGGACTTGTCCCCTCGAGTGAGTCTACCGCCCTGCCAGCTAGATGGGAGTCTGGTCAGCGGGTCTGCTCGGGGTCTCCACTCCAAAACGCCACCAACCACCGAGTGAGCCTACAGCCCTGCCAGCTAGATGGGAGCCTGGTCAGCGGGTCTGCTCGGGGTCTACTCTCCAAAACACCACCAACCACCGAGTGAGCCTACATCCCTGCCAGCTAAATGGGAGCCTGGTCAGCGGGTCTGCTCGGGGTCTCCTCTCCAAAACACCACCAACCACCGAGTGAGCCTACAGCCCTGCCAGCTAGATGGGAGCCTGGTCAGCGGGTCTGCTCAGGGTCTCCTCTCCAAAACACCACCAACCACCGAGTGAGCCTACAGCCCTGCCAGCTAGATGGGAGCCTGGTCAGCGGGTCTGCTCGGGGTCTCCTCTCCAAAACACCACCAACCACCGAGTGAGCCTACAGCCCTGCCAGCTAGATGAGAGCCTGGTTAGCGGGTCTGCTCGGGGTCTCCTCTCCAAAACACCACAAACCACCGAGTGAGCCTACGGCCCTGCCAGCTAAATGGGAGCCTGGTCAGCGGGTCTGCTCGGGGTCTCCTCTCCAAAACACCACCAACCACCGAGTGAGCCTACAACCCTGCCAGCTAAATGGGAGCCTGGTCAGCGGGTCTGCTCGGGGTCTCCTCTCCAAAACACCACCAACCACCGAGTGAGCCTACAGCCCTGCCAGCTAGATGGGAGCCTAGTCAGCGGGTCTGCTCAGGGTCTCCTCTCCAAAACACCACCAACCACCGAGTGAGCCTACAGCCCTGCCAGCTAGATGGGAGCCTGGTCAGCGGGTCTGCTCGGGGTCTCCTCTCCAAAACACCACCAACCACCGAGTGAGCCTACAGCCCTGCCAGCTAGATGGGAGCCTGGTCAGCGGGTCTGCTCGGGGTCTCCTCTCCAAAACACCACCAACCACCGAGTGAGCCTACGACCCTACCAGCTAAATGGGAGCCTGGTCAGCGGGTCTGCTCGGGGTCTCGTCTCCAAAACACCACCAACCACCGAGTGAGCCTACAACCCTGCCAGCTAGATGGGAGCCTGGTCAGCGGGTCTGCTCGGGGTCTCCTCTCCAAAACACCACCAACCACCGAGTGAGCCTACAAGCCCTGCCAGCTAGATGGGAGCCTGGTCAGCGGGTCTGCTCGGGGTCTCCTCTCCAAAACACCACCAACCACCGAGTGAGCCTATAACACTGCCAGCTAGATGGGAGCCTGGTCAGCGGGTCTGCTCGGGGATGTTTCTACAAATCATCTCGCCCCTGGTGCCTCACAAAGGTCACCCACACTTTCATCGCATCAAAAGAACACATCGGGATGATAAGCATTACACAATGATAATAAAAAGGTGCTATGGAATAGAGCGCTACGGGTAAAATCTCTTCAAATCATCCCCACTCCGGGCTCGCTCGAGGGATACCCCGTCCACATCCTGGAGGTGGTACCCTCCTGACTTTAAGACTTCTTTTACTACAAAAGGACCCTCCCAATTGGGGTTAAGCTTCCCTACGGAGGCTCCTCTACCCGCCGCGTCTACCTTTTTTAGGACCAAATCTCCTTTCTCAAACTGTTTGACCCTTACATGCTTGTCGAAGTACCTCGCCATCCGGCGCTTGACCTCCTCCTGCCGGACCATCGCTAAATCCCGGAGCTCCTCCACGAGATCCAACAAATGTCTCTGTTCTTCTCCATTCTCTGCTCTCCACCCTTCGGCTCCTTCCCTTTCAACCGCTATTCTTGGTGATGCGACCTCAAACTCGACAGGTATGACGGCCTCTGAGCCATGAGAGAGCTTAAACGGGGTTTCCCCCGTGGCTGTGTTTGGTGTGGTCCTCAAGGCCCACAATACTGAAGGTAGTTGCTCCACCCAGCTTCCTCTCAGATTCTCCACCTTTTTCTTCAATAGATTGACAATGACCTTATTAGCCGCTTCGACCTGTCTGTTACTCCGTGAATGATGAACAGAGGCAAAGCGGAGATCTATCCCCAAACGAATGCAGAAATCTACGAACTCCCTGCTTGCAAATTGTGGTCCGTTATCTGTCACAATGGCTAGGGGCAACCCATGCCGGCAGATGATCTCCCCCCACATGAAGTTCTTGACCACCTGCGAGGTTATCTTAGCCAATGCTTTTACCTCCAGCCACTTTGAAAAGTAGTCCACCATGACTATCAGGAATTTCCTTTGGCCACTTGCTTGGGGAAAGGGGCCCACCAGATCTAGTCCCCATATAGCGAATGGCCAGGGAGCTGTGATGGTCCGCAGCCTCTGGGCCGGAAGGAGCTGAAGGGGGGGCGAATTCCTGGCACTTTTGACACTTTTTCGCGAATTCCTCCGCATCTCTCCGGAGGGTGGGCCAAAAGTACCCCTGCCTCAGCACCCTCCCTTCTAAAGTCCGGCTCCCCGAGTGACTCCCACATTCTCCCGAGTGAATCTCTTGCAGGACCTTGGGTGCCTCCTCCTCTGACACACATCTGGCCAGCAGACCCGACAAGGTTTTGCGATATAAAACTCCATCCTTCAGCAGGTAGTACGCCGATTTATATCTGGTACGCTTCCTGTCGAGTTCCATCGCGGGTAACTGCCCTGATGCTAAAAAGGTGATAAAGGGGTCCATCCACGACCTCTGCTGACATATTTCCATGAGCTCCCCTTCCTCTATAGACGGTCTGAACAGTTCCGTCACTGTTCCCCCCGCTCGAGGGCCATACTTGGCGAGTTGGTCAACCTGAGTGCTCTCCTCCCTCGGGACGTGCTGGATGGAGAAGCTTCGGAACTGCCCTATGATGTCCTTGACCTTTCCTAGATACAACTGGAGGGTGGGCTCCCTTGCCTCGAACTCCCCTTTGATCTGGCCTGCCACCACCATGGAGTCTGTCGAGACCTCAATGTCTTGTATGCCCAGCTCCTGGGCTAACCTGAGTCCCGCAATGACCGCCTCATATTCCGCTTGGTTGTTGGTGATTGCGAAATGGATCTTCAAGGCCTGCTCAATCTGGGTCCCCTCCGGGCTGATCAAGACCACTCCTCCTCCAAAGGAATTTTTCCCCGACGTTCCATCTGCTAACATCTTCCAGGTTGCCCGAGGGGACGCCTCCGTCTCTTGGACCTCCACTACATAGTCCACCAGGAAATCGGCCACCCCTGTGCCTTTATGGTGAGCCGGGGAACGAAGGTGAGGTCGAATTCACTGAGCTCTATTGACCATTTTGCTAACCTCCCGGAATTCTCTACCCCCTCCAAGATGCGACGGAGGGGGTGATCCGTTACCACTTGTATGGAGTGAGCCTGAAAATACGGCCGGAGCTTTCGGGCCGAGATGATGAGGGCAAATGCTAACTTCTCAAGAATGGGGTACCCGAGCTCCGCTTTCTTCAGGACCCTGCTTACGTAATAGATCGGAAATTGTTTCCTCCTTTCTTCCCGCACTAGAACCGAGCTTACCGCCCCAGCTCCTACCCCCAAATATAGAAATAAGACCTCGGCTTCCCTTGGTCCCTGGAGTAAGGGCGTCTGGGTAAGCTGTTGTTTTATGGCCTGAAAAGCCGTCTCACATTCCGAGGTCCACTCGAATCTCTTGCCTCCTGACAGCGTTCGAAAGAAGGGGGAGCACCTCTTCCCGGCCCGAGAGAGGAACCTGCTTAGCCTGGCCAACTTGCCCGTGAGACGCTGGACTTCCCTAACATTCCTAGGGGACTCCAATTCTAGGATTGCTCTTACTTTTTCGGGGTTGGGCTCCACTCCAGATGGAGTGAGTAGGTGTCCCAGGAACCTTCCCCTGCTAGCACCAAAAACACATTTCAGGGGGTTGAGTCTCATTTTATACTCCCTTCAAAGGTCTCTTCCAGATCTAGGATATGAGCTCCGAGGTCCTTGCTTTTGATCATCAAGTCATCTACGTAAACCTCGAGATTCCTTCCTCTCTGCTCTCGGAAGATCCGATCCATCATCCTTTGATAGGTCGCGCCCGCATTTTTCAAACCGAAAGGCATCATATTAAAGCAGAAGCATCCATCCTCCGTGACGAAGGTGACATCCTTAACGTCCGGAGGATGCATGCGTATTTGATGGTACCCAGAAAACGCATCCAAGAAACTCATAAAGGGGAAACCGACGGCTGAGTCAACCAGCGCATCGATTCGGGGCAGCGGGTAACAATCTTTGGGGCATGCTTTATTTAAAAGAGAAAAATCCACACACATTCTCCACTTACCCTCCCCTTTTTTGACCATTACAACATTACTCACCCACCCCGGATACTTACAGGCGGACACAAACCCCGCCTTAAGTAATTTTTCCACTTCCTCTCTAATAGGTCCGGCCATCTTGGAGGCAATGACCCTCTTCTTCTGTTGTATGGGGCGAGTGTTGGGGTCTAGATTGAGGCGGTGACAGGCGACGTCTGCATCGACCCCTGGCATGTCCGCGGCGCTCCATGCGAAGACGTCAATATTTTTCTGTACGCAGGTCCTGATCTTCTCCCGGTCCTCCAGGCTGAGCTCACCACTGATTTTTATCTTTTCTTCTCGGCCTTCCTTGGTACGTATCTCTACCTCGAGGACCTCCACGACCGCTTTCAACCTTGATGGCTCTTCCTCTTCTTCCTGCTCTACCTGCACATCCTGCTCCTTGGCCTTGCCTTCTACATTGGCCATCATCCTCTCCTCCCCTGGCTGCTTCGTCTCCCGCTTGCTTGCGTCCTCCTCCTCCTGTCGTGAGGCCCTTCTCTTTTCTGGTCGGGCCCCCTCCCCGGGCGGCCCTCCATCTTCTTCCATCTGCCTTTTCTCTCTCCTCCCTTCCTCTCCTTTTGGCTCCTCCCCCTCTGCTACCTCCGTCTCTTCTCCCTCCTTTCTAGCCGCTCCCAGCCTCTCTCCCAGGACTATGCTCCTTACCACTTCTTCCCTCCCCTTCGCACTTTCCTTCCCTTTTTCTACTACCATCATCTCCCCGAACTCCTCCTCCGCCATTTCTGGTTCCCCCGCAATACCTCCCACCATTATTACTTCTTCTCCTCCCGCATCTTCCTCCTGTTCGTGTTGCAATTGCTCCATCCACTTTTCCAACTCCTCTGCGTCTCCCCGCCAGGAGATGGTGTTCACTGCCGTCACGTTGCACTCCCTAGCAGCCTTTGGATCCCCCCGCACCCTGATTTGGGTCCCTCCTGAATTCAGCTTCAAGCACTGGTGAAACGAGGATGGGACGCATCTGAAAGCGCTGATTAAGGGGCGCCCAAAGATAGCGTTGTAACTACTGGGGGCGTCCACTATGACAAAGCGGCAATTCCGAGACAGCCCTCCCAGGGTCACCTGAAGTCCCACTCCCCCCTCGACTTCTTTCCTTTCCCCTGAGAACCCAAACAGTGGCCTATCCGCCGCCAGCACCCTCCGGGCCTCCACCCTCATTGCATTGAATGCCTTCTTGAAAATCACGTTCACTGAGCTCCCATTGTCCACTAGGATCCGCGACACCGTGAAGTTCTCGATGGCGGTCCGTATTACCAGCGCGTCACAAAAGGGGTCCTCATGGTCCGGCATGTCTTTCCTCAAAAAGGTAATCTTTTCATCTGGGGGAGGGGATTGTGACGTCGAGGCGACGCTTCGGCGGTACATAGTGTGAAGGCTCGCCTTTCGGGCCGCCTCTATCCCCACCCCCCCATTGATCACTCCAATTCCCCCGCGATCCCCTTCATCCGTTCGATCCACACATCGATCCTCTTCTCCTGGAACTGTGACTTCCTCTATCCGCACCGGCCTGGGCTGTTCTCCTGCCCCTCAGGTTCTCCTCATCTCTAAGAAATCTGGGCAGGTAGCCGTTGCGTGACCTTCCTCCTCGTGGAAGTCACAATATGGCAACGCCACCTCCCCCCAGGTCTTCCTTCCCGAGGGTTCCTCCTTCTCCCGGCTCCTGCTCCTCTTCCTCTCTCCCGGCCCCTTCCTCTGCCTCGGCCGATGGCCATGGCCTGCTGCGGAGGGGGTAGGGGTGGTCTATGACCATACCCCCACCCCTGCTGGTGAAACCTTCCCGGTCCTCCCTATTGGTTCCTCCCCCCTTGGGGAAATCCCCTACCTTGTCCTGGGGCCGGGCCTCCCTGCTGTCTCCACCCCAGCTCCGGATACGCCTGTGCCCTTGGCTCCTCTCTTCTCCTCGCCTCCTGCTGCCTCCCACCTGACTCCCTCGACTCTACCTCAGTAAGCCTTGCCAGCTTCTTTGCAAAAGCCGGGTTCGCCGCCTCCATCGCTATTTCCTTTGCCGCCTTCTCCATCAAGCCCTCAAAAGACAGCGGCGCCTTCCGGGTGAGGCTCATCTTGAAGAATCCTTCCCACAGTCCCACCGTGAAGGCCATCTGGAGGGCAAACCCTGGCACCTCCTGTATATCCAAAATCTCTTCTTGAAACCTGTCCACATACTGGGCCAGCGATTCATCTGCCTTCTGTTTAATAAAAAAGATCGATTCCAGGTTCTTCTTCCTCTTCTTAGATGTGGAGAACCGGAGCTGGAAACTCCTACTTAAGTCCTCGAAGCAGTATATCGAGCCTGTCGGGAGTTGATGGAACCAGTCCCTAGCTTTGTCCTTTAGGGTGATTGCAAAAAGGCGGCACTTAAACGCGTCCGTCATGGGTCTGATCGAGACAGCGTCTTCGAACCACTGCAAGTGATGGAGGGGATCATCCTTCCCTACATAGTAGTTCATCTCGGGCTCTCGGAAGCCCTCCGGGACGGGAGCAGACAGGATCAACTCGCAAAAGGGGGACCCTCTCGCCGTCGGTCTCGCCGCCCCTACTCGTACGACGACCTCCCCTGGCGAGATGGCACTCGTCGGGCTTGGGAACAGCTCCCTTCCCGCCATGTCTCTCCCGCTCCCTTCCATCATCACCTCCTTTCCCGGCCTTCTCCCCGGGGCATCCTCGCCTACTCGTGCCGAGACGAGTTCTTCCTGAGTCGCGAGAGCTGGCACCGAGGGCAGTGGAGTTGAACAGTCTCCCGACCGCGAGATCCCTTACAGTAGATCCATGATCCCCTTGATCGAAGCCATAAACTCCGCTCTCCCTACAAATCCCCCCTGGTTATCCGACTCCCCTCCTTCTCCTTCTCCGTGATCTCCCGCCATGTGGTTGCTCAAGGTTCTTCTCTGAGGGCTGCGCTCCACGCTCACCGCACCAAAAATATTGGAACCAGCTTTCTGATCCCTCCTAAAGTTCGAAACAGGATGCAGCCCACACGTACTCTCCCTGCGCTACCCTCCTGACGAGAGTCAGTGACCTGAAAACAGACCGAGGGGGCCCAGCTTGGAGGTCCCGCCTCTTACCTGGAAGAACTGAGAGTCTTCCCCTCCCTAGCCAGTGCTGAGCTAGGTGCCTGTGAGGAAGATAGTGGAAAGGTTCAACAACCATCTCAGGCACCTTATCGGTCTATTTATAGGCCTCTGAATCTGATCTGCAAATATCACTTCTACAACAACCTGAAATGACCCAAAACACCCTGGACTGGGTCTGCCAACAGCCAAACCCTGCTGCTCTGGAGAGCTATATGCAGGCCTCAAGGGGTAAAAATGTAAAACTATCTGGGGCACAGAGGTAAAATCCCCCTTGTGGGCCAAAATGTAAAGACATCTCTTTTCTCATGTGGCGAGTGGGGAGGGACCCGTCAAGCTTAGGGAGGTCTCGCCTGCGGGGCCATCTCGCCCGCGCCCGGAGGTCTCGCCTAGCGAGATCTCGCCTAGCGAGGTCTCGCCTTAACTCATGGGCTGCCCCTTCCTTTTCGAGGGGGTTGGCCTCCCCCATCTCGCCAGTCTTCCTTCCTTGCTTGTTGGGTTACTCGTGAGCCCAAGGTTGTACAGTGCTGGGTTCTTTTAATTGCAACTTATAAAACTGCTTACGCTAGAATGCTCTGTGTAGGATGTTATGATTGGTTGGATGGTTTCCATTGAGTAACCACCCGGTCTGTCTGTAGTATATGGCGTCGGGCCCCGGCCGGACCTACTGCTATACACTATGCGACGGATAGGGGGTGTTACAATTTGGTATCAGACTACTGGTTTTGGTCGGGCTTAAAATGAATTCGTGGACAAATTCTTTTTAAGGGGTGCTGAGCATATATGTGTGCGTCATCGTTATAACAACAAAAGAACCCATGAATGTCCACTTAGGAATGAAAATACACGTGTTTGGGGAACCTGCGTGTTCCTATAATTTCTGTTTGCAATTTTATTTGGTCGCTTAACGGTGTTTTGTACCACTATAGGTGACCAGAAGTGGTGCTGGGCCGTCAGAACGTCGAGTTTCTGAGGCTAGCAGTGCACCTAATGAAGCTCCTGCAACACCTCCATCGGCTGAGACCATACGTTTGTTGGCCGAAGCAGTGTTGGCCATGATTAATGCGCAACCTGCAAGGCAAATGCAGCAACCCGCTCCTACGATGGAGCAGATACCTCTTCCAGAGGTTGAGCTGAGGAGAGTGGAACAGGTAGTAGTAGAGCCGGTGGTGCCAAGGAAGGCAACCGAGAGACAGCTCAAACATGTCATGAGCTTTAATCCTCCGATATTCTCGGGGTTGGGAACCCCATCTCAAGCCGAAGACTGGCTCTCCATGGTGAAGAGAGTCATGACAGCAATAGAGACGGAGGAGTGACAAATGACCACAATTGCTACGTTCATTCTGGACGGTGAAGCGAGATTGTGGTGGGAAGGATTGGAGCTGCATCTATTGAGAGGTAGGCAACTTGTTGATGTCTCAATGGAGGAGTTCTCGAGACTATTCTTGGCTAGATACCTCCCTTCGGCACAGAGGATAGCGTTGGAGAACGAGTTCCTGAAGTTGGTTCAAGGAGACAGTACCGTGGATGAATATCTCCACGAGTTTACTCGATTGAGTCGATATGCTAGCTCCACCATGGCGGATGAGGAGCACAAGACGAATCGATTATACGAAGGGCTGAGAGATGATTTGAGGCTACTACTCTCAGGGCCGATGATGCAGGGTTTCTTGACCTTGGTCAACACGACCCGGTTCTTGGAGAAGGACATGAAGAATGTTCAGGCAAAGAAAAGTTTGGGTGACAAGAAGTCTGGGTTCAAAGTGCCTACTACTTCAAAGTCCGCCTATCACAGAGTCTTCAATAAGCATAGGACTTCGGGTCCAGCTCCCTCTTCTGGTGCTTCTGGGGTGACTACGGGTCGGACCCTGGGTGCGTGTTTTACTTGTGGGAAGCCGGGACACTTTGCCCTTGACTATTGGAGCGGACGTCCCAAGTCCGAAAGGAAGCCGGGAGCGACTTATGAAGAGAAGGGCAAGGCGGTGGAGTCAACCGCGTCCCATTATGCTCCGGCCCAACCAAGTGTGTATATCAAACAGGCGGATGTGGTGACAGGTACGGTTTAATTTATAGCAAGTTAATTTCTTGAAATACTTGTTATGAACATGTTACCTTACCACTGCTTGTTTAGGATTTATTTTGATTTGTGAAAATCCGGCAAGAGCACTCTTCGATACGGGAGCTTCACACTCCTTCTTGTCCAAAGGATTTATATCACGCATCAGAGTACCTTCTTCGATGACGAAGGATAAGTTGGATGTGTTGTTGCCCAATGGGTGTTCGATGCGCGCGGATAGAATCTGTGGTGTTAAGATTCGCATTGGAAATCAGGAGTTCGATCTGCAAGCGTCGTTACTTCCGTTGGTGGAGTTCGACGTTATATTTGGCATGGACTGGCTCTCGGAGCAGCAAGCCTATATTGATTGCGGTCGCAAGGAAGTCAAGTTGGGAGCAAGTCGTGAGATGACTTTTACGGGCTTGAAGGGGTCGAGCAAGACGTTGATGTCTGCTCTTTAGGTGGTGAAGGTGGTTCGTGCCGGTGCAGAATTGTTCTTTACACTAGTGGAGATTGCAAAGCCGAAGCCCCCGTTGGATAGTATTTCAGTGGTATCGGAGTACCCTGATGTGTTCCCTAGAGATCTTCCTGGAGCCCCGCCTCAACAGGAGATAGATTTTACGATAGAGCTCGTACCAGGTGCAAAGCCTATGTCACGCTCTCTATATCGGTTAGCGCCTAAGGAAATGGAGGAGCTGAAGGTTCAACTGCAAGAGTTGTTGGAGCAAGGGTATGTGCGTCCAAGTTCTTCGCCGTGGAGCGCGCTGGTCCTCTTTGTTAAGAATAAGGACGGAAGCTTGAGGCTATGTATTGATTATTGGGACCTCAACAAATTGACGGAAAAGAACAAGTACCCGATCCCCCGGATCGATGATCTTTTTGATCAGTTGGTCGGGTCGACGGTGTACTCAAAGTTGGATCTCAAGTCCGGGTACTATCAGCTGCGAATAAGGGAGAGTGATATCCCGAAGACAGCGTTCAGTACGAGATAAGGTCATTACGAGTTTACAGTCATGCCGTTTGGGCTGACTAATGCGCCGTCAGTGTTCATGGATTTGATGAACATGACCTTCAGGGAGTACTTGGACCATTTTGTGATCGTCTTCATCAACGATATTTTGGTGTACTCGCAGAGTGAGGAAGATCACTTCAAGCTGTTAAATTTTCTCAACGTGGTCAGCAAGATAGCCCAAACACCAAATTAATATCTTCGGAACTACCCAGTTCGCACGTTGAACCAGCGGAAACCAAGGAATAGAGGTTAATGCCAACAAACAATAGAAGTACAAGCAGGTCTTTTATTCATTCACTTCTTTACAATGCGAGGCATACATAGCGAGACATGATTTCACTAGTATCACAGCTGTAAACAGAAAGCACCAAAAACAAGCCGGGCGGACAGCACCGGAGTCCGCCGAGACCGCGAGGTCGCTGAGGTCGCCGAGACCGCTGAGCTCGCCTGAGCTATGCTGCAATTCGCCGAATAGACACGGAGTCCGTCGAAGCCGCGAGACCGCGCGGACACACAGTTATTCGCCTCCTGCTGAACCTGAACTGAGGAACACCCCTACCCGCCTGAAGCCGGCGGACAGGTTATTGAAGCTGGCAAAGATGAAACAGAACTGACAAGCCGCAGAGCGACCTCCTGCTGAGTCCGCAGAGACCGCACACTTCCAAGCACTTGACCGAAGTCACAGCCAAACTCCTGGCTCCTTGAAGCTATCCGCGCGACCTGCACACAGCAAACCGTCAGCCTGAAACAATCCGCGCGGACTGACAAACACAGACCGCAGCTCCTTGCCCAACCCAACTTACTGTTCACTCAAGTTACTTAGATGTGCCAGGGGGGTCCTATTTATAGGCAAGGTGAGAAGTGTGGTCACCGCCCAGGAGATAGCGACACCGCCCTAGCCCGCGCGATAGCAAAAACACCGTCCGCTGAGTCCGCAAGGACTTAGCCGGATACCAAGGCAAAGCGCCAGGAGCAAGGCAAACATTGACGAACCCTCTCCAGTCCGCCGAAGCTATGCGGACAAGGCATCAACCCGCAAAGCTCCAACCACTGCAAGACAACAACCCCCTTCAATGGCAGTCCGCACCAACCCGAGGCAGTCCGCAAGACTCACACCTCAATCCGCCACAAGTCCACGACCAAAGTAAGACATCAACAGTCCGCCCGGTTACAGCGGACTTGGCGGATACCGCGGACACCATGGCCTTGGCACAAAGTGTGACCAAGTCCAAAACCATCAAGGGCCAATGCGAGCATGGCAGACTCAAATTCCCGTCCGCCAAATACCCTAGCACATACCGCCATCAGTCCGCCAGCTCCTCGCACTACTGTCCAACGCAGCAGCCATCCCCGGACTCCAAAACCAGTCCGCCAATCGACCTCCACAGCAAATCGCCTGCTGTGCCACCAGAGCTCGACAAGGCCTCAGCCAAGCTCTAAGCTCAGTCCGCAACAGCCCACACCGCGGACACTCCAGTCCGCAAGCTTCCCGCGGACACGAGCCAAACCGCCTATCAGCACAAGCTTGCACCCGCGGCCACTGAGCTATGCACCAGTCCGCAACCCTCCATCCGCTCAGGCCGCTCCTTGGCAAAGCCAATCAGCAAACATCCTATCCGCAGAAACCAGGCCGCATAGTCCGCGGACTTCATGCAACAAGCCGCTCAGAAGACAGCCGGCTTTCCACTAGACCTTCCACCAGGCCGCACATCTCAGTCCGCCCAGTCCGCCTAGTCCGCCAATGCTGTCCGCCCCAGGCCGCCCGGCCTGTCCCGTCACCCACTTCCACTTCACAAATTTCAACACTCCCCCTTGAAGTGGGAAGTGGTGACCAAGCCTAGCAAGCTGCGCAAGCGTTCAAAGGGCCCCTTCGACAGTGGCTTCGTGAAGATGTCAGCAAGATTATCTTCACTCCGAACATGCCCGACCAGCAGAGACCCCTCCAACACCTTCTCCCTGATGAAGTGGTGATCAATCTCAATATGCTTGGTCCTGGCGTGACACACTGGATTGTTAACCAGTTTGAGAGCACTCTCATTGTCACCCCGGAGTAAAGTAGGCTCTTGCACTTCTTCATGAACATCTTCTATAAGCCTCCTCAACCAAACGGCTTCCCGAGCAGCCAAGGCCGAAGCCTTATACTCCGCCTCCGTGGTTGAAACCGACACCGAGTCCTGCTTCTTGCTACACCACGAGATGCTAGCAGAACCGCAAGTGAACACATAACCAGAAGTAGACCTTCGATCATCCGAATCACCGCCAAAGTCAGCATCCGTGTACCCGAGCACCGCAACCTCCACGTCCCTTCTATAGAGGAGTCCCATGTCAGAAGAAGCCTTGACATACTTCAGAATTCTCTTTGCCGCCACTAGATGAGATTGCCTTGGTTCAGCCATATACTGACTTACTCGGCCAACAACATAAGCAATATCTGGACTTGTAATCGTCAAGTAAATCAAGCTCCCAACAAGAGCCCTGAACACCAAGGGATCATGAAGAACCCTTCCCTCATCTCGTCGAAGCTTCAACCCAGATTCCAGTGGAGTAGAGCAGTTCTTCCCTTCGCCCATGCCAAACCGCTTCACAATGCGATCAGCATACCCTTTCTGGTTAATGAGAACCCCGCACTCCTTCCTCTCCACTTCCAGACCGAGAAAGTGATGCAACTCTCCCAAGTCTTTCATCTCGAAGCGTATAGCAAGCTCAGCTCTGAGCCTTGCTACTTCCCCCTCCGAATTCCCTGTGATGATCATGTCATCCACATACAGCAGGACCAAGACTCGTAGCTCTCCCTTCTTCTTGACGAACAAGCTTGAATCCGAGTTAGAAGCAAGGTATCCACAGAATTGCAAGTACTCTGCAATCTTCCCATACCACGCTCTAGGAGCTTGCTTCAACCCATAGAGAGCCTTCCTGAGTTTGCAGACATAGTCCGGATGCTTTTCAGAGACAAAACTAAGCGGTTGATCCATGAAGATGTCCTTGTCAATCTCTCCGTAAAGAAAGACATTCTTCACATCGAGTTGCCACAACCTCCATCCCTTGCTAGCAGCCAAGGCGATCACCACTCTTACAGAAGTCATCTTCGCAACTGGACTGAATGTCTCCTCATAGTTTTCTCCATACTACTGTGAGAATCCTCTAGCGACCAGGCGAGCCTTGAACCGATCAATGCTCCCATCAGCCTTCTTCTTCAACTTATACACCCACTTGCAAGTAACCGGAGTAACGCCATCAACCTTGGGCACAAGGTCCCAGGTTTCATTCTTCTTCAGAGCATCAATCTCTTCTTTCATGGCATCATCCCACTCCTTTACTCCAGTGGCCTCATTGAAGTTTGCAGGCTCTCGCTCATCCAGAGGACCTGCAAAGAAGCAGGAGACAAAGCTCACTGCATTCCCATCACAGTACCGAGCCGGTGGCTTAACCACCCTCTTCGATCTCTGAAGACATGGCTCCTTGCTCACGACTTCCGTTGCTTCTTCGGGCTCCACTCCTACCTGGGGCAAGCATTGAGCAGTGCTCCCCCTGCTTCCTGAGCCAGAAGGCTCAGCCTCGGAGTTAGATGCAACAGGAGCTGCTGGTGAAACAGCAAGCTCCTCTTCCAAGCCTTCAGCAGCCACCACCGGTGCTTTATCAACCTTGCTACTTCCGGTTAACTCCACCGAGCCACCTCCATATGACGTCAGCTCGTCAAAGACAACGTCTCTTGACACCACGAACTTCTTCGTCACAGGGTCCATGCATTTCCATCCCTTCTTCCGCTCATCATAGCCAACAAAGACAAGTTTCCTTGCCTTCGCATCCAGCTTTGTCCGTGAAGCATCCGGGAGATGCACGTAGCAAGTTGAACCGAACACCCTAAGGTGTCCCACACTCGGCTTCTCCTTTAGCAACAGCTCAATAGGAGTCTTCATGTTGATAGGGCTGAGTGGCATCCGGTTGATAACATAAGCAGCACAAGACATTCCCTCCGCCCAAAAGGACCTTGGGATATCTTTCGCATGAAGCCAGCATTTGCAGGTCTCCGTCAAATGATGGATCTTCCGCTCCGCTACCCCATTTTGTTGTGGAGTGTGAGCACAAGTAAGCTCCCGTTGGATCCCGTGTTTCCTGCAGAAGTTAGAAAACTCGGAGGAGACAAACTCACCCCCGTTATCAGTTCTAAACTTCTTAATCCGCAAGCCAAGCCGGCCTTCTACCAACTCCTTGAACTCCACGAACAAACGGAAGGCTTCCGACTTCTCCTTTAAGAAGTACACCCAAGTATACCTTGAGTAGTCATCAACCAAGACAAGCATGTATTTGCTTCCACCAAGGCTGGCAGTAACCGTTGGTCCCATCAGGTCGCCATGAATACACTCCAGTGGCTTCTTGCTCCTTGTTTGTGATTTATCAAACGGAAGGCGATGTGCCTTACCGTATTGACAGCCAGCACAAACATGCCCATCACCAAAGGAGGACAGCTTCGACAACCCCCTCACCAAACTTCTACTCGCCATTGCCTTCAGCTTGTCCACGCCAACATGCCCCAGCCTCTCATGCCAGATAGCAGCGCTATTATTGTCCCTCATTCTATCAACATAAGCAGTGCTGGAAAGAACAAATAAGTTCTTCACCCTCCTTCCAACATGAGCAACATCAGCCATTACCGCTGATATGTTGCGAAGGAACCTCACGTCTGTTGGCCCAAACAGAACGTGATACCCAGCGTCCACCGCATTGGTCACCGAGAAGAGGTTTTTCTTCATGCCACGACACGTGATACACACTCCTTAACGTGAGTGGCCCCTGATCACTACCCAAAGACACGACCCCCTCTTTCTCTACTGCATAAACAATATTATCAGCAGTGATAATAGCTTCATTACCTGAGTAAGCCTGCATGGAGGTGAACTTCGATTTGTCTCCGGTGAGGTGATGACCACACCCGGAGTCCACGATCCACTCGCTGTTGAAGTCCTCAGCAGACAAGGCCCGGACACAAGTGCCCGTCATGAAAGCTCCGCCCCATTCTACTTCTTCACTTCTCGAGCAAGCCTCCTCCTTTCCCGCAGCATGCCCAGGCTGCAGTTTGACCTTGCAGTCCCGCTTGAAGTGCCCTCGCTGATGACACCGATAGCACTTCAGATTCTTTTTCCAGTCCTTAGGAGCATTGCTCCTCTCCGGTGGATATGAAGTTGAAGTCTCCTTCTCACCAGCGGCCTGCACCTTCTTCTTCTTCTTCCCTTCCCATCCTTTCTTCTTGCCTGAGAAGAGAGCTTCGCTGCCTTCCTGATTCAGGTTCACTCCAGCCATCTGCCTTGCTAAGCTCTCCTGCGAGGCAAGCAGATTATCCAGCTCCAGCAACGACGGCTGAGTAGCCCACCCTTGAACAGATGTGACAAAGGCCACATACTCCTTCCGCAAGCCGCGGATAATGTGCCTTTTCATCTTTGCCTCAGAGATAGGCTCATCAGGATCCAGAGCCGACAGCTCAGCACACAAGCTCTTCATCTTTAAGAAGTATTTGGAGATGGAAAGGTCTCCCTGAGTTGCCCTGGCCAACTCATTCTCCAGGAACTGAAGCCGCGCCACATTATTCCTATTGAACAACTCATCAATGGTTGTCCAAATATCAGCAGCCGACTCACATCCAATGATGTGATCAAACAGTTCCGGAGACACGGCTCTCTTCAGAATGAACTCCGCCTTAGCATTTGTTCTTCTCCAGAGCCTAACCTGCTCAGCAGTACCGAAAGCAGCAGTGACTTCCTGCCTGTCGTCACCACCGACGACTTCCCACAGCTCCTCGCCAAGAAGATAACTCTTCATGCACGACTTCCACTTCTTGAAGTTAGTCGGCGTTAAGAGTTCAATGCCCAGACCTCTTGCAAAACTCCCTTCCATTGCAACACCTGTTGGCAACCTTTCAGAAGCTCCGAGCAACAACACAGGTTGATCACCACTCAATCACTGAGTAACAACACTGGCTGACTTCCGCTCATGCAGCTGAACCTCAGAAACCTGGCTCTGATACCATGTTAAATTTTCTCAACGTGGTCAGCAAGATAGCCCAAACGCCAAATTAATATCTTCGGAACTACCCAGTTCGCACGTTGAACCAGCGGAAACCAAGGAATAGAGGTTAATGCCAACAAACAATAGAAGTACAAGCAGGTCTTTTATTCATTCACTTCTTTACAATGCGAGGCATACATAGCGAGACATGATTTCGCTAGTATCACAGCTGTAAATAGAAAGCACCAAAAACAAGCCGGGCGGACAGCACCGGAGTCCGCCGAGACCGCGAGGTCGCCGAGACCGCTGAGCTCGCCCGAGCTATGCTGCAATTCGCCGAATAGACACGGAGTCCGCCGAAGCCGCGAGGCCGCGCGGACACACCGTTATTCGCCTCATGCTGAACCTGAACTGAGGAACACCCCTACCCGCCTGAAGCCGGCGGACAGGTTATTGAAGCTGGCAAAGATGAAACAGAACTGACAAGCCGCAGAGCGACCTCCTGCTGAGTCTGCAGAGACCGCACACTTCCAAGCACTTGACCGAAGTCACAGCCAAACTCCTGGCTCCTTGAAGCTATCCGCGCGACCTGCACACAGCAAACCGTCAGCCTGAAACAATCCGCGCGGACTGACAAACACAGACCGCAGCTCCTTGCCCAACCCAACTTACTGTTCACTCAAGTTACTTAGATGTGCCAGGGGGGTCCTATTTATAGGCAAGGTGAGGAGTGTGGTCACCGCCCAGGAGATAGCGACACCGCCCTAGCCCGCGCGATAGCAAAAACACCGTCCGCTGAGTCCGCAAGGACTTAGCCGGATACCAAGGCAAACCTCCAGGAGCAAGGCAAACATTGGCGAACCCTCTCCAGTCCGCCGAAGCTATGCGGACAAGGCATCAGCCCGCAAAGCTCCAACCACTGCAAGACAGCAACCCCCTTCAATGGCAGTCCGCACCAACCCGAGGCAGTCCGCAAGACTCACACCTCAAACCGCCACAAGTCCACGACCAAAGGAAGACAGCAACAGTCCGCCCGGTTACAGCGGACTTGGCGGATACCGCGGACACCATGGCCTTGGCACAAAGTGTGACCAAGTCCAAAACCATCAAGGACCAATGCGAGCATGGCGGACTCAAATTCCCGTCCGCCAAACACCCTAGCACAGACCGCCATTAGTCCGCCAGCTCCTCGCACTACTGTCCAACGCAGCAGCCATCCCCGGACTCCAAAACCAGTCCGCCAATCGACCTCCACAGCAAATCGCCTGCTGTGCCACCAGAGCTCGACAAGGCCTCAGCCAAGCTCTAAGCTCAGTCCGCAACAGCCCACACCGCGGACACTCCAGTCCGCAAGCTTCCCGCAGACACGAGCCAAACCGCCTATCAGCACAAGCTTGCACCCGCGGCCACTGAGCTATGCACCAGTCCGCAACCCTCCATCCGCTCAGGCCGCTCCTTGGCAAAGCCAATCAGCAAACACCCTATCCACAAAAACCAGGCCGCATAGTCCGCGGACTTCATGCAACAAGCCGCTCAGAAGACAGCCGACTTTCCACTAGACCTTCCACTAGGCCGCACATCTCAGTCCGCCCAGTCCGCCTAGTCCGCCAATGCTGTCCGCCCCAGGCCGCCCGGCCTGTCCCGTCACCAACTTCCACTTCACAAATTTCAACACAAGCATCTTCATTTTGTTTTGGAGACGCTAAGGAGGAATCAGTTGTATGCCAAGTTCTCGAAGTGCGAGTTTTAGTTATCCTCGGTAGCGTTCCTCGGTCATATAGTGAGTGGGGAAGGTATTACAGTGGATCCGACGAAGATTGTTGCGATACGGGAGTGGCCTGATCTTTCTACGGTAGCGGAAGTCCGGAGCTTTCTGGGGCTTGCCGGCTATTATAGGCGCTTCGTAGAGAACTTCTCGCGGATAGCGTTGCCTCTCACCACTTTGACGAGGAAGGAGAAGAAGTTTGTTTGGACGCCGGAGTGCGCGCGAGCTTTTGAGGAGTTGAAATGTCGGTTGACCACGACGCCTGTGCTGAGTTCGCCTAGTGGAACCGAAGGTTATGAGATTTATAGCAATGCTTCGGGCAGCAGTTTGGGTTGCGTGCTACTGCAACACAGAAGTGTGATAGCTTATGGCTCGAGACAGCTGAAAGTGCACGAGAGGAATTATCCGGTCCATGACTTGGAGTTAGCGGCCGTGATTTTTGCCTTGAAGCTTTGGAGACTGAAAGTGAAGCTAGATCTGATATACTCTAGAGGGGGGGGGGGGGTGAATAGAGTATATGGTGATTTTGAAACTTTTACAACTACTGTTGTATTTTAGATGTGTGTGTGTGTGCAGCAAATACAATAAACCAGAAAGCAGCAAAGGACTAAACACAACACAATCACAGAGCAAGGCCAGAAAACAAAAAGGAAAAGAAAGCAACCAGACGACACAAGAATTTTATAGTGGTTCCCCAAATCTGGGTAGTCCACTCTTCTACCACCCTGGTAGGAATCCACTGCAGGAAGGGGTTGATCAGGTGTCCTGGCACCAATGGGGTTTTGATCAGGTTCCCAAAAACCAAACCCTCAAGTCTTTTGGTGGGAGACTTGTAACCAGAATAATTTTGAAGGGAATTAAAACCCTGTACAGAGGTGGAGTGTGAGGGTGATGAGGTCTTCTCTTTCTCAAGTCAAATGAGAAGACTTGTGGAATGTTGTTTAGCAGCTTTGCTCCCCCTGAGATGTAGAATGGATCAGGAAGAATACTGGAGCACTGCTTCAGGGTGATAGGTCTTCAAAGACCTAGAATTCCAGGTCCAGAGAAAGTCTTCAGGAACTTCTTGCAACTGATATGGATGTATTGTTTTGAAGTTCCCCTGAGTAAAAGCAGATGAAGAAGACTCTTGATATTGATGTAATGTTCTTCTTCTTCTAGATCAATTTCTCTCTGGGCTAAGAATGAATTCTTTTTCTTGTGTTGTCTGAATCACTGTCTGTGCTTTTCTTTTTTGTTGTCTGGTGTTGTGTCCTTGTTGTATTTCTTCTGGTTTCTGTATATCTCTATCTATCATGGAGAGCATTCGAATTTTTTGAATGTCGAGCAGTAATGACAGGCGGCCTGTAAAGGAAGCAGGAATTAATTATTTCCCCAACTGTTTCCATGGGAAAACGGTATGTAATAACCCAGAATTAACTGCGCATCCTAACGGTAGTATACTGTGAAGAACTGCCATTAATTGTCCAGGAATCAGCGCCATGAGATGAGACGGGAACGGAAGAAGACCTAGTCTGGAATCGTCGATCGAAGAACAGAATTCGTCGAACAGAGTTAAGAGTTCGTCGAGCTAAGCTGAGTTCGTCGAGCTGAGCTGAGTTCGTCGAGCTGAGCTGAGTTCGTCGAGCTGACAGTCTTCATTCGTTGAATAGACAATCTTCAATATCAGACAAACATTATTCGTTGAGCAGAGAACCAAATTCGTCGAGATGAGAATAAACTTCGTCGACCTGAGAAAAGTTCTGGACTTGGACGAAATACTCTGCATCTACTGAAATGTTGTGTCGACAGATTGATCTTGGTGTCGACAGATTGATCTTGGTGTCGACACAACTCCTCTGGTGTCGACACACGCTGGTATCGACTGAAATCCTGGGTGTCGACACAAATCGTCTGGTGTCGACACAAGCCCTAAGTGTCGACACAGATTCTCTGAGCACAAAAATCGTCAAGTAGAGATTAGCATTCGTCGTCCTGAGAAGCTATGAACTTGAGGTCCAAGTTCGTCGAGCTCAGAATATAATTCGTCGACCGAAGCATGGAGCTGGACTTAGAGAAATTTGAAGTAGTCCTGAGAATGCTTGAAATAGAATCTGGTGTTCATCGAGCAAAGAACAAAGTTCGTCGAGCTCAGTACTGCGAATTTTCTCACGATCGTCGAGCGCACAACTTCCTTCGTCGAGCTGAGTTCGACGAACGTCGAACTCATTTCACTTAGTCTGAAAAACTGATAGATCTGGAGTTCCTGATGGTCTTGAAGAAGGCTGGTCCATCTGAAGTTGAGATAGAGGACTGTCCTAGACTCTAAGACACAAACTTGACCCAGACTATACATGATGGGTCACATCCTAAGTCAGTGAACCTAGCCCAAATCAACTAGGGATCCAACAATCTCCCCCTATTTGGGTGAGGTCACTAAAAGAAACTCCAAGCAAAGAACAAACAGAAAAACAAAGCAAAATTAAGAGATATATCTGGCAGAGAATTTACAACACATGCAATAGATATATATACATACTGGCTTTGTTTTAATGCAAAACATAGGCTGAAACAGAAGCAGAAATGAAAAGAAAACACAAAATTACTTCTCTGATTTCTTCTGTTTTGGCTTGACTTTTGGTGCTTTATCTCCTGGCTTCTTGAAAATGATTTCCCTATTGGGATCTGAAGCTTGAGCCTTGGTCATAGTCATGTGAGCTGCCCCTATGATGTTCAGTGAAGTGGCTCTAGGGACAACTGCTTTTGGGTGAAGATTCATGTACTCATCAACATTGAGTAGCTTGTTTGCTTTCCCAAATCGTTTTAGTTCATCTCTCCTGTACTGAGACATAGTAGTTAAGCCTGTTGTATCCTTGCCTTCAGCTTTAGCTTTATTGATTAGAGATAAGCCAATGATTTCTTGGAATCTTGCCATTCTGGCTGTGTTGGCTGTTTCTGGATCTTCAGGAGGAGAATAGGGCCTTTCAGCTTCATGTTCCTTAGATTCCTAGTGCTGCTGCTGCTGTTGTTGTTGATGGTGTTGACTGCCTGAAGATGGTGGCCTTGGCTGACTACTACCAGAGGATCTCCCTGTTTGTCTCTGATAAGTTTGAATAGGATCAGATCTTTGAGAGCTTGAGCCAGAGGCACCTGCTGCTGGAGGAGGAGGAGGAGGAGGAGGATCCTTTCTGTATCTATGCACCGGGGGAGGAGAGTATCTCCTACTCCTCTTCCTCTCTTTTTGCTAGTTCTTAGATAACCACATCCATGCAGACATCCCTTTGTAAGGAGCAACATTATGCAGAATATAATATGGAGTGTCTGCAGTGGGATTAGGCTTGGGAGCAGGAGGAGGAGGAGCCTTCCTTTTCTTAGAGAGCAACTTATTTTTCTTTTTAGCAGCCTCCTCATCTGATTCATCATCATCATCATCAGAATTTGAACTCTGAGGGTTATCATACAAAGCATTCAGCTTCCTCAGAGTGGCATCAGGAATGGTAAGAGGTTTTTCTTGAGGGGGAATAGAAGGTTCAGAGGGTGAAGGTTCAACAGCAGTAGAGACAGAACTTGCAGCTGCTGCCTTGTTCTCTTCTTCAATGTCTGCCAGAATGAGCTCATCCAGATCAGGCATGGGAGAATCATCCATGACAAAATCTGGGACAGGGTAGATTTCTGGAATAGACACAGAAGTTGGAACAGCAGAGGGAGCAGCAAAGGATGCACAAAGTTGCCTGGCAACTGCTGGATTTGCTGGAGAGGTATACTGGACAATAGCCAAATATGGCTTAGCAATCTCTACTGAAGGAAGCTTCATATATACAGGATCAAAGATCTGAAGTATTGCAGATAAATTAACTGTGGGATTTATAAGAAAATCACCAGCAGTTGTTATTGAATCTACTGACTCATCAAAGCTACTGTCAGTCTCCATGAATTGAATAAAATCTATTGCTGTATCTGTAACTGCAAGTGCATTATCAAGCACTGAATCAACTATATCTGTAGTATCTGTATCTGTATCAACAGTATTCACTTCTGCAGCTGCTGCACCAGCTTCATCATGGAGCATCTCCCCCTGCCTGGGTTCAGGAGAACCTGGAGCCAGGCCCCTGAATGAAGAGGGGGCAGCAGAGAGGGCTGAGATTTGGGCAGATAAAGAATCAATTGAATTCACCAGAGATGTAATAGCCTCTGTGATGAGTGATTTTATAAGATGAGTCAGAAGAGAGATGATGGTGGAAATGGTGGAAGAATCCATAGGCGGAGAAAGAATAGTAGAGGAGGAAGGAAGAATATGTGGAGGGGATAAGGGAGGTAGAACATGTTGTGATTCAGTGGGTATGGTGTAGGATGGAATAGTGAAAAGGTGTGGTGGAAGAGGGGATTGAGGAGGAGAGGGAATATGTGTTTCAGTGGGGGAAACTGGAGGTGTAGGCATATGTGTAAGATCAGGCGGTGGAGATTGATGTTGAGGTGGAGTCAATTGAGGTGCAGGAGGAGTGGGAAGAGATTTGGTAGGG
The DNA here is from genome assembly GCA_039583875.1 of Platanthera guangdongensis. Classification (NCBI taxonomy): domain Eukaryota; kingdom Viridiplantae; phylum Streptophyta; class Magnoliopsida; order Asparagales; family Orchidaceae; genus Platanthera; species Platanthera guangdongensis. Next base: position 54,968,421 of record CM077162.1, on the reverse strand, counting down.
GAATGACTTCTTCAGAGTCAGGGTGAGGAGTGACCTTGATGGTCCTGGTGCTCTCAGAAGCATTGATGGAGGAGGAGGAACCCTTGGAGGGTTTGGAGATTGTCCTCTCCCATCGGCCAAACAAGGCGCAGGTGAGGCGCTTGCTGGCATTGATGAATGTGGTCGGGGAGACCAAACATTCACTGGCCTTTTCCTGGAGGAAAATCCCCAGGATTCTGCCGTAGCAGACTTCCTTCTTGCTAGTTCTTTTCTTGATAAGGTCAAAGAAAACCATGCCCCAATCAACCTGACGCTTGTTGAGTACTGCGCACATGATCAGGAATTGATGGCGAGTGATGTAGTCGTGCGCCGAGTGCTTGCCCAACAGAATTTTCCCGACAATGTCAGCCAAAAATTGATAAGCGGCAGACAGTTGTTTCTTCAGAAGCTTATTAGGGTTGTTGCCGGAGAAACCCATGACTTTCAGCATATCAGCATATTCCTCAGCGTCCATTTCCAAATTGTCTTCCCCATTGATCAGACCAAAAATTTCAGAGAGTACTGCTGGGGACAGGGAAACGACAGTGTTTCCAATAGTTCCTGTCAGATTGCCATCTTCAGAAATTGTGGCAGTATACACCCATTCTCTTATCTCGGTTGAGTGTAGCTTGATGTTGCGTGTCATGAAGTCCTTGAGATGCAGTTCTTCAAGTAATTCAAGGATGTACAGAAAGATTGGATCGGAATGCTGGAAGGACTCAAAGTCCATTGAGAATGCTGCATCAAACTTCATCGCTGCAAGTGCTCCTGGAGGAATTGCCATTGATGACCTGCAAAGAAAATTACAGAGAAAACGACGATCAAGAGCAAAGGAACTGAAAGCGCGGGACGGAGGTCGAAGAAAACCTAGATATAAGATTTTCAGAATATGAATCGACAAGCTCCGTTCCACGAAAAAGAAGACAAATCTTCGAACTGAGATCGACGAAATAAGGTATAGGAGAGTAGTTCGTCGAACCCATTCAGAAGAATTGAAAACAGTTCGTCGAACTCCGTTGGACGAAATGGTTTCTGAAGCAAGGTTCGTCGATCTCCGGTCGACGAAAATTGTTTCCACACAGAGAATTCGTCGATCTCCGTTCGACGAGAATCTCGCGAACTTTCCCTAATTCGTCGAACTCCGTTTGACGAACTCTGGAAAATTCGTCGAATGCAAACAGAAATTAATTTAACTCTTCTCCATCAATCATTCCCAGTTGATTTATAAAGAACAGATGAGTTTTCTCATCCAAAGGCTTGGTGAAGATATCTGCTCTCTGTAGATCAGTAGGAATGTGGATCAAGTTAATTTTCTTTTTGTCCACATTATCTCTAATGAAATGATGTCTTATTTCAATATGCTTAGTCCTAGAATGATGAACTGGATTCTGAGCTATAGCAATAGCACTTGTATTATCACAAAATAAGGTTGAATTATTTAAGTTGATACCATAATCTAGGAGTTGGTTTTGTATCCATAGCATCTGTGAACAGCAGCTGCCAGCAGCCATGTACTCTGCCTCAGCAGTTGATGTAGACACAGATGTCTGCTTTTTGCAAAACCAAGAGACAAGTCTCATACCCAGGAACTGGCAAGTTCCAGAGGTACTTTTCCTGTCCACTCTACATCCAGCATAGTCAGCATCTGAGTATCCAGTTAACTCAAATTCTGACTCTGCAGGATACCAGAGTCCTAAACTAGGACAACTCTTTATATATCTCAAAATCCTTTTTAGAAAAATAAGATGAGATTATTTAGGATTCACTTGGAATCTAGCACAAAGGCATGTGGCAAACATTATGTCAGGCCTGCTAGCTGTTAAGTATAATAGGGATCCAATAATTGCCCTATAATGTGTCTGATCTACAGGTTTCCCTGCTGCATCAGAATCCACAACAGCATTTGTAGCCATAGGTGTTTTCATTCCTGAGGCATCGCCCATCCCAAACTTTTTAATGAGCTCTTTAGCATACTTAGATTGGGAGAGGAAGATACCATCAGGGAGCTGCTTCACTTGGAGACCAAGGAAGTAGGAAAGCTCACCCATGCTACTCATCTCAAATTTGGAATACATGAGATCAGCAAACCTCTGCACAATTTGGGATCAGTAAACCCAAAAATAATGTCATCCACATATATTTATACCAATAAGATTTGGTCCTTATGATGTCTAGTGAAAAGGGTTTTATCTATGGTTCCTCTTGTAAATTTATGCTTTAAAAGAAAGCTAGCTAGGGTTTCATACCAAGCTCTTGGAGCTTGCTTTAAACCATAGAGAGCTTTATGCAACTTGTAAACAAAAGAGGGTTGAGTTAGAGAGATAAAACCTGGAGGTTGTTCTACATAAACCTCTTCTTGAAGTACACCATTCAGAAAGGCACTCTTAACATCCATCTGGAATACCTTGAACTTTTTGTATGCTGCATAGGCTAGGAATATTCTAATGGCCTCCAACCTTGCAACAGGGGCAAAGGTTTGTTCATAGTCTATTCCTTCTTCTTGCCTATATCCTTGGGCAACCAGTCTAGCCTTGTTCCTTACTATGTTCCCTTCTACATCTAATTTGTTCCTATAGACCCATTTGGTTCCAATAACTGGGTAGTTATGGGGTCTTGGAACCAAATCCCAAACTCTACATCTCTCAAATTGATTTAGTTCCTCTTGCATTGCAAGAATCCAATAGGGATCTTGCTCAGCTTCATGGATGGTGAGAGGTTCAATTTGAGAGAGAAAACAGGCATGCATCAAGTCTTGATTGAGCTGATGTCTTGTCTGTACACCAACTGAAATGTCCCCTATCACTTGAGATCTTGGGTGATCTCTAAGTGTGACAAGATCAGTTGGTAGAGTTGGTTGAGCAACATCTTCTGCAAATAATTCCTCTTGAGGAATGGTACTGGCTGTTGATGGAAGTTCAGTTACTTCCTCTTGGATTTCTTCTTCACTATCTTCAGCAGCCTGTGGAGTGGGATGAGTTAGAACCTCTTGGGTAAGGTTTGGTCCATCCATAGACTCACACATTGGTGAAACCTGCACAGGACTATTAGTAGAAATGTCTTTCTCCTTATAAGACATGTTAGCTTCATCAAAAGACACATGGACAGATTCTTCAATTTTAAGGGATGATTTGTTGAAAACCCTATAGGCCTTGCTTACTTGGGAATATCCTAGAAAAATCCCTTCTTCAGCCTTAGCCTCAAATTTTCTGATGTATCTTTTGTTATTAGTGTGGATGTAACATATGCAACCAAAAACTTTAAAGTAAGTGATTTTAGGTTTCTTTTCTTTAAGTAATTCATAGGAGGTCTTGTGTTTTAGTTTATGTATAAGACATCTGTTCAGGACATAGTTAGCTGTGTTTACAGCTTCTGCCCAAAAGGATAGAGGCATGTAGGCATCTGCTAATAATGTGCCTGCAGCTTCAATGAGTGTCCTATTTTTCCTTTCAGCTACCCCATTTTGTTGGGGAGTTCTAGGAGCTGAGAAGCACTGCCTGATACCTTCTTTCTCACAGAACTCATGCATAAGAAGAGACTCAAACTCTGTGACATGATCACTTCTGATCAATGCAACATGAGTAGAGAACTCAATCTGTATGGTCCTGAGAAAATCTATAAGAACTTTGAATGTATCTGACTTAGCTCTCAGGAAGGCTACCCAACTGAATCTGGAGAAATCATCAACAATAACTAAGGTGTAAGACTTCCCTCCTAGGCTTTGTACTGCAATGGGTCCAAAAAGATCCACATGAAGCAGATACAATATCCTAGGTGAATCACTTTTATTAATGGATTTGAAGCTAGTTTTAGTTTGCTTGCCTAGTTGACAAGCCCTGCATAGGCTTTCCTTCTTGTAGGGGCCAGAAGGTAAACCTCTAACATGGTTGTCTTTAGATAACCTAGATATGTTCTTAAGGTTTACATGTCCTAGCCTTTTGTGCCATAGCTCATTTTGGTTACTAGTAATATTGAGTAAACAAATATCAGTTGTGGCAGAAATGAAATCTACTAAATATATGTTTCCTTGTATAAGTCCAATTAAAACAGTTTGGTTTTTATCATTTATAATAGAACAAGAGGTAGAGTTGAAATGTACCTGATAACCTTCATCACATAATTGACTTATGGATATAAGGTTATGTTTAAGTCCTCTTACATATGTCACCTTTTTGAAGGTCACTGCTCCAATGCTTACTCTTCCATACCCTTCTGACTGACCACTCTTTGAGTCTCCAAATATCACCTTTGGTCCTAGCTTGGACTTATAGTTGGAGAGATTTGCTTTGCTGCCAGTCATGTGCTTGGAGCAGCCACTGTCCAGGTACCATGTCTGACTTAGCCTTGGACAGTTCTTCACCTGTACCTGCATCAAAAAACAAAGCTCAATTGTTCTTGACCCAGGTTACCTTGGGTCCTTGGTTTGGCTGAAAAGTAAAGCTAGAAATGACTGATAATGCAGGTTGAGACTTATACCCTAGAGGGTGATATCTCCTAGGTGGAATTATCCAATCAGCTACTGGATTAAATGTCTTGTTAGCTGTTTTAACATTTCTATAGGAGAAATTATTTATATTTGGTCGTTCTGGGATCGACGAATTATTGTAGGTTCGTCGACCAGAGTTCGACGAATGGGGATGAGATCGTCGATCTCCACTCAGAGAATGACCATGGTCATTTTCTGCGTCCCACGTTCGTCGACCTCTGCTCGACGAACCATACACAGTTCGTCGATCGCAGTAAGACGAATAATTATTTCTGAAGTTTGCGTTCAACGTTCGTCGATCGGGGTTCGACGATCTTGCAGGATTTCGTCGATCTAAGTTCGACGAATTCTGCTGAACTTGGTTTTTAACAGCTTTCTTCTGTTTTCTGTTGCTATTGTCTAGGGGATTTGACTTGTTTTCTGATCTGGGTTTTCAGTTAGTTTCTCTTTACCTTTAGCAGTGATAAACTTTATGGGAGTGGAAAGTATATTCTTCTTTATTATGGGGGGTAAACCTGATGAAGCACCCAAGCCCAGCCTGCCATTTAATCTGGCATTTACTGTGCTTGTGATATCCATCAGCTTGAGGCTTCTCCCATTGAGAGATTGCTCAAGTTGTTTTGCCTCACATAATTCAGATTTTAACTTGATTATCTGTTCATTAGCTAGAGTCAATTGGTCAGTTAGTTTTCTGTTTTCTGTGCTGACAGATTCAAGATTTTCTAGTATAGTCCTCAAGGTTTTTATCTCTTTCTCTGAGTTTATTAAATCCATGCACATAGTTTTGAATTCTACTTTAAACAAGTCAGAATTGAAATCAAAACTAGAAATCACCTGATCAGCCTCTGAGTCTGAGGCACCTTCATCCTCAGAATCCTCTTCTGATCCACAGTTGCTTCTGGAGGCATCTATTGCCATTAGGCACACCTCCTTGGATCTGGCTTCTTCCTCTTCTTCACTGGAGCTGGAGGAGGATGTTTCCTCTTCTGTGTCACTCCAGGACTCAGAAACAAATCCTTTGTCCTTCCTTTTATACTTGTTGGAGGAGGGTCTGCTGCTTTGTTTTCTTCTGGAATCCTTGTCCCTGCCCTTGTCCTTTTTCTGATTCTCTGGGCATTCTGAAATATAGTGCCCTGGCTTTCTGCATCCAAAACACACAACCTCCTAAGTTGGTGTCTTGTCATATTTGGGTTTATCATCCTGCCTGGATGATTTTCTTCTAAAGTCCTTTCTTGCCATTTTGTAGAATCGTTTGGCAAAGAGGCTCATTAACTCTTCATTGGAGGTAGATGTTTCACTGTCTTCAGAAGCTTTGAGGGCCAAGCTGTGCTCCTTCCTAACTGGGGTAGTTGCCTTCTGTTCTGCCGCCTCTCTTGATTTGACAAGCTGCTCATATGACTTCAGCTTGCCTAGCAGAGATTCTGTTGAGATCTCATTGAGGCTTCTGGCTTCTTTGATTGGCCAGATTCTGGAGTCCCATGAACTGGGGAAACACATCAATATCTTGTCATTCACCTCAGTTAAGGTGATGTCCTTGTCAAGAGTCTTGAGTTCACTAATGATTGAACTTAATCTATTGTACATCTCAGCCACTGATTCTGTCTCATCCTTTTTGAAATTCTCATAGAGAGAAATGAGACTGGATCTCCTATCCTTTCTTTCATCAGCTGAGCCTGCTACTATTTGATTGAGAGAGTCCCAAATGGCCTTGGCTGAGGTGCACTCAGCCACCTTCTGAAATATGTCATCTGACATTGTTTGGGCCAGAATATTCATAGCCTTTGCATCAGCCATCTTGGCTTTCTTGTAGGCTTCAGTATTGTCTGGAGGTGGTACTGCACTCAGATTAGTTGATGTGCTGACAAAAGTTGTAGGAGCTGGAGGAACACCTGTTAAAATGACAAAAAATATCCTCATCAATGGAGTTCATATATAATCTGATTCTTGACTTCCAGATGGCAAACTTGTTAAGATTGCACACTGGAGGTCTGATGCTTGTATAATCCTTGTTTTGGGCCATGTCTGTAAGAACAAAATCTAATAACGGAATAAAAACAAAGAGATCTAACTAAGGGATCTTTGGGTTCAGGTGTTAGCCTGTACAACCAATCAGGTATGGTATGTTTAACCAACCTGCCTCTGATACCAATTGAAAGTGAAGCTAGATCTGATATACTCTAGAGGGGGGGTGAATAGAGTATATGGTGATTTTGAAACTTTTACAACTGTTGTTGTATTTTAGATGTGTGTGTGTGTGTGCAGCAAATACAATAAACCAGAAAGCAGCAAAGGACTAAACACAGCACAATCACAGAGCAAGGCCAAAAAACAAAAAGGAAAAGAAAGCAACCAGACGACACAAGAATTTTATAGTGGTTCCCCAAATCTGGGTAGTCCACTCTTCTACCACCCGGGTAGGAATCCACTGCAGGAAGGGGTTGATCAGGTGTCCTGACACCAATGGGGTTTTGATCAGGTTCCCAAAAACCAAACCCTCAAGTCTTTTGGTGGGAGACTTGCAACCAGAATAATTTTGAAGGGAATTAAAACCCTGTACAGAGGTGGAGTGTGAGGGTGATGAGGTCTTCTCTTTCTCAAGTCAAATGAGAAGACTTATGGAATGTTGTTTAGCAGCTTTGCTCCCCCTGAGATGTAGAATGGATCAGGAAGAATACTGGAGCACTGCTTCAGGGTGTTAGGTCTTCAAAGACCTAGAATTCCAGGTCCAGAGAAAGTCTTCAGGAACTTCTTGCAATTGATATGGATGTATTATTTTGAAGTTCCCCTGAGTAAAAGCAGATGAAGAAGACTCTTGATATTGATGTAATGTTCTTCTTCTTCTTCTTCTAGATCAATTTCTCTCTGGGCCAAAAATGAATTCTTTTTCTTGTGTTGTCTGAATCACTGTCTGTGCTTTTCTTTTTTGTTGTCTGGTGTTGTACTTGTTGTATTTCTTCTGGTTTCTGTATATCTCTGTCTGTCATGGAGAGCATTCGAATTTTTTGAATGTCGAGCAGTAATGACAGGCGGCCTGGAAAGGAAGCAGCAATTAATTATTTCCCCAACTGTTTCCATGGGAAAACGACATGTAATAACCCAGAATTAACTGCGCATCCTAACGGTAGTATACTGTGAAGAACTGCCATTAATTGTCCAGGAATCAGTGCCATGAGATGAGACGGGAACGGAAGAAGACCTAGTCTGGAATCGTCGATCGAAGAACAGAATTCGTCGAACAGAGTTAAGAGTTCGTCGAGCTAAGCTGAGTTTGTCGAGCTGAACTAAGTTCGTCGAGCTGAGCTGAGTTCGTCGAGCTGACAGTCTTCATTTGTTGAATAGACAATCTTCAATATCAAACAAACATTATTCGTTGAGCAGAGAACCAAATTCGTCGAGCTGAGAATAAACTTCGTCGACCTGAGAAAAGTTCTGGACTTGGACGAAATAATCTGCATCTACTGAAATGTTGTGTCGACACAACTTGGTGCCGACAGATTGATCTTGGTGTCGACAGATTGATCTTGGTGTCGACACAACTCCTCTGGTGTCGACACACGCTGGTGTCGACTGAAATCCTGGGTGTCGACACAAATCGTCTGGTGTCGACACAAGCCCTAAGTGTCGACACAGATTCTCTGAGCACAAAAATCGTCAAGTAGAGATTAGCATTCGTCGTCCTGAGAAGCTATGAACTTGAGGTCCAAGTTCGTCGAGCTCAGAATATAATTCGTCGACCGAAGCATGGAGCTGGACTTAGAGAAATTTGAAGTAGTCCTGAGAATGCTTGAAATAGAATCTGGTGTTCGTCGAGCAAAGAACAAAGTTCGTCGAGCAAAGAACAAAGTTCGTCGAGCTCAGTACTGCGAATTTTCTCACGATCGTCGAGCGCACAACTTCCTTCGTCGAGCTGAGTTCGACGAACGTCGAACTCATTTCACTTAGTCTGAAAAACTGATAGATCTGGAGTTCCTGATGGTCTTGAAGAAGGCTGGTCCATCTGAAGTTGAGATAGAGGACTGTCCTAGACTCTAAGACACAAACTTGACCCAGACTATACATGATGGGTCACATCCTAAGTCAGTGAACCTAGCCCAAATCAACTAGGGATCCAACAGAGACACTATTTGTACGGTGTGAAGATTGATATCTACACCGATCATAAGAGCCTGAAGTATTTGATTGATCAGAAAGATCTGAATATGCGGCAGCGTAGATGGATGGAGTTCCTGAGGGACTATACATTCAAGATCCACTACATGCCTGGTAAAGGTAATGCGGTTGCGGATGCGTTGAGTCGCCGGGCCCCAGCTCAAGCCAATTGGCTGTCGATCCATGACGAGCGGTTGGTTCGGGAGTTGGGGGCGTTGGAGATTGTTTGTGTAGATAAGCAATCAAGTGCTGAAGCAGTACTGAATTGGACTGAAGTCCAATATGACCTGGCTGATCGGATTCAACAGGCTTTGGATTTGGATGACCATATGAAGCAGTTCATGGTAGAGGCTCTGGATGGGTCAAATTCCCAATTCGTTGTGGAGGACGGATTGCTTTGGAAAGACGGTCGTCTTTGCATCCCAAGCGTGGGCAATTTGCGGATGGAATTGTTGTACGAGGCATATCATACCAAGTACTCGATTCACCCGGGGAGCACGAAGATGTACCGCGATGTCAAGAAACTGTTTTGGTGGCCAGGTTTGAAGAAGGATGTGGCGCTCTACGTGGCGAAGTGCCAAACGTGCGCCTTGGTGAAGGCAGAATGCCAAAAGCCGGGAGGATTTCTGAAGTCCTTGCCTATTCCGGAGTGAAAATTTGACGACATCACTATGGACTTTGTGCACGGTTTGACAAGGTCGCAAAAGGGGAACGACGCCATCTGGGTGGTCGTAGATCGGCTAACGAAGGTGTAGCATTTCATTTCGCATAGGAAGGATGATCCGGTGGAGAAGTTGGCAAAACTATATGACCGAGATGGGCAGTTCACGTCCAATAATTGGAGGCTAGTGCAGCAAATGTTGGGAACAAAGTTAAAATTCAGCACAATCTTCCATCCGCAAACAGATGAGCAGACTGAGAGGGTCAATAGAACTATGGAAGACATGCTCCGCATGTGTGTCTTGGACTTTGGAAAGCAATGGGAAGACCATCTTTATTTGGTGGAGTTTGCGTACAACAATAGCTACCAGACGAGTATTCAAATGGCGCCCTTCGAGGCCCTTTATGGTAGAAAATGTCGCACGCCGTTGTCTTGGTTAGAAACGGATGAGTCAAAGTTGTACAAGCGCCAAGAGGTGGAAGATGTTACGTCTTTGGTTCGTACCATTCAAGAGAGGTTGCTTATTGCTCAGGACCGGCAAGCGAAGTACTATAATGCCTGTTGAAGTTGGTGACCGGGCGGTCTGTCTTGGCGGGTTGAAGACCGCGCGGTCTGGCGGTTTGTCTCAGCCGGCTTGGAGACCGGGCGGTCTAGCGGTCTACCCTGGCAATCTCTCTTTCTCTCTGGTGGTAGCCGTGCGGTTAGCCCTTCTGTCTAACCGCGCGGCTTGTGCGGTTTGTTTTGTATAGTTCGCTTAGTCCTGTAAATTTTTAGTCCCACATCTCTTATTTGTATTCTCTCATCTCTCCTCCATTCTATATAAGGTAGGGCATACCTTTGTAATAGATATCTTTTTGGATAATAAAACTTTCAATTATTCAAAACTCTGGCTTGTTTTTTGGTCGTTTGTTCGCTACTTTAACATGGTATCAGAGGACTCGATTTTCTCCTCCTGATTCTGTGCGCCCTCTATGACCTCGCGATCTATCCGCGCAGCTTGCTTCTTCTTCTCGCGGCCTGTCCCCGCGGCTTGTTTCTTCTGCCTGCTTGCGCCCTGTTCGCGCGGCTTCTTCTCTCCATGTAGTTGCCCTTTATGTGCGCGACCTCTTTGTTTCTTCTTCTTGCTGCGACCTGTTTGCCTCCCAGCGGACTTTTCTCTGTTCGCGTGTGTCTCTTTCTTCTGTTCGTGTGAGCTGATTTCTAGCCGCTCTACTTCTTTCCCTCTGCTTGCTTCTGCGGCTTGGTCGTGGTTTTTCTGGCCGCTGGTATCTATCATCGTGACCGCTGCAGATCTCTTTCTCTCTAACCGCTGCGTTTTCTCTCTGTTCGCGCGGGTTCTTTCGTGTTTCGGCGGCCCCTCTGCCTTTCTTCCTTTAGCCGCTCCTGCCTGTTAGTCGCCGCGACCTCCTGTTAAGTCGCGCGGCTTGTGCTTCCCTCTTCTCCCCCTTATGGCTTTCATATCCTCCTCCAAGCCGTTCTCCTTGGTGGTCACGTCTTCTGGTAGTGCCCACGTTTTTACTCAAGGAAAATGGCTGATCGACACCGGTGCTACAAATCATATGACCGGCACTCTCCAGTGTTTTTCTCTCCTAGAAACACATGATCGGTTGCCCCCAGTTATTCTCGCTGACGACTCTTCATCATCGGTCCATGGGACGGGGATAGTTCATGTCACTCCGTCTCTTCACTTGGCGGATACTCTATACGTGCCCAAGTTCCCGTACAACTTATTATCTGTTACCTCTCTATGCAAGCAATTACAGTGTTCCGTCACATTTACTTCTACTTCTTGCTCTTTTCAGGATCCGGACTCCCAACGGACGATTGCTACTGGGACTGAGAGTGGCGGCTTATACTTCCTGGACAACATTTCTGCTTTCTCCACCTTCTCCTCCACATCCACAGATATTCTCCAATGGCATCTCCGCCTTGGTCATGCTCCTCCACGTCTTCTTCGTCAACTTCTGCCCCAACTTCCTCCACATAGTCCTCCGCTCAACTGTGAGGCCTGTCAGCTTGGCAAGCATCACCGCTCTTCCTTCCCTCCAAAGCACGTTCGTGGATCTACCCGTCCGTTTGATCTCATCCACTCCGATATTTGGGGTCCTTCACCTACTCTTACCATTGGTCGAGGTAGTTCATATTTTGTCACGTTCATTGACGATTTCTCTCGCTGTACGTGGGTGTACCTGTTAAAAGATTGCTCCGAATTATTCTCTGTATGGACGTCCTTCTATCTCATGATCACTTCCTCGATGTCGCTCGCACCTTGATGACCCAAATGCATGTTCCCCGCTCCTATTGGGGCTATGCTGTTCTCCTTGCCTGCTACCTTATCAATCGCATTCCCTCCACGGTTCTCCACGGAAAAACCCCATTCTCCATTCTGTATCCGGGCAAGGAGCCGTTTCCTCTCCCTCTCCAAATCTTTGGATGCACTGCCTTTGTGCATGCCCCTTCGGCCACCAGTGATAAGCTCTCCCCTCGCTCCACCAAATGTGTCTTTCTGGGATACTCCACCACTCAGAAAGGCTATTGTTGCTTTGGTCCCGTCCTTCGTAAGCAGTTCGTCTCTGCTGACGTCACCTTCTTCGAGAATACCTCCTACTTTTCGGATGACTCCTCTCCTCTTCTCCCCGCTTCTGATTCTCCCGCCGTTCCCTTCGTTCCCTCATCTCCTACTACGATCTCCACCCCTACACCGTTTCCACCCACTCCTCTTTCTCCACCACCGTCTCCCTCATCTCCGCCACCATCTCCCTCATCTCCGCCGCCGTTGCTCTCTACTCCCGGGCCAGCTTTCTCTGCTACGGATGCTCCGGATGCCGAGGGACCCGCTGACCTGGATATTCCTATAGCTCTTCGCAAAGGGGTGCAGACGCGCATCCTACACCCCCTTGCTGTTGTTGTTTCATATGATCGTTTTACCCCTTCTCGCAGGGCATTTGCACTGGCTATCTCTGCCACTGCCACACCCCGCTCCTACCAGGAGGCCCTTGCTATTCCTCATTGGAAGCTGGCCATGGATGAGGAAATGACAACCCTCACTGAGCGGGGTACATGGACTCTTGTTCCTCCTCCCTTCAGTACTGATGTTGTTGGATGTCGCTGGGTCTTTGTGGTCAAATTTGGCCCAGACGACACTGTGGATTGGTATAAGGCTCGCCTTGTTGCTAAGGGTTTTACTCAGACCTATGTGGTTGATTACTTTGACACCTTCTCCCCCGTGGCTCGTCTCAGCACTATCCGGGTCATTCTCTCTGTGGCGGTAAATAGGGATTGGCCGATTTTTCAGCTGGATGTCAAGAATGCCTTCCTTTATGGTGATCTTCACGAGGCCGTTTACATGGAGCAACCTCCTGAGTATGTTGCTCAGGGGGAGACACGAGTATGCTGGCTGAAGAAGGCAATTTATGGCCTCAAGCAGAGCCCTCGAGCTTGGTTTGACAAGTTCAGCGGCATCGTGGCGGCCGTTGGTTTTGTGCGAAGCTCTGCCGATCACTCTCTATTTATTCGCAAAACTCCTTCAGGGCTGGTTGTTCTTGCTGTGTACGTCGATGATATTCTTCTCACTGGCGATGACCAGGAAGGGGTAGCGCTGACAAAGCGACATCTTCGCCAACATCTGATCACGAAAGATATGGGCTCTCCAAAGTACTTTCTGGGGATCGAAATCTCTCGGAAGCCCGACTCCTTAGTTCTCTCTCAGCGTAAGTATGGCCTTGATCTTTTAAAAGAGGCAGGATTGACTAGAGCAAAACCTGCCCGATGCCCTATGACAACTGGAGAGGAAAAAACCTGGACAGATGATTCGCCTCCTCTTTCAGATAGTTCGCGGTACATGCGTCTGGTTGGTAAACTCATATATCTCACAGTGACCAGGCCCGACATTTCCTATGTTGTGGGCAAGGTGAGTCAATTCATGCAAGCACCTAGGGAGTGCCATCTACAGTCCGCCTTGCGGATCTTGGAGTATGTCAAAGCAGTGCCTGGGAAAGGATTACTTTTTCAGAAGAATGGTCATCTGAGGATTGAAGCATACTCAGATGCAAGTTAAGCTGATGACAAAGGGGATCGCAAGTCAACCTCAGGTTTTTGCACCTTTGTTGGGGGAAATCTGGTGAGCTGGAAGAGCAAGAAGCAGTCTGTTGTCTCCAGGTCCAGTGCAGAAGCTGAGTATCGCAGTATGGCGTCGACCACTTGTGAGTTAAAATGGCTGCGGGCTATCATGCTAGATTTAGGAGAGGTCTACAACCATCCTCTACCTATGTTCTGTGATAACAAGGCCGCCATATACATCTCCAAAAATCTGGTCTTCCATGAAAGAACAAAGCACATTGAGGTTGACTGTCATTTCATTCGTGAAGAGATCTTAAAGGAACAAATTTGCACTCCCTTTGTCACTTCTGATAAAGAGCTGGCTGACATCTTCACCAAGCCAGTTTCCGCCTCGTTTCTTCATGTTTGTGACAAGCTGGGCATGATCGATATATATGCTCCAGCTTGAGGGGGAGTGTTGAAGTTGGTGACCGGGTGGTCTGGCGGTCTGTCTTGGTGGGTTGAAGACCGCGCGGTTTGGCGGTTTGTCTCTGCCGGCTTGGAGACCGGGCGGTCTAGCGGTCTACCCTGGCAATCTCTCTTTCTCTCTGGTGGTAGCCGTGCGGTTAGCCCTTCTATCTAACCGTACGGCTTGTGCGGTTTGTTTTGTATAGTCCGCTTATTCCTGTAAATTTTTAGTCACACATCTCTTATTTTTATTCTCTCATCTCTCCTCCATTCTATATAACGGAGGGCATACCTTTGTAATAGATATCTTTTTGGATAATAAAACTTTCAATTATTCAAAACTCTGGCTTGTTTTTTGGTCGTTTGTTCGCTACTTTAACAATGCCAAGCACAGGAACGTGGCGTTCGCTGTGGGCGACTGAGTGTACTTAAAGATCAAGCCGTTCAAGGGTGTCTCGCGGGTTCGGCGATTGAAAAAGCTAAGCCCGAGGTACCTCGGGCCATTTGAGGTTCTGGAGCGGGTTGGTGAAGCAGCCTATCGGTTGAAGCTTTCAGTGGAGCTTAGTGGTTTACATGATGTATTCCATATTTCGGTGCTACGGAAGGCGGTGCAAGAGCCTTCGCAAGTGATCGCGGTTGATCAAGTGTCGGTGGATAGTGGGTTGATGACAAAGGTCAAGCCCGTGCGGATTGAAGACTCGGAAGTCAAGCGGCTACGCAATAAAGAGATCAGGATGGTCAAGGTCCGATGGGACAATTGTGGTCGTGAGGAGCTCTCTTGGGAGCGAGAGCAGACTATGCTTGACGAGTATCCGGAGTTGTTCCGCTCAGGTACAAATTTTGGTTTTGTACTTATCTTTCTTTATGTAATTTCGTGGACGAAATTCTTTTAAGAGGGGGAGAGTTGTAACGCCCCGAAACTCAAAAGAGCGACGGGAGGCATTTTGGGCCAAATCTGGTATTTGGCAGGAGGCACACGACCTGGGACACGGGCGTGTCCCAGGGCGTGTCAGTCTCGAGTCGACGTTTTGGCCGCGAGGTCGACGAAATTTGGAGTCGACGATTGTCGAGCAGCGAACACGGCCTGACACACGGGCGTGTCTCATGGCGTGTCTCAGGGCGTGTCGAGCCCGTGTCGACGATCGGCCCAGGAGACGACATTTTCGCTCGACGATGTGTCGAGACAAGGCACACGGCCTAGGACACGGGCGTGTCCAAGGCTGTGTCATGTGGTCGACGAACTTCGCTCGACGAAGTGTCGAGACCGTAAACACGGACTGGAGCCGAGGCGTGTTGGGGTGTGACACGGGCGTGTCACATTGGACACGGGCGTATCACATTGGACACGGGCGTGTCACATTGGACATGGGCGTGTCCAATACCCGTGTGAGTCTCAGGTGGTTTTCGGGGCTGTGTCGATGGGGGTGCACGACCAACCACATGGCCATATTAGCTGGAACACGGGCGTGTCAGGTCGAACACGGACGTGTCGGATGCCCGTGTGTTTTTCAAGAGGCGTCGATTTTGACGGCGAATGAGGGACACCGCCATGGACACGGGCGTGTCACAGGCCATGTTCGGCCCAGGTTTTACTTTTCAGCTACGAATCATAGCCATTCGTTTCCTTATTTTGGGATCCGACGGTTGGGGGTTGTTCCTACTGGGATATACCCAGGATTGGGCCTTTGAAACCCTCATTTCTCTTGAGTGGTTCTCTTTCTAAAGTATAGAGAGAGAGGAGAGCAAAGGAGGAAGAAGAAGCTTAGATCGGTCTTTGGAGAAGCTTCAGAGCTCCAAATCGCGAACCGACTTCGGATCTACGGAGGTAAAGAGAGTGCGGTGTTTTTTATCCGCTTACATTTCCATGGCGCCAAGGAAGAATGCTAGGGTAACGATTCTCTTCTTGAGCATGTGAAGCTCTCCTTCTTTGCATAGGAAGCCCGCTCTCGCGAGTTTGCGGTGAGTTTGAGGCATTCCTTTGGGTAGACATGAATAGTCCCCGTTGTGTAGAGTCCATAATCGAGAACGGACATAGGCATGATGTGTGAAGCCTACCCGTACATGTTGGTCTGGATCGCTGATGTTGCATTGCATAAATTCCGGAGAAGACTCCGTGCGATTGTTTGTTTTTCGGGTTTTCTACGTGGTAGATTGCAACAGGGAGCCTTGGGGATTAACCCTAAGGTGCACCCGGAAAACTGGGCGGATGCGTGATCTTGCCAACTTGGAGGCCTGAGAGCCAACTTGAACATAACTGGGTTATGTGATTTTGTGATGGAAATGGGACTCGGGAGAAGTTTGACCTGCGCATATGTTTTTAATTAATGTTGCAATGTGAGCACGGGTTAGATGAAACCGTACCCGCTCTATGTCGTTCGGATTAGAGCCGTTGGCATAGATGAGGGTCTTCGGTGGTCTATGGTTTTAATTACCGTGACCCATGCCGGGAAGACAAATTGCTCATTGTTGGGCCGTCCTGGGGACGGTGGTGAGTCGGCGGGCTTTGACCATGTTCACCGAGAATGTGCCCTGAGTGCACGGGGTGTGTGGCTGTGTAAGCCTACGCCTGTGATGAAATGTATATTTATACACTGCTTGGTTATGCTAATAAGTGCAGGGAAGGAGCATCGCCGCCCCGAATTGGGGGCGGGATCGTTATAATTTGATCAGCATTGCTGAGCGTTGCATTTATTTGCCACAATGTGGTGGTTTGTTGCTTGTAGGTGCTACTGGACCAAGCGGTCAATAGCGGGCTAAAGCCTAAATTGCGAAGCCGGCCCTTGAAGGCCTAATTGAAGTGTTTACTTGCTTTTATTCATGTATGATCGGCCTGCGTGCCGTGGTTTGTAAAACATGTAACTTGAAGTAAACCATTTGTAAGACCTTAAGGCCAGTATGAAAGAAATTGTACCTAATCACCTAGAGGGGGGGGGGGGGTGAATAGGTGACTTAATCTTTTTAAAACCTTTTAGGCAGATTGCAAGTTATATCACAGATTTATAACTAATTCTACACAGCAGTCAATCAGCAATCACAGTAATCAAACAATCACACAGTGAACACACAGATTTATAGTGGTTCCCCAAGGTTTGGGTACATCCACTTTCCCCTTTCGCCTATCTAACAGTGTACTAGATTCAGCCAAACTCCCCCACTATCTCAGATCCTCAGATCTTACACTCAGAACCCAAAATGGTTCCTACAGCTCAGGCCCAAGGCCCTACAACTCAGTCTTCTTCAAAGACCTACACTCAGCTTCTTCATAAAGCCTACACTCAGCCACAACAGGCCTACACTCAGCCACAACAGGCCTACACTCAGAGAATAAGATCTCCTACACTCAGGCACACATGCCCTACCACTCAGCCTTTATAATTACAGGCTTACAACTCAGATCCCTAAGGATCCTACAAGAAAATATAGAATACAAAATGTATACCTACAACTCAGAAATTGAGAGATGAGTTTATAGGTTCTTGACGAGTTCTTGGAAGAACTCTGCTGAGAACAATCACACTTGGCTTTTCTTCAAAGCTTCTTGAATGTAGAACTCAATAGGATTGATTCTCTGCAGCTGATCTTCAATCACTGCAACTTAAGATTCAGAACTAAGTCTGAACCCTTCTTCACAGCCGGGTTCCAACGGCTGTCTTCTTGGATGGAGCTCTCTCTCTCCAACTTCTTAGATCTTCACTTGATTCTTCAATGAATAGCTAGATCTTCTTCTGTGTTTCTCTTGTTGATTGATTTTTAATCATCATCTTCTGTTGACAGAATAAGCCTATTTATAGGCCTTCTTCATGGTGACCGGCTGATCCGGTTCCTAACAGCTTTCTGACAACTCTGACAGGTGCAGTAGACCGGCTGAAATGACAACTGTCAAGTCATCCAGTCAGTTCTTGAAATATCTGTAACTGTCTGAAAGTTTCGAGACAGTCTGTCTTTAAGTGTCGACACTTATAGACTAAGTGTCGACACAAGTAGACTAAGTGTCGACACTAGCTTTCAAGGTGTCGACACAACTCCTTGTGTTGTAGAATTGACTTCTCGACACAGCTTCTTCATCATGTGTCGACACTGATATTGAGTGTCGACACAACTCTTTGTTCTTCAGTACTTTGTTGAATTCTTGTAAGTGTCGACACAACTCCTTTGTGTCGACACAACTTCATGTGTTGAACTTGTTCAGTGTCGACACTTGTTTTTGGTGTCGACACTTGTCTTCTGTGTTGATACTTGCTGAGTGTCGACACTTCTTCTTTGTGTCGACACATTCTTCTTCTGTTGAGACTTTTGCTGAGTGTCGACACATCTCCTTTGTGTCGACACTTATACTTAGAATTTTGTTGAACTTTGCTAAGTGTCGACACAGCTCCTTGTGTCGACACTTTCTTCATGTATTGAGTCTTCTGCTGAGTGTCGACACATTCTTTCTTGTGTCGACACTTTCTTCAAGTGTTGAGTCTTCTGCTGAGTGTCGGCACATTCTTTCTTGTGTCGACACTTACTTCAAGTGTTGAGTCTTCTGCTGAGTGTCGACACATTCTTTATGATGTCGACACTTATACTTAAACTCTGCTGACTTTTGCTGAGTGTCGACACAGCCTCCAAGTGTCGACACTTTCTGATGTAGACACAGTTCCTCTGGGTGTCGACACTGCTTCTAAGTGTCGACACTTCTTCACTGGACATTTCTTCATTGAGTGTCGACACAGCCTTCATGTGTCGACACTTTCTATCTGGTGTCGACTCTGCATCCCTGGTGTCGACACAATTACTCCAAGTGTCGACACTGCTTGCCTGGGTGTCGACACAAGTCTTCTTAAGTGTCGACACTTTCCTTCTGGGTGTCGACACATGGACTTAGAATCTTTTCTGCTTTCCCTGCAAATACTTGACCTGTACAACACAACTCAAAACACATCAAATACATTTTGATGTATATCATTGAGTAGGGTGAGGCTTCTTCAAATCAGGTACATTTAAACCAATGTACCCAACACAGTACTTGTGTATGTACGACATTCCTATTTGGTGTTTTAGTGGACATTCATGCTTGGTGCTGGGTTCTTTTAATTGCAACTTATAAAACTGCTTCCGCTAGAATGCTCTGTGTAGGACGTTATGATTGGTTGGATGGTTTCCATTGAGTAACCACCCGGTCTGTCTGTAATATATGGCGTCGGGCCCCGGCCGGACCTACTGCTATATGCTATGCGACGGATAGGGGGTGTTACATTCAGAGGGGTGTATTCTTGAAGTGGATGTTGCCCCAATCCTCTGAGGGTCACGTCGACGGCTGTCTCCACGGCGCTCAGCCTGACGCCGCTCTTCTTTTCTTATGAGAGTTTATTCTTCTCCTTTCTTCCTTTTTGTCCACCTTCAATTTGCTGGCGGTGTACTTCGATGGCCTCGTCATCCGCTATCTGGGCTTCGACCCGGTGAACAAGATCTAGATAACTGGACACAGTTTCCCTCATTAGTGCTGAATAGAAGCTGCTAGGACGGAGACCCCCAAGGAATACCCCTCTTAACAGCTCTGGGTCGACACCTGGGATCTGACGAGCTTCTACAGAGAACCTGCTGAAGAAGTTTTTCAAGGACTCCCCTTCGTTCTGGCGGATACCTGATAAATGAGAAGGGTCGCGGACGATCCTCCGATTTACTATGAATTGATCCATGAACTGTCTTGTTAGCTCTGTGAAGTTGGCGATGGTGCCCACCCTCATAGAGTGGAACCATGTGCGGGCTTGCCCCTTGAGGGTGGCTGGGAACACTTGGCAGAGCAACTGATTGGGTGCGTTGTAGATCCTCATGATAATAGTGAAGTGGTTGACATGTTCCAACAGATCATCTGTTCCATCGAATGTCCCGATGCTCGACAGCTTGAAACAAAGAGTAATTGGATGTGCCAGGATTTGCGGTGCGAGGGGGAGCCTTGGCAGAGTGGTCGTCAAGCGTGAATATCCCGTTGGCCAGCCTGCAGGTATTCCTCTGCGATCACCTCCCGGATTTCTTCTCGGGTGAATCTTTCGAGTGGGGGAGGTAGGACCTCGTCTCCACAGTTGCGGTGGTGCCCCCCATGTTTCGATTCCTTCATGAGCTCGGTTAGTGTAATTGGAAGCATCAGAGTATTCTCTGGGCGCCTCTTGTCTTGGAACATCTTATGCCCTGACATGACTTGGCGGTGGAGGGTTAACCGGTGCTAGAGGAGCAGGAGGCACTCCTAGATTCCTGAGCAGAGCAAGCATTTCAATTTGCTGCTCCTCCATCTGGTGAACACGCCCCTCAAGGGCGGTGACGGGGGCGAAGGCGGCTTCAGCCATCAATGACACGTCCACCAAAGAGTGGGAGCATGCGGGTTCGACATGTCCGCCAAGGGCGGAACCTTTAGTGGTGCGAGCGCTTATTTTTTCCATTGAAGGAGAACTTGGATGTGATAAGGCTAGTGATCTTGTTCTTTTGAAGGATGCTGGGAATCGTGTTCCCACAGACGACGCCAAACTGTTGCGGGCTAACTCGATGCCCCAATCGGACCGGATTCAACTGAACTGCCTTAGCTTGCGGGGCGTTCGAGCGCGCACACAATCAGAGAAAAGGAAAGATCGACTCAAGATGTGATGATGTGGGAAAACCCCTTAATTGGGTAAAAAACCACGTGACCGGATCTGTGTCGGTCAAAATCCACTAGCTGCTTACAATTACAGTGTGTTTGGAGAATCGAGACGACAGGCCGCTCCCGTTACAACTTGAGGTGAGAGAAGAGGACTACAGCTCCCCGCGGGAAACAGGCTGCATCGCAGGAGCACTTTGGGTACTAGAATTCGAGTGGTGGAACTGGTGCTCTGTAGCTTGGAGTGCGGGTCCGCCGCGTGCCTGCTTGCAGGGGTCGCCTTCGTCCTTTTGCTTACTCCGGGACTTTGGCGTTTTGCTGGTGGTGGTGCGTTGGTGGCTCGTGGTGGCTGCCGGTGGCTCGAGGTGGCTGGAGGATGATCTGAGAGAGGAGTCCGGTAGAGCTCTGACCTGAGGAAGAAGATGACCAAGAGCCAAAATATGATTTATGAGGAGGCCCTGAGGATCCTTTTATAGCCTCATGAGGAGGATCATGGCGGACCCCACCACTCATATAGTGGGTTAGTGGGTGGTTACCCACCAGATCCGATGGTGAGGAAAGCCCACCACGATCGGACGGTGGGTAAGCCGCCGACGGCGGTGGGGCGACCGTGCGTCGGCGGCGGCCAGCCAAGGGGTGGTCTGGACCGCGGCGAGGCCGGCGACTCCGGCCTGGCTTGCGGCCTGGCCGCAGCCAGGCCGGAGCCCGCGGCTAGGCCAACGATGGCCTGGCCGGCGCCTGCGGCCAGGTCGGTGGCGGCCTGGCCGGCCGGCGCGACCTGGCCGGCCGCAGCTTGGCCGACGGCCTGGCCAGTGACGGGCTGGCTGGCGGGAGCGGCTTGGCCGGCCGCGGCCTGGCCGGCGGTGCCCTGGCCGCATCCTGGTCGGTGTTGGCCGCCCGGCGGCGGCGGCGGCCGGCCGGTGGTTACCTCCCAAACGGGGTGGTTTTCCCAAGTGGAGAGAGGGAGTGGGCCCCACCCCCATTTTCTTCTTATCATGGGAGGTGGGGTTGACTAGTCAACCCCATGATCTCCCATTTGGGGGGGGATCATGGGGGAGCCTTTCTTATAAATCGTGTAACCCATCAATCACAAATATAATTACATGAAGATTATTTGGTCCTGATAGAAAGTACTTGATTTATTTTTCACCAATAAACAAAAGTTTAAACCTTTCGTCCTAGGCGACTAATCATTCCTTCAAAAACATTTAGTGATCAAATTAATTGTTCACTAATACATGCATAGAAATCAAAGCTTTTAGTAACAGAACTGCTTTTGTCACTGATTATTTATTATAATTTTCTTAATTATTAGTTTAACTAAATGACATTGATTAAAAAAGATATTAATTACATAAAAAAACAAGGATAATAATATTATACATAAATACACGATCATAATTAATTAATTATTAGAAAAAGTAATTTGGTAAACTACAATAAATGATTATGAAAATTTTCTAATCCTAATTTTTTTTTCAAAATTATTATCCTAAATAGTTAAAAATAATTATGCACTGACTCCACCTTCGTGAAAATAAGATATTTTTTTTTGCAAATTCCAGAACCATATTCTCACCTTTTCCTAATGATGCATGTCTTTGCTCTCGAAGCTTCGATATAATTATCTGGTCTCTTAAGTCTGCCTGATGATATTAATATTTTGGCTCTTAAAATTGTTGACTCGTTTGACCTCCTAACTCTCGTCGTCTTACCTCACCGTCGTCCTCGTCATCATACTCTCATCGTCGACCTCGCAACATTACCTTGTAACATATTTGTAATTAAATATATAATCATTTATCATTAAATTGACCTCTAAAATTTGTTTTCATTTCGTTTTGTGGTGATTGTTTTGGGCAAACCTATTTTAGATAGGTGCAAACCATGTTTTTTTAAAATAAAAAATATTAAATAACTATTAAATATTTAATCCCAAAAATAATTGAAGCAAACCACTCCCACATCAAGCCTCTTCCGTCTCCACCTTTTCATATTTCTGCTTGGAAGATTCCCAAAAAACCCTAAACAACGGCACCTCCAGGTTACATCGTCGAGCTTCCCTCCATTTTCTGGCGCATCCAGGTAATGGAAGCATCTCGCCTCTCCCATTTCCTAGAGTTTTCTCTTCTTATTTTCCATTACGAGAGCTTACCCATCGGAGCATCACGTTGTTCATCCAGTCTGATTCAAAGTTGTACACTCTTACATGCCTCTTCTGTTTCAAAGGTAGTGTGTTAGGGTCATGCGAATATTGCTCATCCATTCCAATTAAAAGTTGTAACTCTTGCACCTCTTGTTTCATGCTTGACTGTGTCGGGGAGCATTTATGTAATTTTTCTTCGCTCTGTTTGCGCGTATCCAAAATCGATTTGCACATAACAATCACGTATTTTTCCTCTTATATATATATATATTTAGTAGGCCACCCAAATAAATGTTAGTCAATAACTAGTGCCTTAATATTTCCTAAACCGTTCAACACTCAATATATTGCTTAATAATTTTTTTTCATTATCCCACTTTTAACTAAATAAATGTAGACACTTAGCCTAATTTCTTAATATTTTTTTACAGAAACTGTCCAGCACTCGAACAAACACTCTCCACCACTCGTATTCCTTATAGAAAGCTTTTTCTGTAACTTCCTCTTCCACGATCTCATCTTGTTTCATTAACCTCCCTCTCCCAGAAACCGTTTCTGCCATGGAGCAACATGATTTCTTCCCCCCTCCGTGCTTTGTTCCGCTTCCCCCGAATCGCGATCACTTTTCCGACGCCCTAATATCCTCTCACTGGTGTCTCCGCTTCATTCCAAGGGACAACGACAACATGCCCTAATCTCTTCCAAGGGATGATGACGCACCCTAATCTTGCCAAGGGATGACATGCCCTAATCTAGTCTGTGGTCTGCTCTAGGTCTGCCTCTTCGCTTCTCTCTCCCGGTGTCTAGGTCAGTGATTTCGTATTTCCATTTCCATTTTTCTAAGCCCTATTCTCTTCCATGGCACTTGAGTTTTTTTTTATTTTTCACCTAATTTGCTTCTCCGGTTCTCCAGAGGTATAGATCTCCATTGCCATTTGGACTATTTCCTTGAGGGTTGAGGGGCAACCGAGCAGCAGTAAGTTCAATAACCCTAATCTTTACTCATCAAAAATCGGTTTGAGGAGCAGTCGAGCCGCAGTAACTTAGTCCTTTTTTATTTTTCACCTAAATTCCCTTTTCCTGTTTCATTTTTTTTCCAGATTCAAAAGACCAGAATACCTGATCTCGGCTTCTCCAGGTTTCAGGTTTCACCACTTCAAGTCTATAAGGTCAATTTCTTTTCCCTGTTTTCTATTGGAATGTATTATGTATTCAATGTAACTTTAGCAAAATAAAAACTCATAACATTAGAGCATCAATAATAAAATGAGGGTAAAGTGAGAATCAATGTGGATGAGGCAAAATAAAATGTGTTGTTTTTCATTAACATAGATATTTCCTCCTTATGAAGGAAATATTTCTTATAGTGTTCCTTTCTAATTTGTTTTTTTTTCATATAGATAAGCCATGAAATAATTTAGAATAACTCAGATTTAAGAGAGATATTTTCTACGTTTCCTTGTCTTTTTAATATACAATTGTACCTTAAATTTAGTAAATTAGTGGATGTATCAGGAGGAACCATTAATTTTCCCCACTGTGACAAAAGCTTGAATTCAAAAATAATCTCTTCTACCTAGGATTGAGAACACACATGTCATCCCCTTCACATGTAAATAAACACAATTTGTAAGGAAACTAAATGTTAAACTATTTACCCGAAAAAATAACTTATAACTCCATTTCGGTCACCAAAATTTGCAAGTTTATTCTGTCAACAAAACAAAACCTACTGCCTTGGTAATAAAAAAGAATCTCATATCTACTCCATGATATACCTATATGATATTTGGACAGATAAATGTTGCCTTCTATTAACTGCAGAAGGTTACATGACTTTCCAAGGTGGAACTATATTCTCAATGCAACCCTTATATGTAGGATATTTGTCATCTAACATGTCGACTTTTTTTAATTACATGGTGACTTCAGAATGGACCATTAATCTTGATCTGCTCTGTGACCATACCAAAACCAAAGCATTTAACTGAAAATGAACAAGAGCAATGGAATTCACTTTTGGTTTTCTACTTAGTGCAAATATCTCATGTTATTTATGGTGTGATTTTTTTTCACATGCTTTCTTTTGTTGTTGCACTTGAATTTATCCAGTTCTTATTGAAATTAGAACATTAGTTGTTCTAGGAGCATTTTGTTACTTTGATGTGAAGCATGTGTTGAGCAGATAATGATGTGGATATATGTTTCCTCTTTTCAAACCTACATATGCATAGTTGCATTTGATTCATTGAGTCAGGTTTATGGTCTTGCATTGATGTTAGTAATATTTATTTTTTGTTAAATAACATTACATATCAGAAGTTCTATTAATAACTTTTTTAAAACCATCTTTTTCCTTCTTTTGAATTTGCTCGGCTGCTCCACATAGATGCGGCCAAATTAAACAGGGGATTGTCGTAGGAATGTTGGCTCATCTCTTTGGTGAAGTATGAGCGAAATGAGCGGAACACCTGTGAGCATTGTGTGATGTCGATATCACCCGATTGTCACTTACTGTGCACTGGGAAACCATGCCTAGCCTTTATTGAAAGATTGAGATATGAATAGGAATATAAAAAATGAGACTTCCATAAAAAAGTTAAATTTTAATAAACATCAAGTTAAAGCCAGGAATATTGACCAAGGAATTAATAAGAAATGACTGGAAATGTAATGCAACTACAATTGTTGTATAAGCAAGAGGGGTATGAGGTGTTATATCATGCCACGTTTTCAATTTTTCTCGATCATGAGCTTAAACTCGAGTTGAAAGTAGATCAAATCAAATTGAGAATATAGGAACACACAATATAGTATTAACTTTAAAAAGGAAGAAAACTGAACAAATTAAAAATACATACATCAAAGCACTAACTTGAAAGAAGGGAAAAACAAAAATCAGAACAATAAAATGAAAATTACCTTGTTTGCAAAAATCATACTAGAGATTGAGACGGGTAATACATGATCATTAATAAGTTGCACTAATTCCCGTGCTTTTGTTTTGTGTTTATGCACAAAAGAGTGCTTCAACAAAACTATTTAACAAGTTTCGGACTCACAAAGCTGACCAGTAAAAATTTTAAATGCTTATGAATAAAAAAGTCATCTTCATTATTCCTAAATTAATGTACATTAATAGAAGTACAAGCTAAGAAGGAAAAAAATTGCCCATATCATGAGCAATTAGTTCATTGCTAGGTGTTGCAGCTAAATATGTCAATACTTCAATATTAAATGTCAATACTTCAATATTAAATATGTCAATACATCAACATGCCTTCCAAACATAAATTGCAGGCAATTTGATTCCAAGTATATTCATATACCTTTTAGATCAAGTTAACTAATTTGTTTCTCCCCCACTCTTACTCTAGCATAGGGTCATTGACTCATGGACCCTTCTACTAATTCCATTACCAACCAATCAAACCTAATTATACTTAGAAAATTACATCACCCGATAAGATAAAAGAGAGAAGACAGACGATTCTTGAAATCCAAAACCCCTAATGTAATCATTTTTATATTAATATTCTTGAAGTCTATTTATGTTGATGATATTGTTTTTCTTTGTTTTTTATGTATAACACAATGGATAAGAGTTGGATGGACCTCAACGATCGAAGACAACCTGCTTACATTAATGGAGTGAATTCATTTCTTGATTTTGCCTTTACTCATTCTGCTAGAGGAAACAATATTCGCTGCCCTTGTTATAAATGTGGAAATTGTAAATTTCACACTCGAGAGATTGTCTTTGTACATCTTATTTTAAATGGAATTATAAGGACATATAGATGGTGGTCGAGTCATGGAGAGGATTATCACATAGCCCAACTGGTGTAAGTGCTGATGATGTTTATAAAGAGAATGAAGAAGAGATTTCAGAGCATGATGATATGCATGATCTGCAACATGATTTAAATACTGGTTTTAATGACAAGAATGAGATTGGACAAGAACAAGATCATGAGGACCCCAATGAAGCAGCTATTTTTTTATAATTTGTTAAATGACACTGAACAAGAACTATATCCTGTTTGCAAAGATTTTTCAAAATTTCAATTTATGGTTACTTTAGTTGCACTTAAATCTGATTATGGATGAACTGATCTGTCTTTTACTGAATTACTTAAAGTTTTAAAAAGAGCAATTCTTTGTAGTGTAAAACTACCAAGTAGTTTTTATGAAGCCAATAACTACATACAACAGCTTGGAGTGGAGTGTAAGAAGAATGATGCTTGCTTGAATGATTGCATTATCTGTCATGGCAAGTTTGCAAATTTTGAGAGTTGCCCAACTTGTGGTATGTCTAGGTGGCAATCGAGCAAGATACACAATAATTTAGAAAGTAACATGTTGTCAAGAAAGAGTAAAAATATACCAAACAAGATTCTTCGTCACTTTCCTTTGATACCTAGACTTCAAAGATTGTATATGTCTTCTAGAACGGCCAAGGATATGAGATGGCATAAAGAAAAGAGTTGCAATGATGGAAATTTGCGACATCCAGCTGATGTCTTTACTTGGAAGTCATTTGATGAGAAACATCTAGAATTTTCATCTGATGAACGGAATGTTAGGCATGGCTTAACAAGTGATGGGTTTAATCTTTTTGGTCTTATGAGCACAAATTATAGTGTGTGGTCAGTTGTATTAGTTCCATATAATATGTCACTATAGCTAAGCATGAAAACTCCTAATTTTATTATATCTTTGATTATTCCTGGTCCAGGACAACCTGGGAATGATATAGATGTATATTTGCAACCTTTGATTGATGAGTTAAAAATTTTATGGGAAGTTAGGGTTTGCACTTGTGATGCCTATAGTAAGTGCAACTTTAACATGCACGTTGCTGTGTTGTGGACGATAAATGATTTTCCAACTTGTGCTAACCTCTCGGGTTGGAGCACAAAGGGTAAGCTCGCTTGTCTATGTTGTAATAAAGGCACATGGTATTGTCGGTTGAAGAATGGTTCTAAGATGTGTTATATGGGAAGCCGACATTTTTTGTATTCAAATCATAGATGACGAAAAGATAAAAAAATATTTTGATGGAACAATTGAAACTCAACTTGCTCCAAAGGTCCTATCAGGCGATGACATATTAGGGTTGCTGAAAGGATTTGATAATGTTATTTTTGGAAAGCTTCAAAAGAAAAGAAGCCGGGATGAAACTTCTCTTCCGTACAACTGGAAGAAGCTAAGTTTTTTTTTTCCAATTACCGTATTGGAGTACACTTGAGATACGCCACTATTTAGATTACATGCATATTTTAAAAAATATTATCGATAATATATTGGGTACTATGTTAAACATTGATGGAATGACAAAGGATGATTTGAATTCTAGACTTGACCTTATGAAAATGGGGTTGAGATCAGAATTACACCTGATAGAAAAAGATGATCATTATGTCATTCCACCAGCATATTATACATTGACATTGGTTGAACGAAGGGCAATATGCAGTTTTTTAGAGAATTTAAAAGTTCCAGATGGGTATTCATCAAATATAAAGAGATGTGTAAATGTTAAAGAGGGTGAAGTGTCAAGAATGAAAGCTCATGACTGTCATGCTTTCATGTTGGATCAACTTGCTCCTGCTTTTCGTGGCATTGTTCGCAAAGAAGTTATGACCCTCTAGTTGAATTAAGTGTATTTTTTAAGGAGTTGAACTCTAAGGTACTAAGTACAGAGGTGTTGGATAAACTCGAGCAAAATATTATTATCACACTTTGCAAACTTGAGAGAATATTTCCACCTTTTTTTACAATCATGATGCACTTACCAATTCATCTTGCAAAAGAAGCAAGAATCACTATCCCAGTACAATATCGATGAATGTATCCAATTGAGTGGTATGTTAATTAATTAATTAATTTTTTTACTTTGTCATGTTATGTATACTATAATATTTGAAATCAACAGATATTTATGTACACTCAAATCATTTGTCTGAAATAAAGCATGCCCAGAAGGTTCAATGACGAATGGACACCTTGTACACGAGTGTTTGACATTTTATTTGAGATATATAAATAAAATTAAAACAAAGCTTATTCGCCCAAATAGAAATGAAGAAGGAAATTTTGGGCAAGATTCAGAATTGTCCATTTTTCAAAAAACTGGGAGGTCATTAGGTAAAGGAATATAAAAAGATCTTAATTATGAAGATTGACATAAGGATCAACTGTATATACTAAGGAATTGTCCAGAAGTAGAACCATTTATAAAGTGATTTTCAAATTATTACTCTTTATAATTGTATTATTTTTATGTAATGTAATTAATTTAATAAAATTTGGATTAATAGGCAGCATCCTCAAGAGCTTCAACATGTACACTCTAAAGATATTGGAAAAAGACACAAGGCTACTTTTGTTAGATGGTTTGAGTCACTGGAAAGTATAACATCTAGTTTTTAAACGTCAACTTGTTATTATATTTAATGTGTGTGCTTATATTACGTTATCATCAGATATCCAAGTTATATTATGATGGAGACTCAAGAGCTAGCAAAGTTTTTTTTTGCAGTTGGCCCGTGGCCCAAAAAGAGGGGCGATACATTATTCTGGTTATATTGTTAATGGATTTAGGTTTCATACTTATGAACGTGAAATCAGACGCAAAACTTAAAACAATGGTGTTTTTGTTAAAGGTGATGACCGATCAGGTGGTAGAGAATATTATGGAGTTCTAAAAGACATTCTTCAGTTTGAGTATGATGTTGGGCAAGAAATTATCTTATTTAAATGTGAATGGTGGGATACATACAATGAAGGTAGATGCTACAAAAAAGAAAACAACGGAATTCTTTCTGTTAACATAAAACATAATTTAAGAAGCAACGAACCTTATGTCCTAGCTTGCCAAGTTGAACAATTGTATTACATACCTGATAACAAAAACAAAGATTGGCGAGTGATCATAAAAATAGTTGCACGCCACTTTTATGATGTCCCAACCAAAGATTTGAAGAATTCGTTGAAGATGAAATTCAGTTGTATGATGTAAACGTTGGTTTAGGATCAACGCTTCATAATGATAACCATGTGCTTTCATTACAAAAAACTGATGTTGCGGCTATAACTATTGAGAAGAAAAATCAATCCATACAAAGAAGAGTTATGACTGAAGAAAATGAAGATGGTGATGATATTGAAGACCTTGAGGATGCAGATGATATATAACATGCAAACCTTTAATGTATCTGGTTTTGCCCGATTTTGTAAATTCTCCATATTTACTATAAAATGCAATTGTAGTTTAAAACACATTTTTATTTTAAATATTTACTATAAATTTAAAGTGTCTTTTTTTCAGGTTATCTAAATAAAAAAATGAAGAGGAGTACAATTACTGGTGGTAGTACTAAATCTTCTCGCATAGAAAGGCTTACAGATAATTAACCACTACATGCTACAAGTGCTAGACAATATTCGCATGATTGGAAAACCGACTCTTCCACTTTACATCCACGGTCCACTGCAGCACGAGCTCATTCCTTTGTTAGATCTCTTACTCAATAGGATTGGAAACCTTCCAACAAAGATCAAACAAAAGAATCAGAAGCAATAATATCGTTATATTTGGATTAATGATTGATTAACAAAAATCCACATACACATGCTGAAAGTGTAGTTGAACACGTTTCTATTCAGCTGGTGCTGATCTTGTACCTGCAAATCCAACAAATCCTGAGCATGATATTGATATTGGCATAACTCTTGTATGTTTTTTTAGTTTGATATATTTGAAACTTGTTAACACAAAAATTTTTAACGACAGGTATAAATATAGCAAAAAAAGAAATGTGGCCCGACCATTGGGCTTGAGTGATTAAAGAGGAGACAAAATAATACAGAGAGGGTGGATGTGCAACTTCCAACAAAACTGCGAAGATTGGTTGGATATAGAGCTCAAGAGCTTATTACAAAAAGTGGGCGCTATGTAAGGAACCACACTCCTCTGAATGTGGAGAAATGGTCGGATATTCTAATTGATATTGTTAACAAAATAATTAATATCATCTATGTAAGTATTACATTTTAAATTAGTATTTTTTAATTTATTATTAGCTATGTATTTTGAACTCTTATTTTAGGTGTTTTATATTATATTTTTAGACTGAATTCAATCTCTCAAACGAGTCTCATGTTCGTGGTGGTCTGATATCTTCACTCCGTCGACACTATAATATTTGACGTTTTCATTTGCATGCTAAGTATTACCTGAAATGGAATACTGATGCACAACGATGTGCAAATTGCCCTAAAGATATCGATCCTAGTCACTGAAATTGGATAGTTAGTTATTGGGGCAGTGCCCGATTCAAGGTATAAAAGTTTTTGCTCTTAAATTATGTACATTGCTCATATAATATTTTTCTAATTGATTTGTTGATATAGAGGATTAGCGAGATCAATAAACAAAATAGGAGCCAACAAAAAATGAAGTCTCATGTTGGAACAAAGTCTATCACAAGAACAATATATGAAATGACAAGTACTTATCTTAGCAATTGTAATGTTGACAAGAATTAACAATAGTACAAGTACTAAGAATTAATGTTTTTATATGTAGAGAGAAGCTCCACAAAAACAAGAAGAGTTACCCATATATGTAAGGTTGTGGGAGAAAACTCACAAGGGGAAAAATAATGAGTGGCAAGATGAAACAATAGAAGAAATATATAAAAATTTATTGGAACTTCATGATACTTAAATAAGAGAGAAGAATGAAGATAAGTTGACCCTAGAAGATGCTTACACCACCGTAATTGGACATCGTTCAAGTTATGTTCTTGGAATGGGGTCGGGACTAAGACCTTCAAAGCGTGTACGTATAAATGTGCAACAATTATGAGTAGAGATTCGAGTTGAGTTTGAAGTGGAGATGATTGGTCGTGTTCAAGAGATGGAGGATTGGATGACACAAAGAATGATTCGTATTCAAGAGATGGAAGATCAGATGAGACAAAGAATGACACATATTCAAGAGAGGGAAGATCAGATGGCACAAAGAATGGAGTCTAAGATATTGTCTCTTTTGAAATAAAGGGAACCTGAGGATCAAGCGGACAACACTAATTGATATTGGCTCTTCTTGCTTTATGTTTTTTTTGTTCAAGTAATTTTATATTTGTAAAAATGTCGGTTTTTTCAAGTTTTCTTTCACTCTTATATTGTTTGACTCATTGGAAGGATCTTCTCTGGTATGAACTCTTATCTCTTTTATTTTTATGATGTTTGGCTAACTGCATATTAAGTTTTGGGTTTGTTGAGAAATAGATAAAATATCTCTTAAGATTTTTTGGCTTGGTGCTATTATTCTATGAATTATTATGAGTTTTATGTCTGTGATTGCTACTAATGCGGAAAAAACTGGTGGACGTTTAGTCCTAATACCAATCAAGAGGCGCGAGGTAATACTTATTTCAAAGATTACTCCAGTTTTAATTCAGTGTTTTATAATTTCTTGGCATTAATCTTGAACCTTAGTTGTCTGATTGGTGAACCAATTTCAGTTACGGACTTCTGATGATCTCTTGAATATCAAGAGTACTTCTGATGATCTCTTGAATATCAAGAGTACGACTTTAGCATCACCACCAAGGACATTTTTCATCTCGTGTTGAATACTAAATGGAAATTTATTTTGATTCAGATCATGGGTCTGCCTTTTAGGAGGAATTCATTGTGGTCAAATCGAAGGTCCAAATGTTGGAGTGACGATTTGCATGTTGTATCAGTTTCTTGCTTGAAAATTTCAACATTATTAACTCTCACGTTTCCTTTGTTTTTCACTATCTAATCCTTTTAATGTTGCTATTTTGATTGCTTGGCAGACACATGCTGCTTCAGTAAAAATTAATTCCATAGAAAACTGCACTCCGGATACTTTATCACCTTACTTAGATGACATTATTAGCAAACTACTTATGCTACTGCAGGTACTACAAAGCCTAATCTCCCATTTTTCTTGTAATATTTTAATTTTTCATATGTAAAGACAATGTTATAAAGTTTTTACTTCTTTCAGAATGGGAAGCAGATGGTGCAAGAAGGGGCACTGACAGCTTTAGCATAAATTGCAGATTCATCCCAGGTAATGCGAATTATTTCTGGATTTTCTTTTGCATTATTGTGGGCTCCTTGTGATATTGTATATTTAAATAGGAACACTTCCAAAAAATTTATGATAGTAACAACAATCAGTAAAGTTCCTGGTAATTCTATTCTTGTTACTTTCTCATGTATCTATGAAATTTAGTGTTGATAATTCAATTCTTGTTTGCTTATAGGAACCTGAGGTTGAAATTTGTGCAACCATGCTGGATTCATTGAATGACTATATGGAGGTAAAACATGGACCAAGAACAAATATTAAGAGACTGGATATGTACATTGGGTACGTATGTTGCTTCCTTTTCTGCATTGTAGGCTTTCAGGTCTATTGCATCTGCTGCCTCTTTATGTTCTTTTGATGTCTATTTGCAGATAATTGTTTTATGATTTCATAGAATCTATTATTTATTTGCTTTGAATCCTAATCTATTCATAGATTCTCAAAAGTATGACATTCAGATGAATTATTCCTGTAAATAACTTGCGGGATTTTGTATTCGAATTATATTTGGATTGAATTGTTTGTAAAACTTTTGTTAGGTTTGGGTTTAGGGTAGTGTACAACCCCATATTCGCTGAGCCAGACAAGGAGGCACAATGGTCGCAGTTGGGTTAGCCGAAGTGTTCCCGCCTTAAGGAAGATCTCGCCCAAAGAAGGCGGGAACGATTGCGCCTGATCGTTGAACGAGGAACCATAGGCCAAGATCGTCGAGCGCGGCCTGCGCGGAAGCGCTTGCGCCCGGACCAAGCTCCTATCTCAAAGAGTTCTCGCCTACGCGGTGAGAACGTTCGCGCCATGCCCCGGGCAGAAGGGTCTCGGCACAGCTCTCGCCGAGTGGGGCCCAGGGCCTTAGGAAGAATGTCCTAATTGCCCTCAGGAGAAATTACTTCAGTACCCTCAGAAAAACAGCGGGACTCGGCTATTGGCAGACCAACTAGGGGCTTTTCAGTAAATTCAAGACAACAAAATGCTATAAATAGACCCATAAGGGCTCCTTAGAAGGCAAGCTATCATTGTCTCCCAAAATTTCAGTGCTTTCTGAGGAGCTCCTAGCCCAGCTTTGGCTTTGGAGGGGAAGCTCTCAGAGATCTTCCGGGTGTGAGGTGGGACCTCCCTGCTGAGGCTATTGGGTCAGTCTTAGGTCCCTGGAATCCAGTCAAGGGTGGAGACTTGAGAGAAGTAGGTTTTGGCTGCACCCCTTTTTCTTCGAACTTCAGTTGAGGTCATATTTGGCTTCAACAGTTCTGGTGCGGTGAGCATGGAAGGCAGCCGATTCAAGAAAGCCTCGAGTTTTGTCCCATGGCTGGAGGTGAAGGTGAAGGGTCAGGTTCTGGAGGATTCCCCACCCGGGGAGAGGAAGCAATGAAGAGGATGCTGGATGAGTTCAGGCGGGAGGTCTTGCAAACAATCAGTTTAGCCTTCTCGGCGAGAGGCGAGTGGGCCACCCCTCAGGTCCCAATAGAAGAGGTCCCGCTCTTGGGCGAGAACGCCCTAGGGCAGCGCCCAGGAAAGGAGGTCCCGGGCGAGGCTGGCGAGAGAGATGTGGCGGCGCGGGAACTCTTCCCAGGCCAGAGCCAGCGCCCGGGCAAGGAGGCGCTGACGGATCTGGGCGAGAAGGAAGCAGCGGTGTGGGAGCTCTTCCCGGGGCACGGTCTCGCGGATCGGGCCAGCCAGCCGAGGCCGCGGGACGTGCCCTCTCGCCAGGCAGGAGGCGAGAGCCCCTTTAGCGAGCTCATCATCTCGGCTCCGGTACCAGAGGGGTTCCGGGAGCCCGACATGTCCTACTACTCGGGGAAGGATGACCCGGTACAGCACGTACAATGGTTTGAGGACATTGTGTCGATAAGGCAGATGACGGACGCCTTCAAGTGCCGGCTGTTTGCCATCACATTGAAAGAGAAGGCTCGGGACTGGTTCCACCAGTTGCCAGCCAGGTCAATCTACTGTTTTGAAGATCTGCGGAGAAGTTTCCTGTTGAGGTTCTCAACCTCAAAGAAGCGGAAGAAGGAAGCGGAGTGCCTGTTTGCGGTGAGGCAGAGGCCGGACGAGACGCTGGGTCACTATGTCGACCGGTTTCAAGAGGAGATCCTTTTGGTCCAGGAGGTTCCAGGGTACGCGCTAATGCTGGCCTTCACCCTGGGGCTGAGACCGGGATTTTTTAGCATGGAGTTGAAGAGGGTGCCACCCCTCTCCTTTGAGGAGCTCATGGAGAGGGCGGCAAAGGAGATTGACTTCGAGAGAGCAAACCCAGCATTCGCCAGGAAGTTGGCCAAGCTATCAGAGGATGACGGGAAGGAACCAGCAGCGGGAAGACAGAAGGAGCCGAGGGAACATAGGGAGCAAAGGGAAGAAAGGAGAAGGGAGGAGCCCCGAAGGTTTGGGCAGCAGCAGGGTTGGGGAGCCCGGGAGCCGAACAGCCGGTTAGGTTGGAGGCCCCAGGAGGGTCGCCCCCAGGGCCCAGGAGAAGGTTATCAGGGGAGAGATAACCTGCGGGAACCCCGGAGGTTCGATCGACCGGCATGGAGGCAGGAGCCGAGGGGTCGTCCCGCACCACCGCAGGAGGCCATGGAAGTAGGAAGGGGGAGAGGAGCAGCCAGAGGAGCTCGAGGAGGAGGTAGAAGAGGAAGGGGAGACGGCAGAAGGGGCGGGGGGGGGGGGGGGGGGGGCGTTGCTCTTTTGTGACTTCCACTAGGAGGAAGGTCATGCGACGGCCACCTGCCCGGAATTCTTACAGTTGAGAGAAGCAAGAGTAGGGAGGAACGATCCACCGGTGAGGATAGTGGAGGTGCAGCAAGGCGAGGCGGAAGATAGGTGTGAAGATCGTTTGGATGTAGGAACCCGGGGGGGAATCGGGGTGATTCATGGAGGAGTGGGGATTGAGGCAACCCGCAAGGGGAGCCTGCAAACCATGTACCGAAGGGGGGTGGCCTCCACCTCCCAGGTCCCCCCACTAGAAGAAAAGATCACTTTCTCATCAGCAGACATGCCAGACTACGAGGATCCTTTCTGTGACGCCCTGGTGATCCAGACGGCGGTGGAAAATTATACAGTCTCGAGGATACTGGTGGATAACGGGAGCTCGGTAAATGTCATCTTCAAGAAGGCCTTTGACGAGATGAGGGTTGAATGGAAGAGGGTCTTGGCGTCGGATGGACCTCTGTTTGGGTTCTCCGGAGAGAGGAAAGAGGTAGAAGGAGGAGTAGGGTTACACGTAAGGTTGGGAGGCGTGTCGCGGAACTGTAGGTTCGTGATCGTGGACGCCCCAAGCAGCTACAATGCCATCTTTGGGCGCCCCCTCATCAGCGCCTTTCGCTGCGTCCCCTCCTCGTTCCATCAATGCCTCAAGTTCAACAATGGGGGGGGGGGGGGGGGGGGTGCAGGTCAGGGTAAGAGGGGACCCGAAGGTGGCAAGGCAATGTTACGTTACAGCAGTCAACACCATTTCGTGGATGGCAGAGGCAGAAGAGTTGGAGATAGAGATGGCGGCCCTGGAGGAGGTTGTTGAGGAAGAGGAGATGGTCCTAGAGGAGGCAAGAGGGATAGCAGGGAAGGAAGTCGGAGAAGGGGAGACTGAGAAGCTGCAAAGAGATGTGCAGGTGGTCCGGGTGGACGAGGAGCAGGAGAGCCCGGAAGGGGCGATGGAAGTAGGAGGGCAAGCGGCAGAAGAAGTCGAGGGAGAGGTCCCGAGGGGCGTAGGAGTCGAGCAGCAGCAGGAGGGCTGGGTAGAAGCAATGGAGGTTGAGGAGGAGGTAGAAGGGAGAGAGCTGGAGCTGGAGGAAGAGGCAAGGGCCGACTGGGAGCAGTCGCGGCTGGAGCCGGCCGAAGAAGTAGTGGAGATGGAGGTCTTCACCAACGCAGGACAAGTGCAAAGGGTGCAGGTCAGCGGGGGCTTGAGTCTTGAGGACCGGGAGCAGGTGCGGGCTTGCATTCAAAGCAACGTCGACATCTTCGCTTGGAGCGCGGCGGACATGCCGGGCATCGACGCCGACGTAGCCTGCCACCGCCTGAACTTGGACCCCCGCACGCGCCCCATTCGTCAGAAGATGAGAGCCATCGCCACCAAGCTGGAGGAGCCCATTCGCGAGGAGGTCAAGAAGCTCCTGGAGGCAAGCTTCATCTCAGAGATCCAGTATCCAGGCTGGATCTCCAATGTGGTAATGGTAAAGAAGGGAGGTGGTAAATGGAGAATGTGTATTGACTTTTCTTTGTTGAATAAATCATGCCCTAAGGATTGCTACCCCCTGCCTCGGATCGACGCGCTGGTTGATTCAGCCGTCGATTTTTCTGTCATGAGCTTTTTAGATGCTTTTTCAGGTTATCACCAGATCCGGATGCACCCTCCTGACACCAAGGATGTTTCCTTCATCACGAGGGAGGGATGCTTTAGTTACAAGATGATGCCCTTTGGGTTAAAGAACACAGGGGCTACCTATCAGCGCATGATGGATCGGGTCTTCCGGGACCAGAGGGGAAGAAACTTGGAGGTCTACGTCGACGACCTAATGATCAAAAGCAAGTGCATGGTTTCACACCTACAAGATCTGGAGGAAACATTCGCCACCCTGAGAAGGTTCAAAATGAGGCTGAACCCCTTGAAGTGTGTCTTCGGGGCCAGCCGCGGGAAGTTCCTCGGGCATCTTCTGACTCCGGCGGGGGTGGAGCCCAACCCGGACAAAGTCAAGGCCATCCTGGATTTGGAGTCACCTCGCGACGCCAA
This sequence comes from Platanthera guangdongensis, assembly GCA_039583875.1. NCBI lineage: Eukaryota > Viridiplantae > Streptophyta > Magnoliopsida > Asparagales > Orchidaceae > Platanthera > Platanthera guangdongensis. Next base: position 54,930,990 of record CM077162.1, on the reverse strand, counting down.
GGAGGTCCAGCGCTTGACAGGCAAGCTGGCTAGGCTAAGCAGGTTCCTCTCCAGGGCAGGAGACAAGTGTTCTTTATTCTTTAAAGTGCTGCGGGGAAATCAAAGGTTCGAATGGACAGCCGAGTGCGAAGAGGCCTTCCAAGGGCTAAAAAGACAACTCTCTCGGGCTCCTCTCCTTCAGAGCCCAAAGGAGGGAGAGGACCTGACCTTGTACCTCGGGGTAGGAGCAGAAGCGGTGAGCTCTGTCCTAGTGAGGGAAGAGGGAAAGAAGCAGCTGCCCATCTACTACGTCAGCCGGATATTGAGGAAAGCGGAGCTTCGCTACCCCATCCTGGAAAAGCTCGCTTATGCCTTGGTTATCTCGGCTAGAAAACTCCGGCCGTACTTTCAAGCGCATTCGATTAGGGTGGTGACCGACCACCCTCTTCGCAAGATCTTCGAAGGAGTGGAACACTCGGGGAGGCTGGCTAAGTGGTCCATTGAGCTAAGCGAGTTCGACATCTCCTTTGTCCCAAGGCTCTCCATCAAGGCACATGCAGTGACGGACTTTCTAGCAGACTACGTTGTTGAGGTCGAGGGGGGAGAGCAGCATTCGCGAGAAACATGGAAGTTGATGGTTGATGGGGCCTCAGGAAGGCACTCCCTAGGGGCAGGGGTGGTGTTAACAAGTCCCCAGGGGGTAACCATAGAGCAAGCGGTCATTCTACATTTCCCCGTGACCAACAATCAAGCGGAATATGAGGCCGTGATCGCCGGCCTCCGCCTGGCAAAGGAGCTGGAGATTCAAGATATGGAGGTTTTCACTGATTCAAAGGTAGTAGCATCGCAGATCCGGGGAGAATTTGAAGCTCGGGAGCCAACCCTCATTAGATACCTCTCTAAGATAAGGGTGATCATCGGAGGATTCCGGTCATTCTCAATTCAACATGTTCCAAGGGGAGAAAGTGTAGCCGCCGATCGACTAGCCAAGTTCGGACCTCGCGGGGGAGGGACCTTGGCGGAGCTATTCCGACCGGCTATCGAGGAAGGAGAGTTGATGCTGGTGGATCGGCAACCCTCGTGGGTGGATCCATTTGTGACCTTCCTGACCACCGGTGAACTGCCTGAGGAGACCAAGGTCGGGAGAAGCTTCAAGCGCAAAGCGGCTCACTACTTGATGATGGAGGGGGGTCTGCATCGTAAGATGTTGTCAGGGTTCCTAGCTAGATGTGTGACCGAAGAAGAGATCCCAAAGATATTAAGGGAGGTGCACTCGGGTGAGTGCGGCACTCACTCTGGAGGAAGGACGCTGGAGGCAAGGGTGGTCAGACAGGGGTACTTCTGGCCCACCCTAAGGAAGGATGCCATGGAATTTGCAAGGAGATGTCCAAAATGTCAGCTCCACGCCCCTTCAGCTCTTGGCAGCTCAGAAGCTCCGGAGTATCACGGCGCCGTGGCCGTTCGCTATCTGGGGAATGGACTTAGTTGGACCCTTTCCTCCGGCTAGTGGGCAGAGGAGGTTCCTCTTGGTCATGGTTGATTATTTCTCGAAGTGGCTAGAGGTTAAAGCCTTAGCCAAGGTCACCTCGCAGGTCATAAGAAATTTCGTCTAGGGGGAAATCATTTGTAGACATGGGTTGCCCCAAGCAATAGTGACCGATAACGGCCCCCAGTTTGCCAGCGAGGAGTTCATCAGCTTCTGCGCTCAACTGGGGATAGATCTCCGGTTCGCCTCCGTCCATCACCCTCGGAGTAACGGCCAAGTGGAGGCAGCAAACAAAATCATTGTAAACCTACTAAGAAAAAAGGTGGAGAACTTAAAGGGGAATTGGGTGGAGCAGCTCCCGTCGGTCCTGTGGGCACTACGAACGACTCCGAACAAGGCCACCGGTGAGACCCCCTTCAAGCTCTCTCATGGGTGTGAAGCCGTCCTACCAGTGGAGTTCGAGGTCCGGTCCCCGCGAGTCATAGCCGCGGGCGAAGGGGACGAGGCTTGGAGGATGGAGAATGAAGAGGGGCAGCGCCTCTCGTTAGATATGGTGGAGGAACTGCGAGACGTGGCAGCTATCAGGCAAGAAGAGATCAAGCGACGGATGGCCAAGCATTTTGATAAGCATGTCAGGGTCAAGCAGTTCGCTGAAGGGGATCTGGTGCTGAGAAAGGTTGACGCGGCAGGAAGGTCGGCTCCTGTGGGTAAGCTACACCCGAACTGGGAAGGTCCATACATTGTGAAGGAAGTCCTCGGAATGGGGGGATACTACCTCCAGGACGTGGAGGGAAGAGCCCTAAGCCACACTTGGAGTGGAGATGATCTAAAACGCTTCTACCCCTGAGGGGGGAAGGATGTAACCATGTATTTCAAAAATAAATTTATTATACTATATCAAGTGGCTTTTTCTTAACTGTTGCCGAGTTTTTCATAATATAACGTGATCATTCGTTTTGTAGCACCCCGAGCTCGGCTCGGCCCCAGGTAGACCCGCTGCGCAGGCTCTCATCTAGCTGGCAGGTCCGAAGGCTCGCCTGTGGGGGATAGGTTTGGTTGGTTTGAGATCTTCATCGGCACCCCGAGCTCGGCTCGGTCCCAGGTAGACCCGCTGCGAAGGCTCTCATCTAGCTGGCAGGTCCGAAGGCTCGCCTGTGGGGGATAGGTTTGGTTGGTTTGAGATCTTCATCGGCACCCGGAGCTCGGCTCGGCACCAGGTAGACCCGCTGCGCAGGCTCTCATCTAGCTGGCAGGTCCGAAGGCTCGCCTGTGGGGGATAAGTTTGGTTGGTTTGAGATCTTCATCGGCACCACGAGCTCGGCTCGGCCCCAGGTAGACCCGCTGCGCAGGCTCTCATCTAGCTGGCAGGTCCGAAGGCTCGCCTGTGGGGGATAGGTTTGGTTGGTTTGAGATCTTCATCGGCACCCCGAGCTCGGCTCGGCCCCAGGTAGACCCGCTGCGCAGGCTCTCATCTAGCTGGCAGGTCCGAAGGCTCGCCTGTGGGGGATAAGTTTGGTTGGTTTGAGATCTTCATCGGCACCCCGAGCTCGGCTCGGCCCCAGGTAGACCCGCTGCGCAGGATCTCATCTAGCTGGCAGGTCCGAAGGCTCGCCTGTGGGGGATAGGTTTGGTTGGTTTGAGATCTTCATCGGCACCCCGAGCTCGGCTCGGCCCCAGGTAGACCCGCTGCGCAGGCTCTCATCTAGCTAGCAGGTCCGAAGGCTCGCTTGTGGGGGACATGTTTGGTTGGTTTGAGATCTTCATCGGCACCCTGAGCTCGGCTCGGCCCCAGGTAGACCCACTGCGCAGGCTCTCATCTAGCTGGCAGGTCCGAAGGCTCGCCTGGGGGGGATATGTTTGGTTGGTTTGAGATCTTCATCGGCACCCCGAGCTCGGCTCGGCCCCAGGTAGACCCGCTGCGCAGGCTCTCATCCAGCTGGCAGGTCCGTAGGCTCGCCTGTGGGGGATAGGTTTGGTTTGATTGGCTTGGTTTGGACAAGGCATGAGGCGCATTGGGAATACAAAATGAAAAAGATAGGATAGGTCTCGGCAGGGATAAATCTCGGCAGGGAAGTCCCCGCCAAAGAGATCTCGCAGTGGGGGGGCTTTCGCCAAGGAGACTCAACATTCTCAAACAAATGGGCGGGATCGTTAGGCGACGGTCCTGAAGGGGCTCATGCAGGCTCAGGAGCACGGTTCCGTCCCAAGGGTGCGCGAGCCACGCTTCCGTCTGGCAGTTCGCAGCAGGTTCCCGCCTAAGGATTCGCGCAGGATCCCGCTGATCCATCTCTAGGGAAGGCTATCTTAAGACGACTAAGGGCCTCGACGGAAGCACGCGCAATTCACAATAACGGAGCGAGATATTTACATCAGGCGCATTCGCAATATCTACATCACGCGCAATTTGCAATAACGGAGCGAGATATTTACAAATAAAAACATTTGCATTAAATATATCAAAAGAACAAACTAGTAACGTCTCGCGTTTACATTAAGGCAGAAGAAAAAAGTAGAGGTGGAAAGAAAAAGAAGAGGGGACCCATCACGGAGACAAGCTGTACCCCTCCGAGCTCCCGCTTGAGCTCCCGCTGGAGCTCTCGCCGGAGCTCTCCCCGGAGGTCTTGCCACCCTCCGCAGGGGACTTCGGGACGTCCGAGGGTGGGGTATCAGGGGCGCCCGGGGGCTTTGGAATGGGCTCGAAGAGCCATGGAACAAGCTGTTGAGCAGTGATGTCTTTGCCCCTCCCGTCCCAGCAGTTGACGTCTCGCAGCGTCTTCAGCGTCAACTTCACTGTGGCTTGCGCATTCCCCTGGAGCAGCTTGTCGATGTCATAAGCCGAGTAATACTGGCTCTTCAATCTCTCGTCCAACGGAGGGGCTGCACTCGCCTCGAGGCGCGCGATCTGCTCCCGCAGGAGAACGTTGTCGTATCGGGCCTGGGACAGCTCCTCGCGAAGTGCGGCTTGGGCGGAATCCTGAGCGGCGGAAGGTTAGCATAAGAGAAGAGTTAGGGAGGCGAGAACAAGTGATTGTGAAAGGTCTCGCTTACCCCTTTCGCTTGGCGCGAGGATAACATTTGCTGAGCCTCGGCCAGCTCCTTGGCCAGAGAGGCCGCCTAAGCCACCGCATCGTCCCTGGCCTTGAACATGTCCTGGAAGTTACGGTCTATCATGATGCTCCGGCGGGCACACATGTGCGCAAGCTCCAGCCCACGCATCAGGGCGCGGGTGGAGTCATAGGCCAGCAGCCGGGTCGACATCCTGTCGTAGACGCTAGCGTCCTCCCGGCTGTAGAGGTAATAACCTAGGGCGAAAGCCTCGCTGGTGACCTTGTCCCGCTCTGCCCAGCTTGGCAGGAGGGACGAGATCGAGACCTTGTTGGCATCGGGATCCCACTGAAGCAGTGACTTGTTTTCCGCGTCCAGGCACCTCATGCCGAGACCGAAGTTGCGATGACCTCGCGGCACCTCTTCAGACAGGGCCTGGCCGGAGGTCCCGGCGGCGGCACCCTCGCTCTCTGCGGCACCAGGGGCCTGAGGGTTCTCGGCAGGGGTCTCGGGACCGCCCCTGGAGGCGGCAATCTTGCTAACGGTCTGCAAGACCTCCTCAAAGGAGCGGCCTGCGGGGAGAGGTTGGGTGGGCGGCACCACAACAGCCTTGCCCTTCTCGGTATCCGTCGTCTTGGGTCTCTTAATTGATTGAGGCGCGGGGGCACCGGGCTTTCGCTTCGCGGCACCGCTTGAAGGAGGAGGACCCGACTCTTTTCGGCAGGCTTGAGCTGCAGCTTTTGCAAGAGCCAGCGGGTCCTTAGGAGGTTGACTCCCTCCGGCGCGAGCCTCGTCGAAGGGCTGGCGTAGGGGGATCTCGCGCTCTCCTGCGAAAATAATGACAATAAGTCCCGACCTTGGAAGACAAGTAAAAGACAGACAAAGGCGAGACCCTACCTTCTCCCGGTAGTACAGGGGAGAGAGAATCGACGTCTCACCGGAGGTAGAGGACGTCAAAGTCCTTGGTTCCGAAGAACTCAAGGAGGGCACTCTCGCGCGAGCCCAAGGAGGGAGGCTTATAGGCGGCATCCTCGTATTGGATGGGGGCAAGGGGTACGTTCCCGAAGTCGCCGGAAACGTAGATGAACCTCTCGCCCCAGTGATGATGCTTGTTGGCGAGACCGATCGTCTTCAGCAGTTGCCCGGAGAAGAACACCACGCCTCCTTTCGCGCGGAAAGTAAATAGCTTGCGGAAGATCGGCAAGCTAAACTCGATCCTCTCGGACCGCATATAACATATGAATGCCATAAGAATCGCCACTGAGTTAGGGTTCAGTTGCGCGGGAACCACCCCGTAATATCGGAGGGCCTGCCGCATCTCAGGCCACAGCGGGAGGCGGAAGCCCACCTCGAAGTGTTCGATAGGGATGGCGAGATCCCCCTCCCCCGCGGAGTTTACCTTGTCGTGATTACCCGGGTTCCGCGCGGTGAACTCGGCGGGAACATGTTGAGCCTTGATCAGGTTGAACTCATCCACGGAAAGGGTGCAGGAAGGGAAAAGATGCTTTTGGAAAGCTTCCGCGCAATTGGATCGTCCTTCACTTCCGCCCGGCATCACGAAAAAGTTTGAAGGCGAGATCTACGAGAAGAGGGCGAGAGCGAGAACGGCGCGAGAACGGAAGTAGAAGGCGGAGACGGGCGAGAGCTTTGGAGAAACCGCGAGAGCAACAGGAGAGGAGAGAGACTGGAATCGGAGAAATGAATGTGGTAGGTGAGCCTCCTATTTATAGAAAATCATGGTAATGATGGCTGTTTTCAGAAAGGCGGCGGGGGTACAGCCGGCGCGTCCTAGGTCAGCGGCGCTTCGTTTTTCCCGCCCGAGTCTGACAGTGACCGATTGACTAAGTGACTAGCGCAAACGTTGCGAGAGGTCATGCGACGGGCAAGGTAGGCAGAAACAAGGTGGCTCTCCCCACCCAAGGACCCGGGAAAATAACTCATACGTATACAAAAATATTAAAACCGAGTTATCGCTCTCGCTCAGCGAGAACGGGATAAAATAATAAGCGATAAAGTGCAGAATCATTAGTTATAACTCTTTGCAAGTAAACAAGGGTACATCAGAGAGGGGAAGGCCTGGGGTAGAGGAGGGGAGGTCTCACGCTTCAGTATGGCTCCCAGCGCCATTTTCCTTGCTCCCACCGCCATTTTCCTCGGTCCTGCAGCTTGGTCCGGTGCGGCGCCTGCGGGTTGAAGTAGGACGACAGGACACTGCATCCCAGGTCAACCCGGCGGGACAGATCACGGATGCGCTCGAGGCACCTCTCTGGTGATGATCCAGCGGTAGCTCCCCCCGGCCGATCCATCTCGCCGATAAGGTAATCCCGCTCCAGGGTCTCTAGCCTCTTCTCCACTGATAGGCGGAACTCTTGGGCCGCAAGGTCGCGGACCCGTTCTCGCCGGATGAGCTTCGACAGAACGGCGGCGACCTTCTTCCCCCGTCTTTTCGCGCTCCCGGCGCCCGTCAGGATCTCCTCCATCTCGTCAGACGAAGGGAAGGGAGAGCTCTCGCCATCTTCTCCCTCTCTTTCTTCTTCTTCTTCTTCTTCTTCCTCTACCTCAGCGCCAAGCCGCGAGCCCATGTCCCCTGTCAAAAGAATCCCCATTTTAGCGGGAGCTAAAGGATAGCCGCGATAAAGTTTCCGTATACCTTCAGAGTGACGAGGCCCCCCGGTCGACGGCAGGCGAGAAGGCCCAGCCCCCCCTCAGCTCCAAAGAGGAGGTGGATTGGCTTTCCTTTTCCGGGGGGGGGGGGGGGGTAAACTTTGTGAATGGTGATCCCGGCTTGGTCAGGAGCGGGGGAGTGGGTCTCCTCTCCCGTGGGAGGGCTAGCGTCTAACAAAGGCACGGAGATCTCGGCAGTATTTCCTCCCGCCGGTAGGGAGGAATCAACCGCATGGGCAGACTGATTCGCAGCTCTCGCCCCGCTCTCCCGGGTGGCGAGATCTGGAGGTGCGGAAACCGACGCTGCGGGAAATCAGGTCAGCACCTAAAAATTTAAGTTGAGGGCGAGAGGGGAACCGTTACCTGCGATGTTCGGGTCAGGTGGAGGGGCCGCCTCTGGAACCCGCGGTTGATCATCGTGACGGCTAGAGGGTGGATCCAAGGGTTCTCGCGGGGACGCGGCAGCGTCGGGAACCGTCTCCTGCGAAAGGTATTACGTTAAACAACTGGACAACTGGTTTTTAGTAATTGGTATATCGAGCTTACCTTCCGCGGGGAGGGGCCGTCCGCGCGACTAGGGGTCGGGGTGGGCGGGCTCCTGTTCTCGCGGGACAGGTCCCGCTGCACCACCTTCGCCTTCTTCTTCTTCTTCTTAGGCAGAGAAGGCTCAGCAACCGACGATTGTCTCGCTAGCCATGGAGCAACCAGGGCGCTATTAGCCCTGGCTCGCGCCTGTGCCGTGTTAATGCGGTCCTGCAGATCCTGCTGGAGCGGTTTGTCGGAGCGCTTGGAAGGCATAGCGAGAGGAGGCGAGAGCTCAAGGGGAGAATGACGGCTCGAGGGAAGTATTATGGCCGTGTATCGGCACACATATTTATAGGCACCGTACGGCCCACCGAAAGATTCCCTGATGTTGACACGTGCTCAGCGAATATTTTGGGTTGGACATGTCTTTTCGAGCGCGATGCTAGCTCAAAAAGAGCGGGGATTGTGTACAACCCCATATTCGCTGAGCCAGACAAGGAGGCACAATGGTCGCAGTTGGGTTAGCCGAAGTGTTCCCGCCTTAAGGAAGATCTCGCCCAAAGAAGGCGGGAACGATTGCGCCTGATCGTTGAACGAGGAACCATAGGCCAAGATCGTCGAGCGCGGCCTGCGCGGAAGCGCTTGCGCCCGGGCCAAGCTCCTATCTCAAAGAGTTCTCACCTACGCGGCGAGAACGTTCGCGCCATGCCCCGGGCAGAAGGGTCTCGGCACAGCTCTCGCCGAGTGGGGCCCAGGGCCTTAGGAAGAATGTCCTAATTGCCCTCAGGAGAAATTACTTCAGTACCCTCAGAAAAACAGCGGGACTCGGCTATTGGCAGACCAACTAGGGGCTTTTCAGTAAATTCAGGACAACAAAATGCTATAAATAGACCCATAAGGGCTCCTTAGAAGGCAAGCTATCATTGTCTCCCAAAATTTCAGTGCTTTCTGAGGAGCTCCTAGCCCAGCTTTGGCTTTGGAGGGGAAGCTCTCAGAGATCTTCCGGGTGTGAGGTGGGACCTCCCTGCTGAGGCTATTGGGTCAGTCTTAGGTCCCTGGAATCCAGTCAAGGGTGGAGACTTGAGAGAAGTAGGTTTTGGCTGCACCCCTTTTTCTTCGAACTTCAGTTGAGGTCATATTTGGCTTCAACAGGTAGTGTGGTAAATATCTCCTTTTGTTCCATTATGTTCTTCGATCTAGTGAAACAATATTCTCTACTGCTTGTATCTTTATACTGTCCCCATAAATCTTGCGTTCTTTTGTGTTGTTTGTTTATCGCCTTTGCTTGATTTCGTAACAGAATCAAAAAAATGTTCTTTTGCAATGTTGTTGAGCTTCATAGTCACTGTGGTATGTTTGCTTGCACTATTGTTCAGGTGGACCTTTAGAACATTGGGAGCATCGACCCATTTCTCTATTATGCGCACCTTGAAGTCAACGTGGGAGATGAAGTTGCCCTCTATTTATCGCATCGTACATAATCTTTCCTATATAGAAATAAAAGTACTCAAATGTTTTCAAATTTTTAGTAACCGTTAGGTGAATTTGGGCCCCTAACAGCATGTTTGCAATGGTGGAGGCGGTCCTACACACAGTGGTAAGGAACCGTTGTTCGTGAACACCCAATCTCACATAAGAAATTTCATCATTTTTATGTTCAGAATTAATTTTTTTTCTTAATGGCGGTCGTAAACCATGTCATGCCAAACATATATTATATGATAGCGGTGTTTTTGTCTAAACTCATTGGAGTAAAAACGTAGTGTCAAACGAACCCTAAGACTACTTAACCCATAAATCTTTATTTATATTGATTTCTTATAGTTGTACACTCGCCATAATATTGAATTATTAGATACAGGTTGTGTCTACTATTCCATTTCATGATGAATTTTTTTAAATAATCGACATTAAAGTGAACTTAAAAATCAATGTGCGGAGAGTAAAATCAATCGATTATAGGTGGAGGATCTTGGGATTATATCAATTCCATTTGGCCCGACATTTTTGCCCTTGTGAGTTAAGACAAAAACCTTATCTTCATAAAATATATATTTGGCATGACAAGAGTTACAATCACTACCAAGAAAAAAGAACTAATTCTGAACATAAAAGTGGATGGAGTTCCTTAGGTGAGGTTGGATGTTCATGAACAACGGTTTAGAACCACCGCATTCATGACCGCCGCCGCTGTGCTAAACCAACCCAAAATATAATACATGATTATGCTAATTTCTTTATCATCAGTTTCCTTTTCAATTTACCAATAAGAACTAGAATCTGGTAATTAAACTAACAAGCAAAACTTCTTTTCAATTTCTTTTGTGCACTTTCAGGAGATGGATGCTGCTGATTTCAATGACATGGCATCCAGAAGTTGGCAGTTTGGTGTGGTGAGTTTACTTAAAATGCACTTCTTTGTACTATTAACTAGTTTCCATAGTTGAACATTTTAGAAAGTTTGTCTGCCAACATGGACCGAGAACAAATATTACTTTTGATTACTTTATATTATTTAGCATTTTGTTTAAAAATGATTCAAGAAATATTAAGAGATTGGATCATATATGTGTAAATGTTTTGAAATGTGTTAACTAGGTTCCTTATTTTCTTACAGTTTCACGTTGATTCCTTGCAGGGGCGGACCCATGTACGGGCAATCGGGCACGTGCTTGGGTCATATTTTTCGCGAATTTTTACAGAGGTGTGTGGGTGCTTCGCGAATTTCTTCAGGCGGTTCGTTTCCTTGGCGCAGAGGTGGGCCGCGTTCCCTAGAAATGCATTTCAAACCCTTCTCCTAATCTCGTCTCATTCCTGCAATCCTGTGACGAGAACCTTGCGATTTTTGAAGCTGCCTGCTTGCGATTATGAGAACCTGTGATTCCAACGCCATCGTTGCAGGCCTGCGACTCTGCAAGCCCTACTGGAATATTTGATATGTGGTTTTAAACTGTTTTGATTTAAATTTTTGTGGCGCAAATGATTAATTCATATAGTTACCAGTAGTTAATATTTGGTGCTTCATTTTCAACTTTCGGAATTACTGTGTTATAGCAGACACCATAAAAAGAATCACAAGACTGCCTACCATTTGTTCAATATCCACCTCCTCCATGCATGAAAGGTGACTCTGGGAGGAACCTGCACATCATTGGTCAGAGCAATCTACTAAATCTCTCACATTTGACCGCAACAGCCCTTCAAACTCTTCTGGTTCTCTTCACCCTGGCATTCATGAACAAGTGAAATAATCTATGTTATTACTTTGTATTGAGGGGTTTGCGCTATCTCCCACCCTCTTTTAAGTGTTAATGAAATAATCTGTATTGAACAATCTCCTTGTTGCAATTAAGTTTGTTTATTATTGTATTTGAATGTGCAAATATGAATTTTGGTGAATTGCAAATGAAATAATTTTATGATATTTTGTAAAAAAATGCACAAAGTTTAGTGACAAAATTTCATTATTGTTTCATCTGTTTAGTGACCAAATATTCCATCTCTAAAAATACATATAATGACATAATTAGTTTGGTCACTAAAATTATTTGATTTTAGTGACATGAATACTTTGGTCGCTAAAAGAACTTTTAGTGACCAAATTAATCTGATCTCTAAATTCTTTCTTAGTGGCTGAGTTATTGTAGTCGCTAAATATGTATAAATAGCGATGAAATTGATTTGTTGCTAAAAATATTTAGTGACGCCATTATTCATCACTCAAAATTATTTTAGTGATCGTTTTATTTTAATCACTGAAATTTTTAGTTGCTGAAATGGTTTGATCACTAAACATGCACATCTAGTGACAAATATTTTTGTCACTAAAGGAAATTAGTGACGTGAATACTTCGTTACTAAAAGTGGTTTTAGTGACCATTCTATTTCTGTCACTAGAATTTTTTTAGTGACCAAAATACTTCAGACACTAAAAACCCTTTTAGTGACAAAATGTTTTTTGCCACTGTAAACATTTAGTGGCGGGCCTTTTGTGACCACTTTGTGACGAGTTGAATTTGGTCACTAAATGTCTTTAGTGACCACAATTCAATATTTAGTGACGGATTACTTTGTCACTAAAAGTCAATTTTCTAGTAGGTGAATGTTACATTAATTTTGGGCTTTAGGCTTGCATTTCTGTTCTGGGATTCTTTGTATGAGAGTCAGATAGTTGCTAAAATTGATTTTGTGTTTGGTTGCTGCTTCCGTAAGAGATGCTGAACAATTACCTTGAAACTTTGTATTGATGTTCATAGGTTTGATTCCGTACGAGAATTGATACTAGCTGCTTTCTTACTAGTGTAAAGATAGTTGTGAGTGAATACTAGGCGTGTTGTGAGTTTGGAGATAGAAAACGTGTGTTTGCTATTTTGGCTTCTGTGAATAGTGTCTTATAGCTTGAGATTTCATTGATCCACCATGAGTGATTGAGATTTCGTTGATCCACCATGAGTGATTGAGATTTCGTGGATCTTAAGTGTGAGAGAGAGTAAATTTTAGGTTATTAGTCTGTGGCATCCTTACATTGTTGAGTGATTCTGTAGAACCACCTCGTGTGAGAGAGTGATTTATTCCATGATGCCCGAGTGCAATAGTGGACGAACTCAGAGCGAGGGATTGAGGGTGATGAGGAATTCCTCTCGTGATCGTCGTTGACTTCGATTGCGAAAAAATGCCTCTTTTCATGGGTAACTTGTTTCTTTTTTCTCCTTTGTGTGTGTTTATATACTTTCTTGTAGGACAATAGATTCATTGTTAAGTTTTCGCCCGAATATTTTCAGTGAACGCTACGTTGAAAACTCTAAATGGAAACATATTTGGATTTCATGATTTCTGTTTTGCTACGATAAGGGGAACATAACTAAAGTTACAACTTCTTTTCCCAGATTTAGAATTGAACTATTATTTTAAGAAAATCTATTTTTTAACAAAATAGTTTTTTTGTGCTTTACAAAAAACAAACAATACTTAATTTCATAAAGTTTGCATAATGCCAGCTCAAATTATTTATTTTGCAAAAAAAATCATTATTTATTGCACGCATTTTAGGGTTTCCTAGAAAAATAGCTGACATGTGCGCAAACCCTACGCGGCGTCCTGCATCAATTTAACAACAGAGGGAGGTTCTAAAATTTTTCTAAGTTTCGGAATCTGCCCTGCGTAGAATAGGGAACCATGCATTATATTTTAAATTTTTTTTTAAAAAAAGTTTTTAGCATAATCATGCATCTGCATTTTACTTGTTTGTTTGCATGCATCTCCGTACGTAGTGATAGGTTAGTGAGTATATGAGTTCACAACACCACAATTCACCCCATAAACACCCTCACGAGGTAAACTCAGAGATACATCGAGTTGAATATGGTCAACCAAGTCATGGAAATGAAGGGAATTAACCAACCCCATGGTTTCTACCTTTTGCCCACCAAATGACAACAATAATTGAGAGCGTCTACCAAGTTAGAGAAGGATTTGAAAACCTTAGTGTTATGATGATTAGTTTAGAAGTACCCCCTCGAGCGTCAATGCCACCTCTAATTTGAGATGAGCATTCTATCCGTCCACGTCATGAAGACCAACCATACTACGTCGAAAGACCTACATTTAGGAGGAACCCTCTTTTTGAGGAAGAGGTTAGTAATCCCATAGATAGGTTTGAATTTGAGTACGACCAGGGTAGGAATTTTCCTGAACCCCAACGAGAACCTTTCCTAGGTACATGAGATCATTATCAGGAGAGACCCTATAATGGTGTAGCTAGAGAAGAGCGTCCGCGAGACCATCGTTGGGCTATACTGGCCATGCATCGTGATGATCGTCCTAGAGATTGACACCGACCACTACCCCAGTGGAATCGAGACAATTGTGATCCTTATGATGATGATTTCGACTATCCTCCCCGGGATAGGTGAATCGATCTCACACGAGTTATGAAACTAGATCCACTACTTTATGATGGTTCTATGGAGCCCAAGATCTTTTCAGACTGGGTTATAGACATAGAGACCTACTTTGAGTGGTATCGTATGACGGAGGACCAAAAGATTCAGTTCGCCAAAATGAGATTATCTGGGAGAACAAAAATCTTTTGGATAGGTGAAGAGCGTAGTCTAGAGAGCAGTACATTCCCCAGCACTATCAGACCCATCTACGAAGCGAGTTGACATCACTACGTCAAGGGTCCAAATCAATATCATACTACCTTGCTGAGATGAAGGACCTTATGATTAGATGCAATGTGGTAGAATATCTACGTGACACCTTATCTAAATTTAAATGTGGACTACGACCCGAGATTCGTGATGAGTTGATTCGATATGACCACTATTCCCTAACAGAGACTATATTTATCTGCATTGATATCAATGAGCACCAAAAGAGAACCTCCCGGTTCAAATCTCAACCTAAAGCAAATATTCCTTATAAAAGAAGAACCAAAAGGTAAGGAGAATGGATCGAAACCTACTTTTACCTATACGAGAGATCAAAAAGGGAAATCCCCCGTGGGAACTGTGACCCCTTCATAGATCTGATGTTATGAGTGCCAACAGATGGGCCACATATCTAGGGATTGTCCAAGAAGGAAAGATACGTTAGTAATTCATGTGGTGACTGAAGAGGATGAGCTTGTAGATGAGGCTGGAGTCAAGAAGGACTCGCATGTTTTGAACGATGAAGTGTATGGTATGCTTAGTGATGAGGAGATAGATCCGAACATTCTAGTGGTGAGATGCATGTTATCTACACCCTAAGAATCCACTGATTATTGTCGGATGAACATCTTCCAGGCCTACTTTAAGGATGGAGAGAAAGTGTGTCGTTTAGTAGTAGATAGCGGGAGTTGTATGAATGTGATAGCTAAGACAGCTTTATCCTGCATGAGACTCACTGCTGAGCCTCACCCATCCCCATTTCAGGTAGCTTGGGTCATCAAGACTACATTACCAGTTATTAGAAGATATTTAGTGCCCATCACTATCGGTATGTATTTTGATAAGATTTGGTGTGACGTTATGCATATGGATGTGTGCCACGTATTACTTGGGCGACCTTGATTGTATGACTGAAATGTCCACATACATGGCAGGTCTAACACTTGTTCCTTTCTATTGAACGGAAAGAGAGTAATGTTGAACCCGATGCGACCCACAACACCAACATCCCACACGAGTAGTAGTGCGAAAGAATCACTTCCTCCCATTAAAAGAAAGAAGACTCTTAGCATTATACAAGGCACTGAGTTCAGTTGTGAGAGTTTTTATGGTGGCTTATATTACCCATTATGGCCTATTCGATGGAACGAAATTGGCTTTTAAATATTTGCTTTGGCCAAAGCCAATTCCGTTTGGTGTGTTCGGCGGGTTGGAATCGGCCAAGAATCGGCTTTTGAAGTAAATCCACCAGTTTTCATTATAACCTAACAATCGTGTTCCTCAATTCTTACCCCCCCCCCCCCCCCCCGACGCCGGTATCGCACGATTTTTAGGTCCTCTTATGCCCGACGCCATATTTTTCCTCGTCAAGCCTCCTAAACCACTCTCTCTGCCGTAGCTATAACCCCTCCTCCTTCTCCTCCTCTTCTCTTCATCCTCTGCTTCTTCCCGAGCCCCTTCTTCCTCCTCGACCTCACTTCTTCTTCTTCTTCCTCCTCCTCCTCCTCACTTCTTCTTCCTCCTCCTTTCTTCTTCTTCTTCCTGCCGAGCTCCTTCAATGGCCGCCCCTTCTTCTTCCTCCTCTACTTCACTTCTTCTTCTTCCTCCTCCTCCTCCTCCTCCTTTCTTCTTCTTATTCCTCCTGAGCTCCGTCAATGGCCGCCCCTTCTTATTCCTCCTACTCACTTCTTCTTCTTCCTCCACCTCCTCACTTCTTCTTCCTCCTCCTCCTTTACAATATCTTGCTTTGATTATAGTAGATTAATGATATATGCCGCTTTCAACTTTACAACATCTTGCTTTGATTCCATCTCTATGTACAGTATACCTTTAAATCTAATTTTGTTTGTTCTTTGGTATATGGGAGAAACATACTCCAGGACAAATGGATGAAGAGGCAAGGAAATTAAATCAACTAACTAGCTCAATTTTGATCCCATTTATTCAATGTTAGATTCAAACTAACTAGTTCTATGATTACGTAGACGTTATCAGCCCAATCCAATCCACACAAGAGTGGACCAATTTTAGAGACATGCTAGTTATGAACATGTTTGATGAATATCAAAATATGCTTTAAAAACATTATGTATAATTTAAGTGCTATAATATTAGCTTGTTTGCTTCTATGTTTGGATTGGAATGTAATTTTACTTTGTGCTATCTTAGTGTGCTTATATTTTTAATAATCTAGTGCACTTAAACTTTTGTTTGTGTGCAGCCATGCATGTGTCCTATCGTAGTTTGCTTGCGCACTATCTTAATTTGCTTAGTTTTCAACAGATAAGAACATGGATAAGAGCTCAGCAAAGGTGGGTGGTAGGACTGAGCGAACCTACATGCACTGGACCTCAGAAATGGACATTACTCTTTCTAATCCATTGTTGGAGCAACATAATTTGGGGCATAAAATCCCAAATGGTTGGAAAAGTGTTGCTTTTACAACAGCTATTATAGTGCTTAAAGACATTTGCGGTGTAGAAATGAGCAAGGAGAAGCTAATGACACGCCTGAAAACTTGGAACAATTATTACGTAGAAGTCAGCGCAATGCAAGACACCAGCGGCTTTGGTTGGGATTGGTAAAGAAACATGGTGAAGGTGGATAGTGAGGAGGTGTGAGCTAACTACGTGAAGGTATATATTTTAATTACATTAGTTGCATTTGTTTATTATAATTCTAAATACATTATAACAATACAGGCTCACCCGTCTGTCAAGCATTATGAAAGTGCAAGTTAGATCTGATATACTCTAGAGGGGGGGTGAATAGAGTATGGTGCTTGCTAAAAACGTTTTACAACTCTTGTTGTATTCCTAAGTGAACAGGGAAGCAAATGAACTACAACAACTATCTAATCAAAAAGCAATCACAAAACACAGCCAGAAAACAAAAGAAAATAAGCAACCAAAAGACACAAGGAGCTATAATGGTTCCCCAATCAATCTGGGTACATCCACTCTTCTACCACCCTAGGTAGGAATCCACTGCAGGATGAGTTGATCAGGTGTCCTGGGCACCAACGAGCTTTTGATAAGGTGCTCAAAAACCAAACCAGATTTTTTGATCAGGTGTCTTGCCACCACTGAGTTTTGACAAGGTCTTAGAAACCAACACAAACTTTTGAAGGGAGTTTGATAAACCCTTTACAGCAGAGAGAGAGAGAGGGATGAGATGATCTTCTCTGTCAACAATCAGAGAGAAGATAGTGGATGTTGTCAAAGCTCCCCCTGAGTTCTTGAGTTGTTCAGGAAGTGAAGCTTTATAGTAGGGTGATAGGCCTTCAGAAGATTTGATCTCCAGCAAAAGATGATTCCAGCAGCAGCTGAAATGTGTGGTGTCTGGAGTCTTGAATGATAATGGCCTTTGAACACTAAAATCAGAAAGGGATCTAGAAATTTCAGTAAGTTGATCTCCTTTTGTGATGTGTGTTCTTGTATGAATTCTAAGAGTGAGAATATCTGCAACTCTTTTTTTTTTCTATTGTTCTGATAGATGTTGTTATTGTTGATGATGTCTAGCAGAAATTAAAACAATTGATCTTTTATTCCTCAGATCTGAATAGAATATTTTTCTGTCCAAGATAGCCGTTAGCCTGTCATAAATGACTTCCTTAACTGCATTTTGTCTTATGGAGGAAAGTCCAATAAAACATTCCTTTGAAAATCCCTTGAAACTTGCTCCAGATTAATTGAAAACGGCTACAAGATCCTTGACATAAATGCTGAGAATAATTCAATAACTGTCTGAATTTGAATCTTGAAAAACTTCGATCTCTCCAGAAAAACGTCGACCTGAGCTCAACTATCGTTGAACTGAGCTCAGAGACTGGACTTAGACTGAAGCAGAAAGCGTCGATCTGAGCTCAACTATCGTCGAACTGAGCTCAGAGATAGGGAAATAAACTAGAGACAAGAACGTCGATCTGAGCTCGAAGATTGTCGAATGGAGTTTGACGACTCGTTGAAGTTGAGCTCAGAGATCGTCGAATGGAGTTCGACGATTCGTCGAAGTGAGCTCAGCGATCGTCGAATGGAGTTCGACGATTCGTCGTCCCGAGCTCGACGAAATGACTTAGTCTCCAGAACTGAAATATCTGGTCTTGATGGCAGCTTCCAAACCTAAATACTAACCCTTAGACTCAGTTCTAATTGACCTTTAGATCTATACAAGGAGGTCAAAACAGATTTCCTAAAAGACATAATGATCCTTGCCCAAATCAATAATAGGGTGTTCCAACACATTATAAGGACAAAGTATCATCAACTGGTCTGATTTAGCAGCGCTCTACGACACTGATAGAGCAACTGGCAGTCATGCCGCAACCGCAACAGAGATGTCAAGGGAGGTAGATGCGGAGTCTATGGAAGAGAAACCAGCTAATACTCAAGAGCACACTAGAGTGGAGGGAAAAGGAAGGAGTAGAAGGAGGAGAAAGCGAGCGGTAGGAGTTGATGCAGTAGCGGTGGCCATAGAGAAATTGGCCGACTCTGTAGAGAAAGCAGCGGGGACCAAGTCATCTACCAATGTTGATGACATTTATGTAACACTAACGAAGATGACAGATTTATACCAACATGATTTCCTCAAGGCGACTGACATACTGTGTCATGATAGTGTCAACGTGATATATTCATGAGGTTACCTGAAGACATGAAGGACACATGGTTGTAATGCCCCTAATTTTCTGGTAATTATTTAATTCTCGTAGTGACGTCATAATGACGTAAGGGCGTTACGATACCGTGAGTTGACGGCGAAGTGTCATTGATGCGTTTTCTCGTCCGTTAGGTCGAGAGGACCAGATTTTGCAATATGCTTCGAAATTGGAAAATTTTATGTTAGTAAATTAGAGTATTTAATTTCTGACTTGGCCGTCAAGTTTCGTCACGATTCGATCATTTTTGGAACCTCGGCGAATTTTTGAAGATTCATAGTTTTTCTCGTCGTTGTAAACTTGGGAAATTTATATCTTGAGTTCGGCTCATCGGATTTTGACTCCGACTTTCCCGTTGGATTCGTAGCGTCAGTGTTCGCCTACGGTGCGAATTTCGTTTAATTCGACGCGCGTTTGGGCCTCCGTTTGAACTCATATTCTCCTTGGTCATAAATTCAAATATAATTATTATAATATTAAAGCACTATTCAAAAATGAAAAGAACTATTCATCCCTAAAGTTTGATCAAGAATAGATTTGCAAATTCCACTATTCATGAGGACAAAATTCTACTGTTCATCCATTCTTTTCTCTCGTGAAATCCATTCTGCTTCTCGAGAAATCCATTCTTCTTCTCGTGAAATTCACTGTTCATCTTCCGTGTTCTCGGGAAATCCTGTGCAGGCCGACCCCCTTTCTCAAGAAACCCATATCTTGTTCTCAGGAAACCCGGCCAGCCCGCCAGCCTATTTCCGCGAAGCCACTCCCTTCTTTTTATAAGTTATATTATTATGTAATAATTAATATTAATATTAATATTAATATTAATATTATTATTATTATTATTATTATAACTTTATAAGGATGAACATCTCCTTCTTCCTCATTTAGCCGAGAGCCGAAACAGAGAGCGTGAGTGCGGAAGATTTTTGCCGTTCGCGAAACTTCGGATCGCTGCCGACGGAGCTCCGGTGGTCGAAATCTCAAACCGAGTATAGATCCGGAAAGCTCTCGACGAGATCTACGCGTACGTGGTGAGTATTTCTCGTTTCATGAAACTTTTGTGTTAGGGTTTTCAGCCCTAACCTCCATTTTGACTGCTCTTTTGTAGATTTTTCTTCCCCATGCTTCCGTTTGGGTTGATCCGCGATGTGGGGCATTTTCAGAGGCTTTTTTTCGACCAAGTTTGAGGCAAGTGGTGCTCACTTGCATTTCCTTTATTGTTCTCACCTCCGATTGGAGAGTTAATCGTAATTATTGTTTGGGAAATATGCTCACATGTTTCGTTGGCCGTCTTCGTCTAGAGATTTGCGTGTGCCGCCTCGTGAGTAGATTTTATTATCGTGGTAAGCTCATCGAAAATCTTGTCGCTCTCCGTCGTGTTGTATGTGCGTCATTTCCCTTGCTAGTTGTGTTGTTTGGATTGTCTCGTCATATTGACCAAATAAATCATTTGTTCGTCGTAAGTTCCACAATTATTGACCAATGTTACATATATACCGCTTGACTTGAAAATCATTGTTGTGAAGGCCTCAGTGTTTTGCTAGGCTATTTGTGTCGCAGCGTCGGCCACGTGTTAGGATCTGGGTTAAGTTCGTCTTGAAACTGCATAAATTAGAAATATGATATGTGTTAATTGTTAATATTGGTGGGGTTGTGCGCGTCATGGCTTATACCCCCGACACAGTGCCCTTTTTTATGGTGGATCTTGCACCCGAGGCTTGTTTTGGACTGATGGTTTGGTTGGACTTTGAGCCTCCACATCAGCGCTATGTTGCCCGGTGTTTTGATGCCCCATTGAGCTGATCAGTCTCTTTTAAATTTGACTATTAATATATAATATAATGGTATAAACATACAATTCGTATGATCTGGACATTGAGAGCTTTTGGTTTACTGTTTAGATAGTATTTTTGTCTGATACTGTTGATTAGTACAAGACTTGTATTTGATTGTTTGTTCGGCTGTTTCCCTTCTACTGGAAGGTTTGTTGTGCTTACTAGTTCCTTTTTGCACCACTTGTATCTGTAAATGTTTGTTTTAGGATCGAGAGTGACCTAGAGGGGGGGGGGGGGGTGATTAAATCCAATTTAAATCTTGACAACTTTTTGGATTCTGAGTTTTACTTTTCTTGGTTTATTACCCCAATTAGATGAAACAAGAAAACTATTTAGCAATTAAAACATTCACAACACAGCAATCACAGTACAATGCACATAGTTTTATAGTAGTTTCCCAATTTATGGGTACATCCACTTTCCCCTTTCGCCTATCTAGCAATGAACTAGATTCGGTCAAACTCCTTCTTCTTTCTTTACTCAGATCCTCAGATATTATAGCTCAGAGCCCAGCTGGCTCCTATAACTCAGACTATACAAGTCTTACCACTCAGTTCACCAAGATCCTACGCCTCACGTTGTTCCCAAGAACTCTACCTCAGAATGTATCCACACACCTACTCCTCAGACAAATCCTGCCCTACACCTCAAATCATACAGTTCCTACAACTCAGAGAAATACCCACTTCTCCTACCTCAGGCAATTCCGTTAGGTCGAGAGGACCAGATTTTGGAATATGCTTCGAAATTGGAAAATTGTATGTTAGGAAATTAGAGTATTTAATTTCTGACTTGGCCGTCAAGTTTCGTCACGATTCGATCATTTTTGGAACCTCGGTGAATTTTTGAAGATTCATAGTTTTTCTCGTCGTTGTAAACTTGGGAAATTTATATCTTGAGTTCGGCTCATCGGATTTTGACTCCGACTTTCCCGTTGGATTCGTAGCGTCAGTGTTCGCCTCCGGTGCGAATTTCGTTTAATTCGACACGCGTTTGGGCCTCCGTTTGAACTCATTCTCCTTGGTCATAAATTCAAATATAATTATTATAATATTAAAACACTATTCAAAAATGAAAAGAACTATTCATCCCTAAAGTTTGATCAAGAATAGATTTGCAAATTCCACTATTCATGAGGACAAAATTCTACTGTTCATCCATTCTTTTCTCTCGTGAAATCCATTCTGCTTCTCGAGAAATCCATTCTTCTTCTCATGAAATTCACTGTTCATCTTCCGTGTTCTCGGGAAATCCTGTGCAGGCCGACCCCCTTTCTCAAGAAACCCATATCTTGTTCTCAGGAAACCCGGCCAGCCCGCCAGCCTATTTTCGCGAAGCCACTCCCTTCTTTTTATAAGTTATATTATTATGTAATAATTAATATAATATTAATATTAATATTAATATTAATATTATTATTATTATTATTATAACTTTAAAGGATGAACATCTCCTTCTTCCTCATTTAGCCGAGAGCCGAAACAGAGAGCGTGAGTGCGGAAGATTTTTGCCGTTCGCGAAACTTCGGATCGCTGCCGACGGAGCTCCGGTGGTCGAAATCTCAAACCGAGTATAGATCCGGAAAGCTCTCGACGAGATCTACCCGTACGTGGTGAGTATTTCTCGTTTCATGAAACTTTTGCGTTAGGGTTTTCAGCCCTAACCTCCATTTTGACCGCTCTTTTGTAGATTTTTCTTCCCCATGCTTCCGTTTGGGTTGATCCGCGATGTGGGGCATTTTCAGAGGCTTTTTTTCGACCAAGTTTGAGGCAAGTGGTGCTCACTTGCATTTCGTTTATTGTTCTCACCTCCGATTGGAGAGTTAATCGTAATTATTGTTTGGGAAATATGCTCACATGTTTCGTTGGCCGTCTTCGTCTAGAGATTTGCGTGTGCCGCCTCGTGAGTAGATTTAATTATCGTGGGTAAGCTCATCGAAAACCTTGTCGCTCTCCGTCGTGTTGTATGTGCGTCATTTCCCTTGCTAGTTGTGTTGTTTGGATTGTCTCGTCATATTGACCAAATAAATCATTTGTTCGTCGTAAGTTCCACAATTATTGACCAATGTTACATATATACCGCTTGACTTGAAAATCATTGTTGTGAAGGCCTCAGTGTTTTGCTAGGCTATTTGTGTCGCAGCGTCGGCCACGTGTTAGGATCTGGGTTAAGTTCGTCTTGAAACTGCATAAATTAGAAATATGATATGTGTTAATTGTTAATATTGGTGGGGTTGTGCGCGTCATGGCTTATACCCCCGACACAGTGCCCTTTTTAATGGTGGATCTTGCACCCGAGGCTTGTTTTGGACTGATGGTTTGGTTGGACTTTGAGCCTCCGCATCAGCGCTATGTTGCCCGGTGTTTTGATGCCCCATTGAGCTGATCAGTCTCTTTTAAATTTGACTATTAATATATAATATAATGGTATAAACATACAATTCGTATGATCTGGACATTGAGAGCTTTTGGTTTACTGTTTAGATAGTATTTTTGTCTGATACTGTTGATTAGTACAAGACTTGTATTTGATTGTTTGTTCGGCTATTTCCCTTCTACTGGAAGGTTTGTTGTGCTTACTAGTTCCTTTTTGCACCACTTGTATCTGTAAATGTTTGTTTTAGGATCGAGAGTGACCTAGAGGGGGGGGGGGGGGGGTGATTAAATCCAATTTAAATCTTGACAACTTTTTGGATTCTGAGTTTTACTTTTCTTGGTTTATTACCCCAATTAGATGAAACAAGAAAACTATTTAGCAATTAAAACATTCACAACACAGCAATCACAGTACAATACACATAGTTTTATAGTAGTTTCCCAATTTATGGGTACATCCACTTTCCCCCTTCGCCTATCTAGCAATGAACTAGATTCGGTCAAACTCCTTCTTTCTTTACTCAGATCCTCAGATATTACAGCTCAGAGCCCAGCTGGCTCCTATAACTCAGACTACACAAGTCTTACCACTCAGTTCACCAAGATCCTACGCCTCACGTTGTTCCCAAGAACTCTACCTCAGAATGTATCCACACTCCTACTCCTCAGACAAATCCTGCCCTACACCTCAAATCATACAGTTCCTACAACTCAGAGAAATACCCACTTCTCCTACCTCAGGCAATTCCGTTAGGTCGAGAGGACCAGATTTTGGAATATGCTTCGAAATTGGAAAATTTTATGTTAGGAAATTAGAGTATTTAATTTCTGACTTGGCCGTCAAGTTTCGTCACGATTCGATCATTTTTGGAACCTCAGCGAATTTTTGAAGATTCATAGTTTTTCTCGTCGTTGTAAACTTGGGAAATTTATATCTTGAGTTCGGCTCATCGGATTTTGACTCCGACTTTCCCGTTGGATTCGTAGCGTCAGTGTTCGCCTACGGTGCGAATTTCGTTTAATTCGACGCGCGTTTGGGCCTCCGTTTGAACTCATATTCTCCTTGGTCATAAATTCAAATATAATTATTATAATATTAAAAAACTATTCAAAAATGAAAAGAACTATTCATCCCTAAAGTTTGATCAAGAATAGATTTGCAAATTCCACTATTCATGAGGACAAAATTCTACTGTTCATCCATTCTTTTCTCTCGTGAAATCCATTCTGCTTCTCGAGAGAATCCATTCTTCTTCTCGTGAAATTCACTGTTCATCTTCCGTGTTCTCGGGAAATCCTGTGCAGGCCGACCCCCTTTCTCAAGAAACCCATATCTTGTTCTCAGGAAACCCGGCCAGCCCGCCAGCCTATTTCCGCGAAGCCACTCCCTTCTTTTTATAAGTTATATTATTATGTAATAATTAATATTAATATTAATATTAATATTAATATTATTATTATTATTATAACTTTATAAGGATGAACATCTCCTTCTTCCTCATTTAGCCGAGAGCCGAAACAGAGAGCGTGAGTGCGGAAGATTTTTGCCGTTCGCGAAACTTCGGATCGCTGCCGACGGAGCTCCGGTGGTCGAAATCTCAAACCGAGTATAGATCCGGAAAGCTCTCGACGAGATCTACGCGTACGTGGTGAGTATTTCTCATTTCATGAAACTTTTGCGTTAGGGTTTTCAGCCCTAACCTCCATTTTGACCGCTCTTTTGTAGATTTTTCTTCCCCGTGCTTCCGTTTGGGTTGATCCGCGATGTGGGGCATTTTCAGAGGCTTTTTTTCGACCAAGTTTGAGGCAAGTGGTGCTCACTTGCATTTCCTTTATTGTTCTCACCTCCGATTGGAGAGTTAATCGTAATTATTGTTTGGGAAATATGCTCACATGTTTCGTTGGCTGTCTTCGTCTAGAGATTTGCGTGTGCCGCCTCGTGAGTAGATTTTATTATCGTGGGTAAGCTCATCGAAAACCTTGTCGCTCTCCGTCGTGTTGTATGTGCGTCATTTCCCTTGCTAGTTGTGTTGTTTGGATTGTCTCGTAATATTAACCAAATAAATCATTTGTTCGTCGTAAGTTCCACAATTATTGACCAATGTTACATATATACCGCTTGACTTGAAAATCATTGTTGTGAAGGCCTCAGTGTTTTGCTAGGCTATTTGTGTCGCAGCGTCGGCCACGTGTTAGGATCTGGGTTAAGTTCGTCTTGAAACTGCATAAATTAGAAATATGATATGTGTTAATTGTTAATATTGGTGGGGTTGTGCGCGTCATGGCTTATACCCCCGACACAGTGCCCTTTTTTATGGTGGATCTTGCACCCGAGGCTTGTTTTGGACTGATGGTTTGGTTGGACTTTGAGCCTCCGCATCAGCGCTATGTTGCCCGGTGTTTTGATGCCCCATTGAGCTGATCAGTCTCTTTTAAATTTGACTATTAATATATAAAAATAATGGTATAAACATACAATTCGTATGATCTGGACATTGAGAGCTTTTGGTTTACTGTTTAGATAGTATTTTTGTCTGATACTGTTGATTAGTACAAGACTTGTATTTGATTGTTTGTTCGGCTATTTCCCTTCTACTGGAAGGTTTGTTGTGCTTACTAGTTCCTTTTTGCACACTTGTATCTGTAAATGTTTGTTTTAGGATCGAGAGTGACCTAGAGGGGGGGGGGGGGGGGTGATTAAATCCAATTTAAATCTTGACAACTTTTTGGATTCTGAGTTTTACTTTTCTTGGTTTATTACCCCAATTAGATGAAACAAGAAAACTATTTAGCAATTAAAACATTCACAACATAGCAATCACAGTACAATACACATAGTTTTATAGTAGTTTCCCAATTTATGGGTACATCCACTTTCCCCCTTCGCCTATCTAGCAATGAACTAGATTCGGTCAAACTCTTCTTCTTTCTTTACTCAGATCCTCAGATATTATAGCTCAGAGCACTGGCTGGCTATAACTCAGACTATACAAGTCTTACCACTCAGTTCCACAAGATCCTACGCCTCACGTTGTTCCCAAGAACTCTACCTCAGAATGTATCCACACTCCTACTCCTCAGACAAATCCTGCCCTACACCTCAAATCATACAGTTCCTACAACTCAGAGAAATACCCACTTCTCCTACCTCAGGCAATTCCGTTAGGTCGGAGGACCAGATTTTGGAATATGCTTCGAAATGGAAAATTTTATGTTAGGAAATTAGAGTATTTAATTTCTGACTTGGCCGTCAAGTTTCGTCACGATTCGATCATTTTTGGAACCTCGGCGAATTTTTGAAGATTCATAGTTTTTCTCGTCGTTGTAAACTTGGGAAATTATATCTTGAGTTCGGGCTCATCGGATTTTGACTCCGACTTTCCCGTTGGATTCGTAGCGTCAGTGTTCGCCTACGGTGCGAATTTCGTTTAATTCGACGCGCGTTTGGGCCTCCGTTTGAACTCATATTTCCTTGGTCATAAATTCAAATATAATTATTATAATATTAAAGCACTATTCAAAATGAAAAGAACTATTCATCCCTAAAGTTTGATCAAGAATAGATTTGCAAATTCCACTATTCATGAGGACAAAATTCTACTGTTCATCCATTATCTTTTCTCTCGTGAAAATCCATTGCTTCTCGAGAAATCCATTCTTCTTTTCGTGAAATTCTCTGTTCATCTTCCGTGTTCTCGGGAAATCCTGTGCAGGCCGACCCCCTTTCTCAAGAAACACATATCTTGTTCTCAGGAAACCCGGCCAGCCCGCCAGCCTATTTCCGCGAAGCCACTCCCTTCTTTTTATAAGTTATATTATTATGTAATAATTAATATTAATATAATATTAATAAATATTAATATTAATAATATTATTATATTATAACTTTATAAGGATGAACATCTCCTTCTTCCTCATTAGCCGAGAGAGCGAAACAGAGAGCGTGAGTGCGGAAGATTTTTGCCGTTCGCGAAAACTTCGGATCGCTGCCGACGGAGCTCCGGTGGTCGAAATTCAAACCGAGTATAGATCCGGAAAGCTCTCGATGAGATCTACGTGTACGTGGTGAGTATTTCTCGTTTCATGAAACTTTTGCGTTAGGGTTTTCAGCCCTAACCTCCATTTTGACCGCTCTTTTGTAGATTTTTCTTCCCATGCTTCCGTTTGGGTTGATCCGCGATGTGGGGCATTTTCAGAGCTTTTTTTCGACCAAGTTTGAGGCAAGTGGTGCTCATTTGCATTTCCTTATTGTTCTCACCTCGATTGGAGAGTTAATCGTAATTATTGTTTGGAAATATGCTCACATGTTTCGGTTGCCGTCTTGTCTAGAGATTTGCGTGTGCTGCCTCGTGAGTAGATTTTATTATCGTGGGTAAGCTCACGAAAACCTTGTCGCTCTCCGTCGTGTTGTATATGTGCGTCATTTCCCTGCTAGTTGTGTTGTTTGGATTGTCTCGTCATATTGACCAAATAAATCATTTGTTCGTCGTAAGTCCACAATTATTGACCAATGTTACATATATACCGCTTGACTTGAAAATCATTGTTGTGAAGGCCTCAGTGTTTTGCTAGGCTATTTGTGTCGCAGCGTCGGCCACGTGTTAGGATCTGGGTTAAGTTCGTCTTGAAACTGCATAAATTAGAAATATGATATGTGTTAATTGTTAATATATGTGGGGTTGTGCGCGTCATGGCTTATACCCCCGACACAGTGCCCTTTTTTATGGTGGATCTTGCACCCGAGGCTTGTTTTGGACTGATGGTTTGGTTGGACTTTGAGCCTCCGCATCAGCGCTATGTTGCCCGGTGTTTTGATGCCCCATTGAGCTGATCAGTCTCTTTTAAATTTGACTATTAATATATAATATAATGGTATAAACATACAATTCGTATGATCTGGACATTGAGAGCTTTTGGTTTACTGTTTAGATAGTATTTTTGTCTGATACTGTTGATTAGTACAAGACTTGTATTTGATTGTTTGTTCGGCTATTTCCCTTCTACTGGAAGGTTTGTTGTGCTTACTAGTTCCTTTTTGCACCACTTGTATCTGTAAATGTTTGTTTTAGGATCGAGAGTGACCTAGAGGGGGGGGGGGGTGATTAAATCCAATTTAAATCTTGACAACTTTTTGGATTCTGAGTTTTACTTTTCTTGGTTTATTACCCCAATTAGATGAAACAAGAAAACTATTTAGCAATTAAAACATTCACAACACAGCAATCACAGTACAATACACATAGTTTTATAGTAGTTTCCCAATTTATGGGTACATCCACTTTCCCCCTTCGCCTATCTAGCAATGAACTAGATTCGGTCAAACTCCTTCTTCTTTCTTTACTCAGATCCTCAGATATTACAGCTCAGAGCCCAGCTGGCTCCTATAACTCAGACTATACAAGTCTTACCACTCAGTTCACCAAGATCCTATGCCTCACGTTGTTCCCAAGAACTCTACCTCAGAATGTATCCACACTCCTACTCCTCAGACAAATCCTGCCCTACACCTCAAATCATACAGTTCCTACAACTCAGAGAAATACCCACTTCTCCTACCTCAGGCAATTCCGTTAGGTCGAGAGGACCAGATTTTGGAATATGCTTCGAAATTGGAAAATTTTATGTTAGGAAATTAGAGTATTTAATTTCTGACTTGGCCGTCAAGTTTCGTCACGATTCGATCATTTTTGGAACCTCGGCGAATTTTTGAAGATTCATAGTTTTTCTCGTCGTTGTAAACTTGGGAAATTTATATCTTGAGCTCGGCTCATCGGATTTTGACTCCGACTTTCCCATTGGATTCGTAGCGTCAGTGTTCGCCTACGGTGCGAATTTTGTTTAATTCGACGCGCGTTTGGGCCTCCGTTTGAACTCATATTCTCCTTGGTCATAAATTCAAATATAATTATTATAATATTAAAGCACTATTCAAAAATGAAAAGAACTATTCATCCCTAAAGTTTGATCAAGAATAGATTTGCAAATTCCACTATTCATGAGGACAAAATTCTACTGTTCATCCATTCTTTTCTCTCGTGAAATCCATTCTGCTTCTCGAGAAATCCATTCTTCTTCTCGTGAAATTCACTGTTCATCTTCCGTGTTCTCGGGAAATCCTGTGCAGGCCGACCCCCTTTCTCAAGAAACCCATATCTTGTTCTCAGGAAACCCGGCCAGCCCGCCAACCTATTTCCGCGAAGCCACTCCCTTCTTTTTATAAGTTATATTATTATGTAATAATTAATATTAATATTAATATTAATATTAATATTAATATTATTATTATTATAACTTTATAAGGATGAACATCTCCTTCTTCCTCATTTAGCCGAGAGCCGAAACAGAGAGCGTGAGTGCGGAAGATTTTTGCCGTTCGCGAAACTTCGGATCGCTGCCGACGGAGCTCCGGTGGTCGAAATCTCAAACCGAGTATAGATCCGGAAAGCTCTCGACGAGATCTACGCGTACGTGGTGAGTATTTCTCGTTTCATGAAACTTTTGCGTTAGGGTTTTCAGCCCTAACCTCCATTTTTACCGCTCTTTTGTAGATTTTTCTTCCCCATGCTTCCGTTTGGGTTGATCCGCGATGTGGGGCATTTTCAGAGGCTTTTTTTTCGACCAAGTTTGAGGCAAGTGGTGCTCACTTGCATTTCCTTTATTGTTCTCACCTCCGATTGGAGAGTTAATCGTAATTATTGTTTGGGAAATATGCTCACATGTTTCGTTGGCCGTCTTCGTCTAGAGATTTGCGTGTGCCGCCTCGTGAGTAGATTTTATTATCGTGGGTAAGCTCATCGAAAACCTTGTCGCTCTCCGTCGTGTTGTATGTGCGTCATTTCCCTTGCTAGTTGTGTTGTTTGGATTGTCTCGTCATATTGACCAAATAAATCATTTGTTCGTCGTAAGTTCCACAATTATTGACCAATGTTACATATATACCGCTTGACTTGAAAATCATTGTTGTGAAGGCCTCAGTGTTTTGCTAGGCTATTTGTGTCGCAGCGTCGGCCACGTGTTAGGATCTGGGTTAAGTTCGTCTTGAAACTGCATAAATTAGAAATATGATATGTGTTAATTGTTAATATTGGGGGGGGGGTGTGCGCGTCATGGCTTATACCCCCGACACAGTGCCCTTTTTTATGGTGGATCTTGCACCCGAGGCTTGTTTTGGACTGATGGTTTGGTTGGACTTTGAGTCTCCGCATCAGCGCTATGTTGCCCGGTGTTTTGATGCCCCATTGAGCTGATCAGTCTCTTTTAAATTTGACTATTAATATATAATATAATGGTATAAACATACAATTCGTATGATCTGGACATTGAGAGCTTTTGGTTTACTGTTTAGATAGTATTTTTGTCTGATACTGTTGATTAGTACAAGACTTGTATTTGATTGTTTGTTCGGCTGTTTCCCTTCTACTGGAAGGTTTATTGTGCTTACTAGTTCCTTTTTGCACCACTTGTATCTGTAAATGTTTGTTTTAGGATCGAGAGTGACCTAGAGGGGGGGGGGGGGTGATTAAATCCAATTTAAATCTTGACAACTTTTTGGATTCTGAGTTTTACTTTTCTTGGTTTATTACCCCAATTAGATGAAACAAGAAAACTATTTAGCAATTAAAACATTCACAACACAGCAATCACAGTACAATACACATAGTTTTATAGTAGTTTCCCAATTTATGGGTACATCCACTTTCCCCGTTCGCCTATCTAGCAATGAACTAGATTCGGTCAAACTCCTTCTTCTTTCTTTACTCAGATCCTCAGATATTACAGCTCAGAGCCCAGCTGGCTCCTATAACTCAGACTATACAAGTCTTACCACTCAGTTCACCAAGATCCTACGCCTCACGTTGTTCCCAAGAACTCTACCTCAGAATGTATCCACACTCCTACTCCTCAGACAAATCCTGCCCTACACCTCAAATCATACAGTTCCTACAACTCAGAGAAATACCCACTTCTCCTACCTCAGGCAATTCCTGCCCTACCTCAGCCTTTATAACACATGCTTACAACTCAGAGAAATTGATCCTCCTACACTCAGATCTACAAGTAGATCTTACAAGATTAATAATGAAAAGAAATAAATTCTGAATTAATCACCCAGCAGGAGAGAAAACGGGTGACTGCTTCTTGAACTGATCTTGATAAATCAGCTTCCCTTGAACCTTATTGTAATGGATTTGATCCAACCCTTCTTAGTTTTTCAAAACTTCTTGAAGTTGAAATTAGGGTAGATCTAGGCTGGAGAATGTTGAAGTCGATTCTTGATCTGGCTTCTCTCCACCTTCTGAATTTTAACAAATTACTTTTCAGATCTGGCTTCTCAAATTTTTCATCACACTCTTATCTTTTTCTTCTGTAGAGTTGATCCCTTTATATAGGCTCTGTCAAAGTTAACCGGCTGATCCGGTTAATAACTGATATCTGACAGTTATCAGAACCTCTGGCTTGATTTCTGCACTTAGGAAACAATTCTGCTTGAAGTGTTGAAACTTGACCATTGGATGTGTCGACACCAGTCCTGGGTGTCGACACTACTCTTGTAGTGATGTCGACATACTTCTGAATATGTCGACACAACCTTCACCATGTCTCAACACAACTGATGTAGAATATG
Source organism: Platanthera guangdongensis (assembly GCA_039583875.1). Lineage (NCBI taxonomy): Eukaryota > Viridiplantae > Streptophyta > Magnoliopsida > Asparagales > Orchidaceae > Platanthera > Platanthera guangdongensis. The sequence goes on along the minus strand of CM077162.1, from coordinate 54,899,643 downwards.
TCGACACTAGTCCTGAGTGTCGACACAACTGACTTCCCGACTGTTGGTGTCGACCCAAGTCCTGGGTGTCGACACTACTTGCTTCCAGTCTTGACTCAGCCTGCGAAGTGTGTCGACTCTTATCCTGAGTGTCAACACAGTTGTCTTCAGTCTCAACATTAATTGTATAGAGTGTGCCGACACCAACAGTCCTGTCTCGACACAACTTGTGTAATGTGTGTCGACACTAGTCCTGAGTGTCGACACAGTTGTTCCTTGTTTCGACACAACTTGTGCAATGTGTGTCGACACAAGTCCTGGGTGTCGACACAACTTTCTCCTTGACTCAACACTTCTTGTTTAAGTGTGTCGACATTAGTCCTGAATGTCGACACAACTACTTCTTGTCTCAACACATTTTTTACAAAAGTGTCGACACTTGCCTGGTGTCTCAACACTTTTGTACTTAGCTTTATTTGCATGCACACAAGAACTTAACATTCATCAAATACAACTATGTGTATATCATTGAGTTGAAAGGACTTCTTCAAATCAAGTACATTGTGACCAATGTACCTATTGTAGTATGGAGACTGGGCGGTCTGACGGTCTGACTCTGGCGGATTGGAGACCGCGCGGTCTGTCGGTTTCTCTCCATCGGTTTAGTAGCCGGATTGTTGCTGTTTGGTGTCCGGGCGATCTAGCGGTTTGTCTCAGGCGTGTTGGAGACCGGACAGTTTGGCGGTCTCCTATGATGGCTTGTTCTCTCCTTCTGGTGGTTCCTGGGCAGATAGCCTATTCGTCTAACTGCGCGGCCTGTTCGGCTTGTTTTCTTGTTAAACTGCTTATACCTGTCATTATTTAGTCCCACACTGCTTATTTATAATCTCTCTCATCTCCTCCATTCTATAAAAGGGAGGTCATACCTTTGTAATACACACCTTTTTTGGATAATAAAATTTCTGTTGTTCCAATTTCTGATTTCTACTTGTCTGTTCGCACATGGTATCAGAGGACTCGATCTTTTCCGCCTGATTCGGTGCCTTCTTCTGCCCACACGGTTTGACTTCTTCTTGTAGTCTGTTTGCACGGCCTCTTTTACCTTCCTTGTTGCTGCTCTTTGTGTGTGCGACCTCTCTTCTCGCTCCGTCTTTCTATCCGCGACCTGTTTTCATGGTTTCTCTGCCTCTTTTCTCCCCGCGAACTCCTTCTAGTTCGCGCGGTCTTCTCTATCTCTTGTTCGCGCGACCTCCTTTTCTACCCGTACGACTTCTTTCCCTCTGTTCTTTTCCCTTCTTTGTCGCTGCCCTTTGTGTGTGCGACCTCTCTTATCGCTCTGTCTTTCTATCCGCGACCTGTTTTTGCGGTTTCTCTGCCCCTTTTCTCCCCGTGAACTCCTTCCAGTTCGCGCGGTCTTCTCTATCTCTTGTTCGCATAGCCTCCTTCTTAGCTGTACGACTTCTTTACCTATGCTTTGTTCTGCTTCTTGGTCATGGACTTCCTTGCCGTCGGAGTGTTGATACCGTGATCGTTGCAGAACCTCTTCTTGTGTCCGCTGCGGGCTTTACCGCCACACGATCTGCTTACTAGTCGCGCCGTCTCCACGACTTGCTGTTTGTGCGGCCTGTTTCTACTCACGCGGCTTCTTGTCTCTTCCATGGCTCTTTTCTGGCATACCGTGGATCGCTGTTGGCTGAAACATCCACATCTTCGCCCCTTTAGTAACTCTTCCACCTCCTCCTCCAAGTCGTCCGCCTCGGTGGTCATGTCATCTGGTAGTGCCCACATGGTTACTCAAGGTAAATGGTTGATCGACTCTGGTGCGACTAATCATATGACGGGCAATCCTCAGTGCTTTTCTCTCCTAGAAACACATGATCGGTTGCCCCCTGTCCTCATTGCAGACGGCTCTCCCTCCCCGGTGCATGGGACGGGAGTGGTTCATGTCACTCCATCTCTTTACTTGCCGGACACCCTCTATGTGCCAAAGTTTCCGTGCAATTTATTATCGGCTACCTCTTTATGCAAGCAACTTCAGTGCTCCGTCACATTCACTCCAACTTCTTATTCTTTTCAGGATCCGAGCTCCCAACGGACGATTGCTACTAGGACAGAGAGCGACGGCCTCTACTTCCTCGACAATATTTCCGCTCTATCTGCCTTATCCTCCTTCTATACAGATCTTCTACAGTGGTATCTCCGCCTTGGTCATCCTCCTCCACGGATTCTTCATCAGCTTCTGCCCCACCTCCATCCATATAGTTCTCCTCTGAACTGCGGCGCCTGTCAGCTTGGCAAGCATCACCGTTCCTCCTTCCCGCCGAAGTAAGGTCGTGGCTCTACCCCTCCGTTTGATCTCATTCACTCTGATGTCTGGGGTCCTTCTCCTACCCTCACCGTTGGTCGGGGTAGTTCTTATTTTGTTACCTTTATTGATGACTTTTCTAGATGTACTTGGGTGTATCTTTTACGAGATCGCTCTGAATTATTCAATGTATATACATCTTTTTATCACTTAATTCACAATCAGTTTGGTGTTTCAATTAAAATCCTTCGCTCTGATAATGCTAAGGAGTATATTAGTCAAGCCTTTTCATCTTTCTATATGCAATATGAGATCGTTCATCAAACTAGTTGTGTCTATACCTCCCAACAAAATGGAGTGGCGGAATGCAAAAACTGTCACCTCCTTGATGTCGCTCGCACTATGATGATGCAAATACATGTCCCTCGCTCATTTTGGGCTATGCAGTTCTCATTTCCTGCAATCTCATCAATCACATTCCCTCCACAATTCTCCACGGTAAAACACCATTCTCCGTTCTCTATCCGGACAAGGATCCTTTTCTTCTTCCTCTACGTATCTTTAGGTGCACAGCTTTTGTGCACGCTCCCTCTGCCACTCATGACAAACTCTCCACTCACTCCACCAAATGTTTCTTTCTGGGGTACTCTACCACTCAGAAAGACTATTATTGTTTTGACCCCATTCTTCGAAAGGAGTTCGTCTCCGCCGACGTTACCTTCTTCGAGAATGCTCCCTATTTCTCTGCCGACTCCTCTCTCTTCACTAATGAGAATGTTCCCGCGGCTTCTGACTCTCCTACTGTTCCCTCTAACCCATCGACCCCTACCGAAGTTTTTCCACCTCCCCCGTCTCCATCGTCTCCTCCTCTTTCTTCACAGCCACTATCTCCCTCTTCTCCACCGCCGTCGCCCTCTACTCCCGGCCTAGCCCTCTCCGCCACGGATGCTCCGGATGCTGAGTAACCCGCTGACCTGGATCTTCGCATTGCTCTTCGCAAATGGGTTCGGGCGTGTACCCAGCACTCGCTTGCTGCTATTGTTTCCTATGATCGTCTTACCCCTTCTTGCAGGGCTTTTGCACTGGCTATCTCTACCACTGCCACCCCTCCGCTTCTACCAGGAGGCCCTTACTATTCCTCATTAGAAGGTTGTCATGGATGAGGAAATTGCTACTCTCATTGAACGGGGTACGTGGACCCTTGTTCCTCCTCCCTTGAGCACAGATGTTGTTGGCTGTCACTGGGTCTTTGTGGTGAAGTTCAATCCAAACGGTAGTGTGGATCGTTACAAGGCATGTCTTGTTGCCAAAGGGTTTACCCAGACTTATGGTGTTGACTATTTTGACACCTTCTTTCTAGTTGCTCGTCTCAATACCATCAGGGTCCTCCTCTCTGTGGCTGTTAACAGGGATTGGCCTATTTCCCAACTGGATGTCAAGAATGCTTTTCTATATGGGGATCTCCAGGAGGATGTCTACATGGAGCAACCTCTAGGGTATGTTGCTCAGGGGGAGACACATGTATGCCGGCTAAATAAGGCTATCTATGGCCTAAATCAAAGCCCTCAAGCTTGGTTTGACAAGTTTAGCGGGATTGTGGTGGCAGTAGGTTTTACGAGAAGTTCTGCCGATCACTCTTTATTCATTCGAAAAACCTTCCTGAGACTGGTGGTTCTTGTGGTATATGTGGATGATATTCTTCTCACTGGAGATGATCGGGCTGAGATAACTTGAAAAAGAAGCATCTTCAGCAAAACCTGGTCACAAAGGATATGGGTTCTCCAAAATACTTTATGGAGATAAAAATCTCTCGGAAGCCCAATTCCTTAGTCCTCTCCCAACACAAGTATGCTCTTGATTTGCTAAAAGAGGCAGGGTTGACTAGGGCTAAACCTGCCTGATGCCCCATGATGACTAGAGAAGATAAAACTTGGACGGATGACTCTCCTCCTCTTTCAGATGTTACAAGGTACAGACGTCTGGTTGGTAAGGTCATATATCTCACGGTGACCAGACCCGATGTAACATCCCAATTTTTGTTCAGCAGGCAAAATTTCGGGTGACACGGCCTGGGACACGGGCGTGTCCCGGGGCGAGTCCTGCTCGGGTGCGGAGTTGTGCCGAGATCGACGAAAATCGTTCGATGAAAAGTGTTTGGGTGGTCACTGTACAACCCCGTAGCCGGGCGAGTGGGACCCTCCCCAAATATCAGCCTAGGGGCGTGTTATGGGCGACGAGTTGGTGCGACCCCGTTCGGAGGCGTGCGGGTTCTCGTGCGTGCGTGCGGAGGTTTCATGCGCATAGATTTGGAATTTATATATTTATATATATATATTATATATATGATATTATATAATGTATATAAGATATTATATATATGTGAGATGAGGGGGAGAGAATAAAAGGGGGGGAGCAGGAGAAAAGGGGGGCAAGGCATCGGGTTGCAAAGAAAAAAAGAAAAGAAGAAATAGAGAAAGGGGACATCAGGTGAGTGAAGAAAAGAAAACGAGGGAATCAGACATTTCTTCCCCCCGACTAGGGTTCGGCTGGAAGAGCAGCAGCACCCTGCGCCTCCCGTCCCTCTCTCTCGCCGGCCGCCGCCGCAGCAAGGAGCACAACACGCCCCTCTCTCTCTCCCTCCAGCCGCCTGGAGCAGCTAGGGCGCGGCCTCCTTTCCCCCTCTCTCCCATCGCCGGCAAAGCAGGAGCACCACGGCCGCCTCCTTTCCCCCTCTCTCTCGCCGCCGCCTCTGTAAGGAGCACAACCCCGCCGCCTCTCTCTCTCGCTCTCTCTCGTCGGCTGGAGCACGAATACCCGACCCACGTCGCCCCTCTCTCTCCCTCCGGCCACTTGGAGCCGGGATCGGCCTCGTACAGCAAGGCCGGCCACTTGGAGCCGGGATCGGCCTCGTACAGCAAGGCCGACCACTTGGAGCCGGGATCAGCCTCGTGTAGAAAGACCAGACACTTGGAGCCGGGATCGGCCTCGTACAGCATGGCTCCGCCGCCCAGAGCTCGAATCGGCCACCGTTAGTGAGATCGGAATTTTCTCTCCCACCATCGGCAACAAGCTCGGCCTGGAGCAAGGCTCAGCCTAGAGTGGAGATCGACTACCGACGCGACCGCATGCAGTAGGATCGACCCGGAGCTCCTCTCCCGGCCTCGCCGCCAAGCACGCGACAAGGGTAACGATGTTTCTACTTGGGCAGGTGAAGCCCTCAGTTTACATACTTGCATAGAAGCCCCTCTCCACCAACGGGTGGGGGGAAGGGAGCTTTCCGACGGGTTGACGTGTACGTCCCCGCAGTTAATTGCATTAGTACTCGGAAGCGTGAATACGGGTTTAGGCATGCTGTGTGAAGCCCATCCTGATGTGTAAGCCGGATTGGTGATGTTCTGGGGTTCCCGGAGAAGACTCCGAGGAAGTTGTTTATTAGCCGTTTGCAGGGAATGCGCACCATAGCCCCAAAGAAGGGGGTGTGCGCAATATGTTTGGCCCGCTTATGTTAGCCGACCGATGCCTAGTTGGCCGCCGCTCATCGAGACATTGACGTACAGGTGTTGCAGTACCAAGCGGGGAATAGCGGGCTTAAGCCCGAGCTCGTGCCGGCCCTCGAAGGCCTTTTTTGTTTATATTGCTGGCCTGCGTGCTGAGTATGGAATTTATATACCTGTAATATTTTTTCATATCTGTGATGCTCTGTGAATATGTAGTTTACACCAGTCTTGGGCAAGCGGCGTGTTCGTGAACCGCTCCCTCCGTGTGGGCCCCGAGGAATAGATGCCGGGAAGCCCCTGATGGCCTGTTGTCATCCTTTCAGAATAGCGGAGTTCTGCTATTAGCGGCCCAATTGGGGGTGCGTAGAGTAGGGCTGCTGGGCAGTTTTGCGCCAATAGTAAGGCGGGCAGGGAACATTTTACATAGACCCGAGGTGGCACCTCTAGTTTGGGAGTGGACCTTGAGATCCTCCTTATATGTTTCGGTCGGCCAAGAGAGCCCTCCGAAGGTGCCTTAGCTCAGCCCTTAGCTTGGGAGGGGAAGAGTTTGTTAGTCTTCCGGGTATGCGGCGGGTCCTCCATGCTGATACCTTGGGTCTGTCCCTTGTGTTCCTAGTCTTGTGCCTAGATCGTTCGCTTGAGGGTAGTAGGTGCGCGGTCACCCCTTCCCCAAGGGTTGAACTCCACAGGAGACCGATTTTCGGTTTCAACATTTTGGTGCGGTGAGCGTGGAGAGTGACCAGCACAGAAGAACTCTGGCGAGCATCATGGCTGTAGAAGAGGAACCAAGTGGCGACCAGGGTCATGCGTTGATACTTTGTATGTAAGGTCCTCATACTCAGAGTTGTCCCCTCCCATAGCTGTTGTTTGAATCCCATAGCATTTGGAGTAAGATTTGCACCTATTTGAAGCGCTTCTACCTATGAAAACCCATGTGTCCCCACTTATTACATCAACGAGAAACCTGGAGGTTCTTGTCTTCAGGATCAAGTAAGAGAGCAGCTGAGAGGTATTAGGAGCCGAGGTGACCAGGAAGGGTTCCCTCACTAGCGGTAATATGTTAACTCTTCCTTATAATTCAGTAGCGGTCAAGTTTTCTCTTTACTACCAATTCGCCTCGAGCTTCTGAGGGCTTCAAGGGTTAGCCTCGCGATCAACTCCGGAAGCCAAACGTCCATCCCGTTCCTTTTAAATAGCCTAGTTCGGACGATAGGACTGTGCTGCGGGACTTTAAGCGCTATTGTAAGACCGAGCCTCTGCACTGACGACCGAGATCAGCTCCCCCCTTGCACGCCGGCCTATGTACTCCCGATCGCACCTCTCCTCCGACTAGAGGAATTATCAGGAATGAGCCTAGACGCTAACCTCCCAGATTTGATAAAGGGCCGATCTCTCCAAGCAATCGCAAGTGACATGGCGGAAAGCGATCTTTGTCATTAGATCAGGATACGAGTCGTCGACCTGTTCCTTCTGTAAGATATGGTACCTAAACACCTAGAGGGGGGGGGGGGGTGAATAGGTGACCTAATCTGTTTTAACTTTGTTGGCAGCAAACAGTTATATCACAGATTTCTAAGTAGTCTATTACAGCAATCAGCAATAATCAAACATACACAGCACATTCACAGCACAGCACACAGTGATTTATAGTGGTTCCCCAATCTTTGGGTACGTCCACTTTCCCCCTTCGCCTATCTAGCATTGTACTAGATTCGGCCAAACTTCTCCACTGTCTCAGAACCCAAATAGGTTCCTACACCTCAGGCCCAAAGCCTTACACCTCAGCTTTCTCCAAAGCCTACACTCAGCCACAAAGGCCTACACTCAGCCACCCAGGCCTACACTCAGCCAATCAAGGCCTACACTCAGAGTTCTTCAACTCCTACACTCAGGCTATCAAGCCCTACCCTCAGCCTTTATAAATTTAGGCTTACAATGCACTCAGATCCAAAGATCCTACAAGTTAAAATAGTATTACAACAAATAACTCAACAACTCAGAAAATAAGAGAGGAGTTGAGAGTTTCTTGCTGAGTTCTTGGAAGAACTCAGATAGATCCAAACTGACTTAGCTTCCTTCAAAGCTTCTTGAGTAGAACTGAATAAGTCTGAATCCTCTGCAGTTGTTCCTTGACCTCTGCTTCTTAAGATCCAGATGCTTCTGAATCCTTCTTCTCAGCCTAGTTCCAAAGACTGAATTCTTGATTGGAGCTCTCTCTCCAACTTCTTAGATCTGTCGTTGGACATCACGATCTTCTTGATTTGTATCACTTGGATAACTTGATCAGCAACCACTTGAACAAATCTCTTAGATTAATCTGAACTCAATCAGAACTTAATCTTCTTCTGTTAACTCTTCACAACAACATTAATTTCTGTAAACAGTCAGTGCCTATTTATAGGCCTACTTCATGGTAACCGGCTGGTCTGGTTCATAACTGACTTCTGAGATCTCTGACAAGTGCTGTAGACCGGCTGGAACGGCAGCTGTCATGTCATCCAGTCAATTCTTGAAATTCTCTAACTGTCAGATAGTGTCGAGACTTTCTGTTCTTAAGTGTCGACACTTATAGACCAAGTGTCGACACATGCTGTGTAAGTGTCGACACAAGTCTACAAGGTGTCGACACAACTCCTTGTATGTCTCGACACAGATTCTTATTCAGGTGTCGACACTTGGAATTGAGTGTCGACACAAGTACTTGATCTTCTGTAACTTGTTAAATTCTTCTAAGTGTCGACACATCTCCTTTGTGTCGACACATCTTCATGTGTTGAAACTGTCAAGTGTCGACACTGCTTCTTGGTGTCGACACAAGTCTTCAATATAGATTCTTCAGCTGAGTGTCGACACATTCCCTTAGTGTCGACACTTGTACTTAGAATATTTTTGTAGATATTTTTGTTCTTTGCTAAGTGTCGACACAGCTCCTTGTGTCGACACTTTCTTTGAGTCTTCAACTGAGTGTCGACACATTGTGCTGGGTGTCGACACTTTCTTCAAGTGTTGACTCTTTTGGTTGTGTGTCGACACATTGTGCTGAGTGTCGACACATACTTAATATGTTGACTCTTCTGGTTAAGTGTCGACACATTGTGCTAGGTGTCGACACTTGCACTTAGTCTCTGCAGAATTTTGCTGAGTGTCGACACAACTCCAAGTGTCGACACTTTCTGGTGTAGACACAGCTCTTCTAGGTGTCGACACTTCTGCTAAGTGTCGACACTGCTTCTCTGCATTCTTCGTCACTGAGTGTCGACACAGCTCCTTGTGTCGACACTTTCTGTCTGGTGTCGACTCTGCATCCCAGGTGTCGACACAATGACTCCAAGTGTCGACACTGCTTGTCTGGGTGTCGACACAAGCTTTCTCAAGTGTCGACACTTTCCCTCTAGGTGTCGACACATGGACTTAGAAACTTTTTGCTTCAGTCCAGTACTTTCTTAACCTGCACAAGTAACTCAAACATACATCAAATACATTATGATGTATATCATTGAGTTGGGTCAGGCTTCTTCAAATCAGGTACATTTGACCAATGTACCCAACAATCTCCCCCTATTTGGAGAAGTCATAACCCTTAGTCAATGATATACACCACTCATAATTAAAAATTATAAAATGATGTAAAGCAGGTATATTTCAACAGGGTAAACTTAAACATGTAATAATGCACACATGTATACACATTAATCATTCCAGAATAAACAAAAAATAGACACATTTCAGAACAATTATACTATATTAATCAGAAATTGTTCTAACATTTTTCTAATACATCTTTAATGATTTACAAAAATGTTTCTCATACAAAGGATTACAACAATCTTCAAATTAATTCCTAATCTATTTCTGATCAGGTTCTTGATAACAATTCCTTTGCCAGCTAGGACTTTAGCCTTGACAGCAGCAGCAGTAGGCTCAGCATCAGCAGGCTTCTTGCCTTTTGAGTCTTTCTTCTTTTGTTCTTCAGCCTTGATTTTCTGTCTCTCAAAATAATGATAGGGCTTAGGAAAGTACTTGCTAGGCTCCACTGCAGTAGGAGGTAGCTTTCCTAACTTAGCCTTTCTTCTGTACTGGACAATGGCTTCCTGCCTGATCTCATGCTTCCTCCATTCTGCTTCTGAGAACCACTTGTTTCTATCAGTAGTGTTGTCTTTAGCAGCTTTCCAGGCAGTTAGAATGATATTTCTAGAGGTAGGGCTCCACTGTTCAAAATCTGGCTTTTGTTCTGCTAGTTCCCTAAACCTCTTCTTTGACAGTCTTGTCTCTTCTTCTTTTTCTAATGCCTCTTGCATAGCTGCAGTAATAGGTTGAACAACCTTTTCCAGAACAACATTAGACTTGCCCTCAGTTGGGCTGTACATTGTCTGCACTTCTGCATGAATCATTTCAAAATCTGGAGGTGGATAAATGACTTGAGCTACTTCTTGTGGCTCACCTCCAAAATATGCAGGGTTCAGTCCAGATTCAGCAACTTCATTGTCATCACACAGGGGAGGATATCCAAGCGTAGCCCTGATTGAATTTGATATCCATTTTGCATGCTCAGAACTTGCCTTGACTAACACTCTCTCCCCCTTTATGACTTCTTGAGCAACATGATCTCTTACATCATCCTTCTGGAATCGGATTTGACCATCCAAGTACCTGATTCCATCTTTAAAGTAAGGTCTAAGCTTTGTAAGTTGTTCAGAGATTGTTTTCTGGGAATCTTGTATAGCAGTTTTGACAGCAGTAATCTCAGCTTGAAAGATTTTAGCAAAATCAGCCTTTGCAGCATCAGCAGATGTAGATGGGTCAGCAGACTTATTCTTTAATTCAGTGACTATAGCATTGTGGGAGGCAGTTAAATTATCATTCATTCTTAACTGATTTTCCAGCACATACCCTTGCTTTAATGCTATATCATCTACTTGAGTCTTGATCTTCTCCTGGTGAGTAGCCAAATAGACTACTGCATTCCCACCCTTGTGGAAGCAGTCAGTCATTTCTTTCTTGTTGAGATTCATCTCAAACCTTATAGATTTTATATCTTGAGCAAGATCAAACTGTAATGATCTGTGCCCTGCATCAACATAAGCCTCTAGGCTTTCCTTTGTTCATCCATTTTGATCTGTAGTGCAATCAGTAAAGCACTATAGTCAGCAGTTGGAGCTTGCTGAACTATAGACTGTGGGGCAATGGATTGTAGGGCTTTCTTGTAGCTCTGACTTCTTCTCTTGAATACAAAGAGTTTCTTCTTTTTAGCCCTAGCACTCTCCTCATCTTCAGAGGCAGAGGTGCTTGCAATATCAACTCTATTCTTAGGGCTCTCTGGTTTTTCAGCTTGCACATCAAGTGCTTTCTCAGTTTCTGGCCTTTCAGATTCTTCCAGAATTGTCATGTGCTCCCCCTCAGCAGCAGCACTCTTATCTTCAGCAGCAGCATCCTTGTGCATATCAAAATCCTCTTGATCTAGATTTAAGAATAAATCCTCCATAGTATATTCAGGTGGAGATGGAGCTGGAGAAGTTCTTGGTTCTTCAATTACTTGATCAGGAACTACTTCCAGTACAGCAGATGTGTCTTGGATAACAACATCTGGTTCTTGACTGTTTTGCTGAGTTTGCTGATGGACATCAGACAAATTAGCATCTCCTATAATATAGTCTAAAGTTTTTAAGTCAGTGAGTACCTCTTGGATAATGATGGTGGCCTGCTCACTGTCCAGAGTAGATGGTTCTTCTACTGCTGGAAGGCTCCCCCTGGCTTGGATCCCTATGGATGGGGCTAGCGTGAGGCATCTCCCCCTAAATCTCAGCCACATCTTGAGCAGCAGGGGTCTTGACTACTGTCTCCTCCTCTTGATCATCAGGTGAGAACACCACCTGTTCTTCACTCTCAGAACTGCTTGAGGATTCTTGTGCCACAACAGCAGTTTTCCTTTTCTTCCTGGGAGGAGAATCTTTCTTAGCAACTTGCTTCTCAGGGGTAGGTATATCCTTTGACAGCACCCTTTCCCACCTAGAAAAGATCCTCATATCCATCTTTCTCATGTGGTTGATTTTGCTACCTACAGCAGTGCTCATTACCTCTGGTATTGTACCAGCCAGGTAGAGACTAAGTATTCTGCCCAGATTGGGCTTCTTCAGACTTTCCTTTATCTTCTCATAGATAACCATTGACCAATCTGTTTTTAGGTTGAAGATAATTCTGGTCATGACATTGAACATGGAGGCTGACACCCTGTCATGCCCTCCAGTCTTACTGAGAATGACCTTGCCCACTATCTCTGACAGAAATTTTCCTTGACTGTTCATGCCTTTTCTGTTAAAGACAGAACCTATCTTCATCTTAGAATCAAGACCACACCAGACCAAAGCTTCCCTGGTCTTGGATGTAGAAACTTCTTCTTCTTCTTGAGTCTTAGGTAGCTGAAGTACCTTTCTCAGACTTTTGGGTGATACCTTGACCTTGGTTCCATGCACTCTGGATTTGATTCTGTATCCAGAGTCATCCACAGTTGCTCCAGTAAGGAATTCAAGCACTTCCTTCTTCCATATCTTGGTTGGTTCTGAAACCAAGTATTTTAGTCCTGAATCGCTGACTAGGGTAACCACTGACTTGATATCTTGATCGCCATCGTCGAATGCGCCGCGCACAAGTTCGTAGCCTTCGTTGACGTTTTCCTCGAGCTTGGGAGCCATTAGGGTTTGAGAATTTGTCTGTAGAAACGAGAAATGTCGACACAACAGTTTTGGTCTCGAAACTCTAAAAGCGTGTCGACAAACAAAGACAAAACCCTATTTATACCTTTCTGATTTGAAGACGAACAGGCGGGATGGATAACTAAAAATGTGTCGACACTGTCAATAAGTGTCGACACTGACTTATAATGTCTCGACACACATGTGTCGACACAAGTTTAGTCAACAGATATTATGTGTCGACACATGTTTATGTGTCGACACCACTCTACTCGACGAATAGTCGAGACTTTACTTAGAAAATTCTGAGTAAAACTTAAGTGTCGACACCATATTGGATGTGTCGACACCTACTCGACATGTGTCGACACTAACATTCTGTAGTGTCGACACCAACATCCTAGATGTGTCGACACCTTTTTCCTGAAGTGTCGACACTTTTATTCTGTGTCGACATAGACTTGTCTATGTGTCGACACCTTTTTACTTAGCCAATTTTCTATTCTGTAAACTTAGTCTAAGTTTATCATTCCTAGTTCAATTTTGAATCTATTGAACTTAGCTTCTTCTAAGGGCTTAGTAAACATGTCAGCTATCTGATTATCAGTTTTAACATATTCAAGTGCAATATCATTTCTTTCTACATGCTCCCTAAGAAAGTGATATTTAATCTCAATATGTTTTGTTCTACTATGAGATACAGGGTTGTTAGCTATTGAAATAGCACTTATAGAATCACAGTAAAGTGGAGTTCTACTTACCTGAAATACATAGTCCTCTAGCTGATGTTGAATCCATAGAAGTTGAGCACAGCAACTTCCTGCAGCTACATATTCTGACTCAGCTGTGGAGATAGCCACACTAGTCTGCTTTTTGCTGCTCCATGAAATTATTCTTCCACCTAGGAATTGACAGGTTCCAGTTGTGCTCTTTCTATCCTCTTTGCATCCTGCAAAGTCTGCATCTGTATAACCTGTTAGATCAAAATCTCCATTCCTAGGGTACCAGAGGCCTAGATAGGGAGTGCCCTTTAGATATCTCAATATTTTTTTGACAGAAGTCAAGTGAGACTCTTTAGGGCAGGCTTGATACCTGGCACAAACACATGTAGCATACATAATGTCAGGCCTACTTGCAGTCAAGTATAGTAGGGAGCCAACTATCCCTCTATACAAGGTTTCATCTACAGGTTTCCCTGCATCATCCTTGCTAAGAGACATACTTGACCCCATAGGAGTCTTCATGGTGCTGGATGAATCCATACCATATTTCCTTATGAGTTCTAGGGTGAACTTGGACTGACATATGGATAAACCACTTTCAGTCTGTTTAACTTGGAGACCCAAGAAAAACTTCAGCTCTCCCATACTACTCATCTCAAACTGACTTTGCATAAGCTTTGCAAACTTTTTGCAAAGGCTACTTTCAGTAGACCCAAATATAATGTCATCTACATATATTTGGACAAGTAGTACTTTGCCTCTAGATTCCCTAAGGAATAGAGTCTTATCTATTTTCCCCCTTGAGAACTTGTTCTCAATGAGGAAACTAGATAGGGTTTCATACCAAGCTCTAGGAGCTTGCTTTAACCCATATAAAGCTTTCCTAAGTCTATAGACATGATGAGGTAAAGTTGGATCAACAAAACCTGATGGCTGCTCCACATAGACTTCTTCTTTCAAATTACCATTTAGGAATGCTGACTTGACATCCATTTGGTATACCTTGAATCCTTGATAGGTTGCATAGGCCAAGAACATCCTTATGGCTTCCAGTCTGGCTACTGGAGCAAAGGTTTGATCAAAGTCAATACCTTCTTCTTGCCTATATCCTTTAACAACCAGTCTAGCTTTATTCTTAATGATGACCCCTTGTTCATCTAACTTATTCCTGTAGATCCACTTAGTTCCTATAACATTGTGGTCTTTAGGTTTAGGAACCAGTTCCCAAACCTTGCACCTTTTGAACTGATTAAGTTCTTCTTGCATAGCTTCAGTCCACTGTGGATCTTGTATAGCTTCTTCAAATTTCTTAGGTTCTATTTGAGACAGAAAACTAGAATATACTGCAGCATTCTGATTTCTGCTCCTTGTCTGAACTCCTTGTCTTGGATCTCCAATAATCAGCTCTACTGGATGATCTCTTAGATGCCTGTTGGCTGGTGGCATCCTAACTTCAGGTTGAACTTCTTCAGCATCTGCATCATGCTGTACTTCTTGTATTTCTTCAGCTATTGGTACATGTAGTTCTCCCCCTGGACAACTGCTATTGCCTTCTACTTGCTGTCTTGCAGCAGGCATCTCTTCTATAGTAAGCTTGTCCAATTTCTTTGTCAAACCTGTGGGGCTGCATACATTGCTAGACAACTCATTATTAATAAGTTTTGTCTCATCAAAAACTACATGCACAGTCTCCTCTACAACTTGTGTAGTCAAGTTGTATACTCTATAAGCCTTACTATTGTTGCTGTACCCAACAAAAATTCCCTCTTGGGACTTGGCAGCAAACTTAGTTATGTAAGACTTCCCATTGTTAAGTATGAAGCATTTGCAACCAAAGATCCTGAAATAGGATAGATTTGGTTTCCTGCCTTTCACAACTTCATAGGGGGTCTTGTTTAGCCTTTTAGTGATGGTAGCCCTATTTATAACATGGCATGCAGTGTTAACTGCTTCAGCCCAGAAATACTCAGGCAGTGATGTATCACTAAGTAGGGTTCTACCAGCCTCTATCAAGGTTCTATTCTTCCTCTCAGCAATGCCATTTTGCTGAGGTGTTCTAGGTGAAGAGAATTCTTGAAATATCCCAAAGTCTTCACATAGTTTTGTCATGCTTTCAGATTGAAACTCAGTACCATGGTCACTTCTAATTTTGACCACAGTACTATTTAGTTCATTCTGAATTTGCTTGACAAAGCTGTAGAAGACACTTGGTGTTTCAGATTTCTGCCTTAAGAAGAACACCCAGGAAAACCTTGAGTAGTCATCAACAACTACAAAGGTATAGACCTTCCTACCTAAGCTGTGAACTGGCATTGGACCAAAGAGATCCATATGCAAGAGGTATAAACATCTCACAGCATCTTTGTTATCTATGCTTCTAAAGGTGGATTTAGTCTGCTTGCCCTTTTGACAAGCTGAGCAAATGCCATCTTTAACACACTTATCTTGAGGACCATTCCTCACTAACTCTTTGCTAAAGAGTTTGCTAATAGTCTTGTAGTTAAGATGAGCTAGCCTCTTATGCCACTTGACACAATGAGAGACTGTCTCATTAGCTACAAGACAAACATGAGAACCATTGTTCTCAATCATAATGTTTAGACAATAGACATTTCTTTTCCTATATCCTGTCAAAATGATCTCTTGATCACTTGACCTCTTGATATGACAACCATTTTTAACAAATGAGATGTCATACCCTACATCACTTAACTGACTTATACTTATATGGTTGTGTTTCAACCCTTTAACATAAGCCACTTGAGTAATGGTAACAAGGTTTGAAGAAATGTTACCAAACCCTTTGATGATTCCTTTTTCAGAACCACCAAAGGTCACTTTAGGACCATTTTTGATTGGAATATAGTCCTTCAGTAGTCCCCTTATTCCAGTCATATGTCTGGAACATCCACTATCCAAGTACCATGTTGGGGTATGGCCACTTGGATTCACCTGCAAAACAAATTAATGAACCTTAGAACCCAAAGTAAACTTGGGTCCTTGGTGATTGTTAGTTTGCAACATAACACAGCTACCTACTGACTTTCCACCAGGTAACTTGCTACTCAACTTGGCACTGGCATTGTGCCAACAATCCAAGGCAAAGTGGCCAACCTTGCCACAACACCAACATTCAAACTTATTGTACCTTTACTTAGGTACAGACTTTGCTGTCTTAACTGCAGCTGACTTATTGAATGTTGGGGCCTTGCCCTTGGGCTTGGACTGATCCTGAACAGTCCTGGCAGGTTTAACAAAACCCAGTCCAGCCTTACCTTTGTGATGAGTAAAATCATCAATCAAAGGTAGAACTGATTTAGGCTTTGAAAACTTTGCAACCAGTTCTCTCTCTTTCTGAAGATTTGTCTCCAGTTTCTTAATTTGATCACTCTTAAATGTGATAGTACCCATCTGAATCACTGTAATGTGTTTCAGCCTAGCTACCTCATTCAGTTTTTGATCAAATTGCTTCTCAAATTCTGTTGCAGCTGCCTTGAGATCAGCAATCTCCTTTGCCTGACTTTTGGCAAGGGACTTGCTTTTCTTATAAGCCTGTAACAACACCTTATATTCATCTATGAGCTGATGAATATCATCCTCAGACTCAGAACCACTTCCATCATTTGATGAAGATGATTCTGATTCTGAACTAGAACAAGAAACTGAACTTAGAGTTGGACTTTGTACCTGACTAGGTCCTGGCTGCTCCAGGATTTTGGTACTCTCAGTCAATGCCATCAGTCCTTGGCACTGGCAGTCTTCTTGTTCATAAATTGACTCCAAGATCTGCATAAATTCTTCTTCTTCTTCAGCAAATAGCCCTATGTAGGCTTCAGCATCAGTATCAGTGTCTGAAGAAGAAATATCTAAAAGAGTCTTCTCATTCTTGGCAACAAAAGACTTCTCTTTCTTCCCTTTGAAGTGAGTCTTTTTCCTGTCACTGGATTCTTTTCTTTTCTCAGGACAATCAGCAATGACATGACCCTGTCTATTGCAGCAGTAGCACACAATCTTTGATCCAGTTGCCTTGCTTGTCTTTGTCTTCTTCCTGTCCTTCTTAGAAGGCTTTTTCTCCTGATACAAGACTTCTTTTCCCTTGTAAGTAGATGGTCTGGACCTCCACTGTTTCTTTTTCTGGAATTTCTGAAAGTGTCTAGTGAAGGCAGCAAAGTCTTCATCACTTTCACTGCTTGTAGACTTTGTACTGACAGACCCTTCTGACTCAGATTCAACTACCTCTGGAGGTGGAGTTGATGACTTAGTTCTGCATTTTCTGGGAACTTCTGTCTTGAAGGCAACAGTCCTTTCCTTGTGCTCAGTCCTTGTTGATTTCTCCTCCTCTTTCCTCACTGTCAGCTGCATCTCATATGACAACAACTTGCCAAATAGTGTAAGAGGAGGAATTTCTCCCAACTTTGCCATTTCTCTTATGGCACAGATCTTGGTGTCCCAATCTTTGGTTAGGGACCTTAGGAATTTGTCATTTAGTTCATAGTTGCTGAACTCTCTTCCATAAGACATGAGTTCATTAACTATTCTATAGAACTTCTTGTAGCATTCAGTGATGCTATCTCCCTTGCCTTGCCTAAAGCTCTCATACTCTTGATTAAGCAAGGACTTCCTATCTTGCCTAACTTCTTCAGAACCTTCCATATAGACAATGAGGGTATCCCACATTTCTTTTGCTGTTTTACAGTGAATTAAGTTCTGAAAAGTTGCATCATCAATGACACTTACTATTATGTTTTGTGCCCTCTTGTCCATAGTGGCTAGGACAATTTCATCCTTGGTCATCTCAGAGAAATCCTTTGGAGTCCTCTGATTTGCATCCAATACTGAGATCTTCATTGGCACATAAGGCCCTTCCTTTACTGTGATGTATATTCTAGGGTCTGAGGCCTCCATGAATAGCCTTACCCTCTCTTTCCAGATCCCAAAAATTTCCTTTCTGCAAATAGGTAATTTCATGGAACCCAATTCTTTATGATTTTCAAAGGAACCCATGGTTCTTGATTTTCTTGAAGCTGTTTTCTGACCTAGACTATTTCTGCCAAACAGGATCTCCTTAGACTGTTAGTCCTTGTTTTGAGCAACCTGGCTCTGATACCACTTGTAAGATATGGTACCTAAACACCTAGAGGGGGGGGGGGGGGGGTGAATAGGTGACCTAATCCGTTTTAACTTTGTTGGCAGCAAACAGTTATATCACAGATTTCTAAGTAGTCTATTACAACAATCAGCAATAATCAAACATACACAGCACATTCACAGCACAGCACACAGTGATTTATAGTGGTTCCCCAATCTTTGGGTACATCCACTTTCCCCCTTCGCCTATCTAGCAGTGTACTAGATTCGGCCAAACTTCTCCACTGTCTCAGAACCCAAATAGGTTCCTACACCTCAGGCCCAAAGCCTTACACCTCAGCTTTCTCCAAAGCCTACACTCAGCCACAAAGGCCTACACTCAGCCACCCAGGCCTACACTCAGCCAATCAAGGCCTACACTCAGAGTTCTTCAACTCCTACACTCAGGCTATCAAGCCCTACCCTCAGCCTTTATAAATTTAGGCTTACAATGCACTCAGATCCAAAGATCCTACAAGTTAAAATAGTATTACAACAAATAACTCAACAACTCAGAAAATAAGAGAGGAGTTGAGAGTTTCTTGCTGAGTTCTTGGAAGAACTCAGATAGATCCAAACTGACTTAGCTTCCTTCAAAGCTTCTTGAGTAGAACTGAATAAGTCTGAATCCTCTGCAGTTGTTCCTTGACCTCTGCTTCTTAAGATCCAGATGCTTCTGAATCCTTCTTCTCAGCCTAGTTCCAAAGACTGAATTCTTGATTGGAGCTCTCTCTCTCCAACTTCTTAGATCTGCCGTTGGACAGCACGATCTTCTTGATTTGTATCACTTGGATAACTTGATCAGCAACCACTTGAACAAATCTCTTAGATTAATCTGAACTCAATCAGAACTTAATCTTCTTCTGTTAACTCTTCACAACAATATTAATTTCTGTAAACAGTCAGTACCTATTTATAGGCCTTCTTCATGGTAACCGGCTGGTCTGGTTCATAACTGACTTCTGAGATCTCTGACAAGTGCTGTAGACCGCCTGGAACGGCAGCTGTCATGTCATCCAGTCAATTCTTGAAATTCTCTAACTGTCAGATAGTGTCGAGACTTTCTGTTCTTAAGTGTCGACACTTATAGACCAAGTATCGACACATGCTGTGTAAGTGTCGACACAAGTCTACAAGGTGTCGACACAACTCCTTGTATGTCTCGACACAGATTCTTATTCAGGTGTCGACACTTGGAATTGAGTGTCGACACAAGTACTTGATCTTCTGTAACTTGTTAAATTCTTCTAAGTGTCGACACATCTCCTTTGTGTCGACACATCTTCATGTGTTGAAACTGTCAAGTGTCGACACTGCTTCTTGGTGTCGACACAAGTTTTCAATATAGATTCTTCAGCTGAGTGTCGACACATTCCCTTAGTGTCGACACTTGTACTTAGAATATTTTTGTAGATATTTCTGTTCTTTGCTAAGTGTCGACACAGCTCCTTGTGTCGACACTTTCTTTGAGTCTTCAACTGAGTGTCGACACATTGTGCTGGGTGTCGACACTTTCTTCAAGTGTTGACTCTTTTGGTTGTGTGTCGACACATTGTGCTGAGTGTCGACACATACTTAATATGTTGACTCTTCTGGTTAAGTGTCGACACATTGTGCTAGGTGTCGACACTTGCACTTAGTCTCTGCAGAATTTTGCTGAGTGTCGACACAACTCCAAGTGTCGACACTTTCTGGTGTAGACACAGCTCTTCTAGGTGTCGACACTTCTGCTAAGTGTCGACACTGCTTCTCTGCATTCTTCGTCACTGAGTGTCGACACAGCTCCTTGTGTCGACACTTTCTGTCTTGTGTCGACTCTGCATCCCAGGTGTCGATACAATGACTCCAAGTGTCGACACTGCTTGTCTAGGTGTCGACACAAGCTTTCTCAAGTGTCGACACTTTCCCTCTAGGTGTCGACACATGGACTTAGAAACTTTTTGCTTCAGTCCAGTACTTTCTTAACCTGCACAAGTAACTCAAACATACATCAAATACATTATGATGTATATCATTGAGTTGGGTCAGGCTTCTTCAAATCAGGTACATTTGACCAATGTACCCAACACCTTCTAAATAGCCCAGTTCGGATGATGGGACGATGCCTCGGGACTCTAAGCGCTATTGTAAGACCGAGCCTCTGCACTGACGGCTGAGATCAGCTCCTCCCTTGCACGTCGGCTTATGTCCCCCCGATTGCATCTCTCTTCCGATTGGAGGAATTATTAGGAACAGGCTCGGACGCCAGCTTCCCAATTTGACGACTTCCAGATTGTCTCTCTTATGAAAATTATGCATCCTCCATTTGTAAAAGCATCGGTACAATTAGCTCTCCAACACCTCTTAAGTAAACAGGATGTCTCCACCTCGAGCAAAGTCAAGTCCTCGAGTAGTAGTGGACCCCGAGCAGATCCCGCTGTCAGGCTCTCACCTAGCTGGCATGGACGGAAGTCACTCGATGGCGGTAGTTGTGGACCTCGATCAGATCCCTCTGTCAGGCTCTCACCTAGCTGGCAGGGCCGGAAGTCACTCGGTGTCATCCGTGGGCCTCGAGCAGATCCCGCTGTCAGGCTCTCACCTAGCTGGCAGGGCCGGAAGTCACTCGATGGCGGTAGTTGTGGACCTCGAGCAGATCCCGCTGTCAGGCTCTCACCTAGCTGGCAGGGCCGGAAGTCACTCGGTGTCATCCGTGGGCCTCGAGCAGATCCCGCTGTCAGACTCTCACCTAGCTGGCAGGGCCGGAAGTCACTCGATGGCGGTAGTTGTGGACCCCGAGCAGATCCGGCTATCAGGCTCTCACCTAGCTGGCAGTGCCGGAAGTCACTTGGTGTCATCCGTGGGCCTCGAGCAGATCCCGATGTTAGGCTCTCACCTAGTTGGCAGGGCCGGAAGTCACTCGATGGCGGTAGTAGTGGACTCCGAGCATATCCCGCTGTCAGGCTCTCACCTAGCTGGCAGGGCCGGAAGTCACTCGGTGTCATCCGTGGGCCTCGAGCAGATCCCGCTGTCAGGCTCTCACCTAGCTGGTAGGGCCGGAAGTCACTCGATGGCGGTAGTTGTGGACCCCGAGCATATCCCACTGTCAGGCTCTCACCTAGCTGGCAAGGCCGGAAGTCACTCGGTGTCATCCGTGGGCCTCGAGCAGATCCCGCTGTCAGGCTCTCACCTAGCTGGCAGGGCCGAAAGTCACTCGATGGCGGTAATAGTGGACCCCGAGCAGATCCCGCTGTTAGGCTCTCACCTAGCTGGCAGGGCCGGAAGT
Organism: Platanthera guangdongensis; assembly: GCA_039583875.1. NCBI lineage: Eukaryota > Viridiplantae > Streptophyta > Magnoliopsida > Asparagales > Orchidaceae > Platanthera > Platanthera guangdongensis. The sequence goes on along the minus strand of CM077162.1, from coordinate 54,878,062 downwards.
CACTTGGTGTCATCTGTGGGCCTCGAGCAAATCTCGCTGTTAGGCTCTCACCTAGCTGGCCATCACAAGCACAATGAACTCAAGATTCAACAGTACACTAGGCTTGGGTGCCTCATCTAGCCAACCTGCAGTATTAACAACCCCAATCGAGTTTATCTCTGATAAAGGAAAGGGAGTTGTAGAGGTAGATAGGAAGAATTCTGATCTACCTAAGAAAACCAAAGTTCAACAGAATTCATCGTACCGAGCTCGACGATCGCCGAATGGAGCTCAACGATCTCAGGCTAAATCGTCGAACTCAGGTCGACGAACTCTGAACCCTGAACTCTGGCACAGTCAATCTTCGAACGGAGCTCGATGATCTGACCCAAGATCGTCGAACTCACTCAGAGATCGTCGAACAGAGCTCAGAGTTTTGAAAACTCTTTCAAAGGCAAATCAAAGTTCAATCCTAGAGGTTCTACATCTCAATGGTTTAACCCCTATACTGAATGGATAATACCTCCTAGTAGATATCATCCTGAAGGCTATAAGAGTCAACCAGAGATGTCTTTTATTTCTGAATTCAAAGGTTATCAACCTAGGCCCAATGTAAACTGAGTCAAAAACAAGTAAATTGCTTTATGTGCAGGTGAAGACCTATCCAACATCAAACCAGCAATGGTATCTGGATAGTGGGTGCTCTAAGAACATGACAGGAAACAAGGACAACTTCACATCCTTCAAAGCCAAGCTTGGACCCAAAGTAATATTTGGTGATTCAAACTTTCGACTAACAAAAGGATATGGTGCAGCCCAGATTGACACAGTCACATTTAAGAAAGTAGCCTATGTGGAAGAACTGAAGCACAACTTGATCAGTATCAATCAACTATGTGATGAAGGCTACCAAGTGACTTTCAGCAAATCCTTATGCAAGATCAAATCAGAGGACAACACAACAGTGTTGACAGGTGAAAGGAAAGGTAACATCTATTTAGTAGACGTTCTTTCAACTAAAGTAGACATATGCTTGTTCAACTCTATTTGTAAACATAATGAATTGTGGCATAAGAGACTAGGACATATAAACCTTAGAACCATTGCTAGGCTATCCAAGGACAACCTTGTTAGAGGACTACCTTCTGGCCCCTACAAGAAGGAAGGACTCTGCAGAGCTTGTCAATTAGGCAAGAAAACCAAAAATAGTTTCAAGTCACTTAATAAGAGTGATTCACCTAGGATTTTGTATCTGTTACACATGGATCTCTTTGGACCCATCACAGTACAAAGCTTAGGAGGGAAATCTTATACTTTAGTGGTTGTAGATGACTTCTCTGGATTCACATGGGTGTTCTTTCTGAGGAAGAAGTCTGATAACTTTAAGTGTTTGACAGAGTTTCTCAAATGCATACAGACTGAGTTCAACACTCACATTGCCCTTATCAGAAGTGATCATGGGACAGAGTTTGATTCTCTTCTTATGCAAGAGTTCTGTCAAAGTGAAGGGATCAGACACACTTTCTCAGCTCCTAGAACTCCTCAACAAAATGGGGTAGCTGAAAGGAAAAATAGAACACTTATTGAATCTGCTACTATATTGTTGTCAGATGCTCATCTTCCTCTATCCTTTTGGGCAGAGGCAGTGAACACCTCCAACTATGTGTTGAATAGAAGTTTAATATATAAACTGAAGGGCAAGACTCCCTATGAATTACTCAAAGGGAAGAAACCTAAAGTAGATTATTTTAAAATCTTTGGTTGTATTTGCTACATTCACAATAATGACAAGAGATACATAGCAAAATTTCAAGCTAAAGCTGATGAAGGAGTGTTTCTGGGATACTCCATGATCAGTAAATCTTATAGGGTATATAATAAATCAACTCTTAAAATTGAAGAATCTGTTCATGTATCTTTTGATGAGACTAACATGTCATACAAGGAGAAAGAAATTTCTACCATTAGCTCTTTGCAAGTTCCACCACTGTGTGAGTCTATGGATGGACTGAACCTTACCCAAGAGGTATCACACCATCCCACTCCACAGGATGCTGAAGATAGTGATGAGGAAAGTCAAGAGGAAGTGGCTGACCTTCCCCCAACAGCCAGTATCATTCCCCAAGAGAAATTAAATACTGAAGCTGTTGCTCAACCAACTCCACCAACTGATCTTGTCACACTTAGAGATCACCCCAGATCTCAAGTGATTGGAGACATCTCAGTAGGTGTATAGACAAGGCATCAACTCAACCAAGACTTGATGCATGCCTGTTTTCTCTCTCAAATTGAACCTCTCACCATACATGAGGCAGAGCAAGATCCCCACTGGATCATTGCAATGCAAGAGGAACACAACTAGTTTGAGAGATGTAGAGTTTGGGATTTGGTTCCAAGACCCCATAGCTACCCAGTTATTGGAACCAAATGGGTCTATAGGAACAAGTTGGATGCTCAAGGCAACATAGTGAGGAACAAGGTTAGGCTTGTTGCTCAAGGCTACAGACAAGAGGAAGGAATAGACTATGACCAAACCTTTGCCCCTGTTGCAAGGTTAGAGGCCATCAGGATATTCCTTGCCTATGCAGCTTACAAGAGATTCAAGGTCTACCAGATGGATGTCAAAAGTGCATTTCTGAATGGAATACTTCAAGAAAAGGTTTATGTAGAATAACCTCCAGGTTTTATCTCTCCTACTCAACCCTCTTTTATTTTCAAATTGCATAAAGCTCTCTATGGTCTAAAGCAAGCTCCAAGAGCTTGGTATGAGACCCTAGCAAGCTTTCTCTTAGAGCATGAATTTACAAGAGGAACCATAGATAAAACACTTTTCACTAGACATCATAAGGACCAAATTCTGTTAGTACAAATTTATGTGGATGACATTATTTTTGGGTCTACTGATCCCAAATTGTGCAAAAGGTTTGCTGACCTCATGCATTCTAAATTTGAGATGAGTAGCATGGGTGAGCTTTCCTACTTCCTTGGTCTCCAAGTGAAGCAGCTCCCAGATGGTATCTTCCTCTCCCAATCTAAGTATGCTAAAGAGCTTATCAAAAAGTTTGGGATGGGTGATGCTTCAGGGATGAAAACCCCTATGGCTACAAATGCTGTTGTGGATTCTGATGCTGCAGGGAAACCGGTGGATCAGAAAAATTATAGGGCAATTGCTGGATCCCTATTATACCTAACAGCTAGCAGACCTGATATAATGTTTGCCACATGCCTCTGTGCTAGGTTCCAAGTGAACCCTAAAGAATCTCACCTTATTTTCCTAAAACGAATTTTGAGATATATAAAGAGTTGCCCTAATCTAGGACTCTGGTATCCTATAAAGTCAGAGTTTGAGTTAACTGGATACTCAGATGCTGACTATGCTGGATGTAGAGTGGACAGGAAAAGTACCTCTGGAACATGCCAGCTCCTTGGTATGAGACTTGCCTCCTGGTTTTGTAAAAAGCAGACATCTGTGTCTACATCAACTACAGAAGCAGAATACATGGCTGCTGGTAGTTGCTGTTCACAAATGCTATGGATACAAAACCAACTCTTAGATTATGGTGTCAACTTAAATAATTCAACTTTATTTTGTGATAATACTAGTGCTATTGCTATAGCACAGAATCCAGTTCACCATTCTAGGACTAAACATATTGAAATAAGACATCATTTCATTAGAGATAATGTGGACAAAAAGAAAATTAACTTGATCCACATTCCTATTGATCTACATAGAGTAGATATTTTCACCAAGCCTTTGGATGAGAAAACCCATCTGTTCTTTATAAATCAACTGGGAATGATTGATGGAGAAGAGTTAACCTAGTTTCTGTCTGCATTCGACGAATTTTCCAGAGTTCGTCGAACGGAGTTCGACGAATTAGGGAAAGTTTGGGAGATTCTCGTCGAACGGAGATCGACGAATTCTTTGTATGAGGAAACAATCTTCGTCGACCGAAGATCGACGAACTTTGCTTCAGAAGACGCTTCGTCGAACGGAGTTCAACGACCTGTTTTCGATTCTTCTGGATGAGATCGACGAATTATCTATCTATAATTTATTTCGTCGAGCTCAGTTCGAAGAATGTTTCTTTTTCGTGGAACGGAGTCTGTCGATTCATATTCTGAAAATCTTATATCTAGGTTTTCTTCGACCTCCGTCCCGTGCTTTCAGTTCCTTTGCTCTTGATCGTCGTTTCTCTCTGTGTTTTTCTTGCAGGACATCAATGGCGATTCCCTCAGGTGATTTGGTTGCAATGAAGTTTGACACTGGATTCGACATGAACTTTGAGTCGTTTCAACACTCTAACCCCATCTTCCTTTACATCTTGGAACTACTGGAAGAACTAAATTTAAAGGACTTCATGACCAGGCACATCAAACTTCATGGAACGGAAATACGGGAATGGGTATATACATCTACAGTTTTTGACGAAGATATTTTGACCGGCAATATAGGGAACACTGCTATTTCCCTCTCTCCCGCAGTTCTCACTGAAATATTTGGATTAGTGAATGGAGAAGACAATCTGGAAATGGATTCTGAGGAATTCAGTGATATGCAAAAACTAATGGGTTTCTCTGGGAACAACCCTAATAAGTTGTTGAAAAAGCAATTATCCGCCGCCTACCAATTTCTGGCAGATATTACAGGAAAGATTCTGATGGCCAAGCACTCTGCTCACGACTATATTACTCGTCACCAATTTCTGATAATGTGTGCAGTAATGAATAAGCGACAGGTTGATTGGAGTAAGGTGTTCTTTGAATTGATCAAAAAGAAGAACAACAAGAAGGAAGTCTGCTTTGGCAGAATATTGGGAGTATTTCTCAAGGAGAAGGCTGCTGAATGTATGGTCTCCTCGACCATCTCCATAAACGCCAGCAAGCGTCTCACTTGCGCTCTGTTTGGCAGATGGGAGAGGACCATCTCCAAGCCCTCAAGGGCTTCCTCCTCCTCCCTCCAAACTTCTGAGAGCACAAGGGCTGTAAAGGCCGCTCCTCACCCTGTTGAAGAGGTTCTTCCATCTCAACCATCTATTCCAGCACCTCTTCCTCCAAAGAGGCCTCCTCATGTACCTACCCCTCCTTCATCTCCACCACTTGACCTGACAAACATTCCATCTCCACCTCCATCTTCCCCCTTACCAGTTGATCATCAACCCACTCCTCCAGCTTCCCCTCAGGACATTCCTATTCCTACACCCCCACAGTCTCCTCTTCACCCACACTTATCCACCATTCCATCTTACATTATACCATCAGATACAATCGTGCAAGATGCCCCGACTCCATCTGTTATTCCTCCTCCCATTCCATCCCCTTCCCCTTCCCCATTTGATCCATCTACCCTCATTTCTTTGCTCACACCTTTCATTAAATCTTTGATCCAAGAGGCCATTACACCTCTTGTGACCTCCATTAATTCCTTATCTGCCCAGATCTCTCTTCTCTCTGCCGTCCCCTCTTCATCTAGGGGCCTAGCTCCAGGTATTCCTGAACCCAGGCAGGGGGAGATGCTCTGTGATGAAGTTGCAGCAGATGCAGATACAACAGCAGCAGCAGCAGTCACAACAGTTCCCTCTCCAGCAGATTCAGATTCAGATGAGGATACAGCAATCTTGACAGACTTTGATGCTGAAATGTTTGAGTTAATTCAATTTATGGATACTGACATTGATCTGGATGAGTCAGTTGCTCACATAACTCCTGTTGGTGATTTCTATTTAAATCCCACAGTGAATTTATTAGTTTTGTTGAGAAGTTTTGAATCTGTACATATGAAATTCCCTCCAGCAGATTTCTCTAAGCCTTATTTGGCTATGGTACCATATACCTCTCCAGCTAGTCCAGTAGTTGCCAAACAACTCTGTGACAATTTTGCTCTATCTGCCTCCAGCTCAAAAGTCATTCTAGAAGATATAATAGTGCCAGTTTTAGCACCGGATTTTATTATGGATGACTCTCCAATGCCTACTCTAGATGAGCTTATTCAGGCAGACATTGAAGAAGAGAATAAGGCAGTAGCTGAAAGCTCTGTCTCTTTTGTGTCTGATTCTTGTACAGATAATTCTTCTCTTATTACTGAAACTCTTATTCTTGAACCTTCTGCCTCTCCTCCAGCAAAGGCTGTTGTTTCTGATAAATCTTTAAAAGCTTTGGATGCATTGTATGATACCCCTCAGGATTCAGAATCTGATGATGATGATATTGATTCTGATGAGGATGCAGCTAGTAGGAAAAAGAGATTGTTGGCAAAGAAGAGAAAGGCTGCTCCTCCTCCCAAGTCAAATCCCACTGCAGGTACTCCCTATTATATTCTGCACAATGTGACTCCATATAAGGGAATGCCAACATGAATGTGGCTCTCCAAAAACCAGCAGAAAGATAGAAAGAGAAGCAGGAGATACTCCCCTCCTCCAGTGCACAGATACAGGAAGGATCCTCCTCCTCCTCCTCCAGCAGCTGGTGTTAGTGGCTCTAGCTCCCAGAGATCTGCTCCAATGCAAACTTATCAAAGACACTCAGGGAGATCTTCTGGAAGCAGCCAGCAGAGGCCATCCTCCTCAGGTAGTCAACATAAGCAGCAACAACAAAGTTCTGAAGTACAAAAAGCTGAAAGGCCAAAGAAGCCAGACTCCCCTCCAATTCCTTTTGAAGATCCAGAGACTGCTAATACTGCAAAAATGGCTAGGTACCAAGAGTTGATTGGTCTTTCTTTGATAAATAAAGCCAAAGCAGAAGGAAAAGATATTTCTGGTCTTTCAACCATGTCAAAGTATAGAAAGGAAGAGATGAAAAGGTTTGTCAAAGGTAACAAATTGTTTAATGTTGATGACTATATGAAACTTCATCTAGAAGCAGTTGCTCAAGCTCAAAATCCTAACAGAGAAATCATTTTCAAGAAGCTAGGAGAAAAGAAAGCAGAAGACAAACCTCAGCAGAAGAAGCCAAAGAAGTAACTTTTCTTGTTGATTCATTTCTGTCTGTTATTTGTTTTTAAACTATGCTATCTGTTAAACAAAGCTGTGTGTATATATATATCTGTTGCATGTGTTATAATTCTCTGCCAGATATATTTCCTTTCTTGCTTTGTTTTTCTGTCTTGAGTCTCCGTTAGTGACCTCACCCAAATAGGGGGAGATTGTTGGATCCCTAGTTGATTTGGGCTAGGTTCACTGACTTAGGATGTGACCCATCATGTATAGCCATGGTCATTTTGTGTCCTAGAGTCTAGGTTAAGTCCTTAGGCTCAACTCCAGATGGACCAGCTTTCATGAAGACCCTCAGAAACTCCAGACTCACAAGTTTTCAAGGCTAAGTAAAGTGAGTTCGACGTTCGTCGAACTCAGCTCGACGAAAGGAGTTTTGCGCTCGACGATCGTGAGATAATTCTTAGTGCTGAGCTCGACGATCTATGTTCTCTGTTCGACGAAAACTCAGTTTCTACTTCAAGCCAAAGTCAGGAGGAGTTCAGATTTTTTCTAAGTCCAGCTTCATTCTTCGGTCGACGAATTATATTCTGAGCTCGACGAACGTGGACCTCAAGTTTACAGCTCCTCAGGTTGACGAAGTCAACTTCTCAGGTCGACGAATGCTATTCTCTACTCGATGATTTCTGGACTCAGAGAATCTGTGTCGACACTTAGGGTTTGTGTCGACGCCAGACAGTTTGTGTCGACGCCAGGATTTCAGTCGACACCAACTTATGTCGACACTAGGATTTCAGTCGACACCAGCTTATGTCGACCCTAGAGGATTTGTGTCGACACCAAGATCAATCTGTCGACACCAACTTTTGTCGACACAGTATTTCAGCAGATGCAAGATATTTTGTCTAAGTCCAGAACTTTTCTCAGGTCGACGATTTGGTTCTCAGCTCGATGAATGAAGACTGTCTATTAGATGAATGAAGATTGTCTGGTCGACGAACTCTATCAAGCTCAGCTCGACGAAATCAAGCTCAGCTCGACAAACTCAAGCTCAGCTCGACGAACGTAAGTTCAACTCGACGAATTGTGTTCTTTGTTCGATGAATCCAGATTTTGTTTTCTTCAAGGTTCCCGTCCCGTTTCTTGGCGCTGATTCCTGAACATTTAATGCCAGATCTTCTCGGAATGTTTCCGTTAGAACGCGCATTGACTATGGACGATTACATGCCATTTTTCCATGGGACAGTTAGGAAAGTCATTGATTGCTGATTCTTTCCAAGGCCGACTGTAATTACTGCTCGACATTCAAAAAGTTTGAATATTCCTCAGTCAGTAAGAGAGGGATACACAGAGACATAGATAGAGAACAGAATCAAGCAGAGTTCAAGAATTACAGTACAAAAAATACTCAAAAGTTGCAGAAGAACAAACATTCTCAAAGCTAAAGTTCTTGACTGCAATCAGCCTTGACCAGAGGACTTTTGGAGAAGAAGAAGAACAACTAAATTCAATCAAGAGTCTTCTTCTCTCTATTCACAGGATAACTTCAAAGGACAACAATCAAACAATCTGTCAAAGGAGTTCCTGAAGCAGTTCTGGTCCAGGCATTCTAGGTCATTGAAGGCCTATCACCCTGAAGCAGTGTTCCAGCATTCCTGACCAATTCAAGATCTCAGGGGGAGCAAGAGCTGCTACATCAATCCACAAGTCTTCTCTCTGACTGTTGACAGAGAAGACACTATCACCCTCTCTCTCTTATTCCTGTACAGGGGTTTAAATCCCTTCAAAATTATTCTGGTTGCAAGTCTCCTTCTAAAAGACTTGAAGGTTTGGTTTTTTGGGACCTGATCAAAACCCATTGGTGCCCAGGACACCTGATAAACTCATCCTGCAGTGGATTCCTACCTAGGGTGGTAGAAGAGTGGATGTACCCAGATTGGTTGGGGAACCACTATAGCTCCTTGTGTCTTCTGGTTGCTTATTTTCTTTTGTTTTCTAGTTGTGGTCTGTGATTGCTCTATGTTTAGCTAGTTACTATGTTTACTTTATGTTATTTGCTTCCCTATTCACTTAGGTATACAACAACAATTGTAAAAAGTTTTTAGCAAGCACCATACTCTATTCACCCCCCCTCTAGAGTATATCAGATCTAACCTGCACTTTCAGAAAGGGAAAGGAAGTCGGAGAAGAAGAAGAGGGGCTGTTCGGTGCTGGAGCTTGTGCGTGTCCAACGGTGATCCGAGGCCATTTTTGCGGAGGAAAAGCTCTTCCTAGCTAGCTAGGAACTTCATGACACCAAAGCGGCCTTCAAGGGTAATGACCTTTCTTCCTAGCCATGTGAAGGCTTCCTTTTGGCATATGTTTGTGATTCCCCCACCAAGAGGTGGCTGATTTTGGGAGTCTTTTGGGTGATTCATGGAATCCCCTTTTGTTGGCATATAGATCCGGAAATGGAGTACGGAATAGGCATGCTGTGTGAAGCCCATCTGTACAGGTTGGTCTGGATTGGTGATGTTGCATACGAATCGGAGAAGACTCCGTGATAAACGTGTAGTTTAAGGAGTCAACGGATTATGCCTATGAAGGATAGTAGTAGGAAGTACTGGAGTGGTAGTCTAGGAAAATATCCGTGTTATGCTTGTGCTATTGGGTTGTACCTGTGAATGAGTAACATGAAGTACTGGTGTGACCAGGAAAGGCCCTTTGTGATGCTTAATGTCGTAGGTGGTACCTGTGAAGAGAGTAACAGGAAGTACTGGTGTGCCCAGGAAATACCCCTGACATTTGTGATATTGCGGTGTCGTAACTGTGAACGAGTAACAAGAAGTACTGGTGTGCCCAGGAAAGACCCGCTGATGTTGTGAGATGAATGAGTGTAATCGAAATACCCAGGGTTGAATGCCTAGAACAGGATTGGTGAGACCGACCCGTGCCTTTGATTAAGCCGCGAGTACGCCGTACTCAGTGAAGGCAAGGCGATTTGAGCAACAGGGGGGGGGGATCCGACCTGCGTTATGTCCGTCCGATGTGGACCAGGAGGTGTGGTCTGTTGGAGCACATAGCGAGAGTCTTAGGCCTGCGCGCCATGACAAAATGGGGGGCTACGGGCCATCCCGGTGTTTTAAGACTAGAACTCTGGCTGCACGCCATTGAATAAATGCTCAAGAGAGTTGTCGTTGGGTTGTGGCCCTGATACAGTGGTGGGAAACTGGTTCGTCGGTACACCAAGAATGTGCCCTGAGTGCACGGATCGTCAGGCCGGGTGGTTGACGATTGTGATGGCATGTGTGTACGTGAGAACACATTTGTATGAATTATATACATGCTTGTGAATGCTATGCCTGCAGAGAAGAATACAGCTGCCTCGGAAAAGGGGTAGGGTCGTTATAATTTGGTCAGCTAAACGCTGACCGTTGCTTCTGTTTGCCACCGTTGGGTGGATTGTCCCTGTATAGGTGCTGGAGAGCCAAGCGAGATGCATAAAGGTTGATGTCCCTGCTGCTGTTGTTGCTGCTGCTTGAAAGTGCAACTAGATCTGATATACTCTAGAGGGGGGGGGGGGGTGAATAGAGTATATGGTGCTTTAAAAACTTTTACAAGCTTTTACAACAATTGTTGTAATATGTGTGAGCAGGGAAGCAATAAAAAATTTAACCACACTACTAAGTTAAATAAAACACTAAGCACAGGCAAATCAAGGCCAGAAACAAAAATGAAAGCAAGCAGAACCAGAAGACACAAGGAAATATAGTGGTTCCCCAAACTTGGGTAATCCACTCTTCTACCACCCTAGGTAGGAATCCGCTGCAGGATGAGTTGATCAGGTGTCCTGGGCACCAATGAGCTTTTGATAAGGTGCTCAAAAACCAAAGCAGATTTTTTGATCAGGTGTCTTGCACCAATGAGGCTTTTGACAAGGTCTCAAAAATCCAGGTTCAAACTTTTGAAGGGAGTTTAAAAAACCCTTTACAGAGTGGGGGTGAGAGATTGATGGCAGTCTTCTCTTTCTCAAACAACTGAGAAGACTATGTAGATTGATGTCAAAGCTCCTCCTAAGTCCTTGAGATCTTCAGGAAGAAAAGCTTTGCTGAGGGTGATAGGCCTTCAAAGATAGAACTCCAGCAATAGATGGTTTCAGCAATGGCTGAAATGTTGAGTGTCTGGAGTCTTGAAATGATGTTGGCCTTGAACACTTTGAAAGCTGAAGAGATCTGAAGATTTGAAAACTAGATCTCCTTGGATGAGTGTTCTTCAGAATTCTTTTTGACAGAAAATTTTTGAGTATTTTTCTGTAATCTGTATTCTCTCTCTGTGTATTGTGTGTTCTATTCTTCTTGTTGTTTTAGATTCAAAAAACATTCTGTCTTTTATTCTCTGTTCCAGAATAGAATATCATCCTCTGTCAAGGATAGCCGTTGGCCTGCATTGATTGCATCCTTAATTGCATAATCTCTTCTGGAGGAAAGTCCACAGAATTATTCCTTGAAAAATCCCTTGAAACTTGGTCCAGAATTGAATGAAAACGGCTAGCAAATCTCTGAATTAATTGCAGAATAACTCCTAACTGATTTGAATTTGAATTCTGGAAGTTATCTGAAATCGTCGAACTGAGCTCTGCTATCGTCGAGCTTAGCTTAGCGATCTGGAAATACACAGCAGCAAAATATCATCGATCTGAGCTCAAAGATCGTCGAACTGAGCTCAGAGATAAAGATCCAAGGCAGAGTCAAAATCGTCGAACTGAGTTCACCGATCGTCGAATTGAGTTCGACGATATTATGAAGTTGAGCTCAGCGATCGTCGAATGGAGTTCGACGATCTGTCGAAGTTGAGCTAGACGATCGTCGACCGGAGTTCGACGAATCGTCGTGCTGAGCTCGACGATCAGACTTAGTCTCCAGACAGAAAAACTTGGTCTTCAGGGCAGCTTCCAAACCTAGACTTCTAACCCTTAGACTCAATTCTAATTGACCTATTAAGCTATACAGAAGGTTAAGCAAAGGTTCCTAGAGACATAGTGATCCTGACCCAAATTAGTAATAGGGTGTTCCAACAATCTCCCCCTATTTGGATTAGGATTACTATTTACAGACTTTGGAAAATTCAAATAATAACATACAATCAGTAAAACATGAAAACAACAGCTAGACATTGCAGAAACATCACAGATATATATATGTCATCCAGATAATCAGAAATTCCAGAAATTGTCGCCTTACAATGTCATTTCTTCTCTTTGCCTTTGACAAGTTTAATTTCTCTGTTTGCATTTAGAGCTTCCTTGTTGGACCTGGTGTCATCTGCTGCACCCAAATAAGTTTGCTTTGAAGCCCTGAGAACCACAGCAGCAGGATGTAATTCCATATATCTCTCAGCATCAAAGAATTTGCTGGAAGCATATTTCTCTAATTCCTTTTGTCTTTGCTCAGACATTGTAGAAATATTGGAAGTATCTAATCCTTGATCTCTGGCCTTCTTAATCTGATCTAGTGCAGCCAATTCTTTTAACCTGGCAGTCCAAGCAGCTGGTTATTCTCAGGGTCCTCAAAAGGTACAGTGGCTCATACCTGTTGGAAGGATTGTCTTGAGGAGGCCTGGCAGACACAGTCTCTTTTAACTTATAGGGGAAAGGACCTGATGATGTATCAGAAGAACCATGTCCTCCCCTGGAATATGGGTGCTGCCTGGAGTACCCTTTAGAATAAACTTGAAAATCTCTCTGATTACCCCTGTATCCTCCTCTCCTAGAATATGAACCCCTAGATTGGCCTTCCCTTTGGTAGGATCTGGCATGGGGTTGATAGGGAGCCTGGCTTCTGGCTGGGGCTTGACTTGCAGAGCTTCCACCTGCACCTGCATCAGGAGGAGGTGGTGGAGGAGGATGAGGGTGCTGGAATTGGGAAGAGCCCTTCTCATATTTTCTCTTTTTCTTCATGGCTTTCAGCTGGTTTTTAGAATACTGCATCCAGTGTTCAGTAATTTGGCAATTATGAAGGATATAATAAGGGATATCATTGTTATCTTTGACTTTTGCAGGAGGAACCCTTTTCATTACCTTGCTCCTTGCCTTCCTTTTCCTGGCAATAGTAGCAGAAGAATCATCAGAGTCTGTTTTGAACTCATCAGATTCAGAACTCTGATCATCATATAGAGCATCTATTCTCTTCATCAAGTCTTTCTTCAGCTGAACAGAGGCAGATGAGGCAGAAGCTGAAACAGCAGCAGCAGTAGGGGCAGCAGCAGATGGAGCAGCAGATGGAGAGGGTGCAACAGAAGCAAATACAGCAGCAGCAGCAGATACTGGACTGGTGACAACAGCAGCAACTGTCTCACTATCATCAGCAGAAATTTCACTAACAGCAGTAGAATCAGCAGACACAACAGCAAAAACTGCAGCAGGCTCAATTTCAGTGGCCTCTGACATCAGAAATTCCTTGGATATTGGCTCATCAGAATCAGTTGGAACTTCAGCAACAATATTACCAATCTCAGTAGCAGAATCAACAATCCTTTCTTCAGTAGGGGTAGCAACAACAACATCTCCAGTAGAAGCAATCACTGAATGTACAAAAGAAGAGATAATGCTAGGGTCACAGCAGGAGAAAGGCACCAGTGCCTTGGATAGGTCTTCAGTGGGCTGGACAGCATTACTCTCTGGCAGACAGCTGAAGAAGGCAGTATCAAAAGCAGATAGCAAAGACCTTAGGTCAATTGCAAGAACTGCAGTAGGAGTCTGACATTCTGGAGGCACAGCAACAGGAGCAGAAGGAGCAGCAGACACAGAAACATCAGCAGCAGCAGCAGTATCATCAGCAGCAGGAGCAGAAACAGCAGCAGCAACAGCATGAAAGCTTGCTTCATATGCATCTCCCCTGCCTAGATGCAGATACATCTGGATCAAGGTACACTGCTGGAGGTGCTGCCTGAGGAAGAGGGAGGAAAGCCTGGCAGAGAGGGCTGCCACTGACAGGTGTAGAGGAGCCAAGGAGGTCTCCAAGAGTAGAGAGAGCCTGGGGGCAATTAGCTCATACAACCTGTCAGCTAGGGCTGAGAGGTCTACTTGCTCAACTGCTGGAGCAGAGGTAGATGGAATAGGAGTAGCTGAAGATGCTGGAAGTGGAGGGCTGAGAGTGGTGGTATGGATGGCTGAGGTGTTGGATGGTGGATATGGAGGACAAGGGGATGGAGATGGATGGAGTGAATGTTGGTTGATCAATGATGTGTGGAGAAGGTCTTGGAATGAAGTGGAGGTGAAGGTAAAACAGGAGGAGAGGAGGGGGAATCATCCATGTAGGAATCATCCAGGAGGGTGAAGGATGGTATGGATGGTGATGATGTGATATCTGGTGGAGGGTATGAGAACAGTGGGTGGAATTGGTCTGCTGGAGGAGGTAGAATGGGTCTGGAGATGGAGTTGATGTTGGAGATGGGCTGGATATGGTAATGGTGGATGGAGCTGGAATGGTGGATGGTAGGGGAAGGGTTGGAATTGGAGGAGGAGGAGAGGCAGCAACAGCAGCAGCCAGGTCTTCTGCAGGAGCAGTGACCTGTGGGAGAGTGACTCTTTGAGTCCTTGTGCCTGAAGGAGCACTTGAGGAGGGCCTGCCAGGCTTGCTTATTTGCCTGTCCCACTTGCCAAAGAGGGCACATGTTAGTCTCTTGGAGGCATTTATGTGAACTCCAGAGGAGACCAGCAAGGCAGGGCACCTGGTCTGCAGGAAAACTCCAAGAATCCTTCCAAAATTAACAAAACCCTTGTTTATTTTCTTCTTGATGAGGTCAAAGAACACCTCTCCCCAGTTCAAACTTTTCTTATCCACCAGAGCTCCCATGAGGCAGAGCTGATGTCTGGATATAGTATCATGAGCTGAGTGCTTTGCCAGCACAGCACTTTCCCTACTACATCTGCCAGGAACCTGTATTCAACAGACAGATTCCTCTTGAATAGCTTGCTAGGGTTTCCCTCTGGATGACCCATCCTGGCAAGCAGGTCAGAAAACTCCTCTCCAGATAACTCAGCAGATTCTTCTCCATTTCTCAGTCCAAAAACTTCTGTTAAAACTGTGGGGGTCAAGGGTACCTGATTTCCAGCAATAGACCCAACTAGTGTGTTGTTGTCTAGATTATGAGCAGTATAAACCCACTCCTTTATCTCATCTGAAGCCAGCTTGATCCTGGTGGTCATGATAGCAGTCAGATTCTGGTCTTTGAACAAACCCAGTATGTCTTGGAAAATCTGATCAGTAGTGTTGAAGGATTCCAGATCAATGTCGAACCCAGCATCGAACTTCGTTGCGGCAAGAACTGCAACTAACACAGCCATTGTACCTGCAAAAACTTCAACAAACAAAACGACCAAGCGTAGAACTGTTTGGAGGGAAGAAAATTCTTGCAGAGAAATCGAAAGCGCAAGAGAGAACGACGACGAAAAATGAGTTTTATATTAGGGTTCGGCGCAGAATTGGAAAGATCGTTGAACTCAGTTCGACGATCGAGGCTTCTAAAGGAATCTGAAGAGACTTCAACATCGTCGATCTCCGTTCGACGATCTTGAAGAGCGTCGAGCTCCGTTCGACGATCGTTCAGAGAACAAAAGTGTCGAGCGCCGTTCGACGATCGTCGACCAGAAGAGATAGTTCATACTATCTGAGAGGCGCTGAACTCAGTTCGACGATTTTTGGAAATCGTCGATCTCTGTTCGACGATCTTAGGGGAAATCGTCGAGCACAGTTCAGAGATCAGAAAATTCTAGACACTAAGAAAAATCAGAATTTTGCCTAGTCTTGGTCAATTTTGAGCTTTCAAAATCTTGGATATTATTTAAGACTTCCTCCATCTAACATTCCTAACTGATTTAGGAAGAAGGTGTGTTTCTTTTCATCCAAAGGCTTGGTGAAAATATCTCCCTTTGTAAATCAGTTGGGATATATTGTAATTCAATTTTATTCTTTTCAACATTATCCCTTAAGAAGTGATGCCTAATCTCTATGTGTTTTGTCCTACTATGGAGGACTGGATTTTGAGCTATGGAAATAGCACTTGTGTATCACAAAAGATTTTAGACTTCTCTAAGTTGTAACATAGTCTAGGAGTTGGTTTTGAATCCACAATATTTGTGAACAACAACTGCCTGCAGCCATATATTCAGCTTCAGCAGTTGAAGTTGACACAGATGTTTGTTTCTTACAAAACCAAGAGACAAGTCTGTCACCAAGGAACTGACAAGTTCCACTGGTGCTTTTCCTGTCAATTCTGCATCCAGCATAATCAGCATTGAGAATCCAGTTAAATCAAATGCTGAATCTTTTGGATACCAGAGACCTAGATTTGGACAACTTTTAACATACCTGAGAATCCTCTTTACTAAAGTGAGGTGTGACTCTCTAGGGCTTACTGGTAACCTAGCACATATACATGTAGCAAACATTATATCTGGTCTACTAGCTGTAAGATACAGTAAAGAGCCAATCATTGCTTTATATGTGGTCTGATCAACAGGTTTCCCATGTTCATCAGCATCTATACAGCATTGGTAGGCATGAGAGTTTTTCATACAAGATGCCTCAGACATACCAAATTTCTTAACCAGTTCATTTGCATATTTGGTTTGAGAAATAAAGATGCCTTCAGCATGTTGTTTGACTTGCAATCCTAGGAAGAAGGATAACTCACCCATGCTACTCATCTCAAATTTAGAATGCATTAGGTTAGAAAACTTCTGCACAATTTTGAGTCAGTAGAACCAAAATGAGTCGTCTACATAAATTTGTACTAGTAGGGTATGAGACTTATGGGTTCTAATAAAAAGAGTTTGGTCTACTCTACCCCTTATAAAACCATTTTCCAAGAGAAAGCATGCTAGAGTCTCATACCATGCTCTAGGAGCTTGCTTGAGACCATATAATGCTTTGTTCAGTCTAAAAACATGATCAGGAAAAGTTGGAGAGATAAAACCTGGAGGTTGTCTGACATAAATTCCTCTTTGATGTCTCCATTCAAGAAGGCACTTTTGACATCCATCTGATAAACTTTGAAGCCTTTGTGAGCTGCATAGGCTAGAAATATTCTGATGGCTTCCAATCTTGCAACAGGTGCAAAGGTCTGGTCGTAGTCAATTCCTTCTTCTTGAGAATATCCCTGAGCAACTAGCCTTGCCTTGTTCCTTATAATTACTCCTTGATCATCCAGTTTGTTTCTGAATACCCATTTTGTTCCAACAATGGAATGATCCTTAGGCTTTGGCACTAGTTCCCATACTTTGTTCCTCTCAAATTGATGCAACTCCTCTTTGCATTGCAATGATCCAGTGTGGATCTTGCTCTGCATCTTGAATGGACTGAGGTTCAATTTGAGATAGGAAGCAGGTGTGCAACAGGTTTTGGTTGACCTGATTTCTGGTTTGCACACCAGCTGAGATTTCTCCAATTATTTGGGAAATTGGATGGTCTCTTGATGTTACTAAATCAACAGGGGGTGTTGATTGTTCACCAACTTGTGTTGTTGTTTCCTCTTGTGGTACAACAACTGGCTCTTCAAGTTGTGCTTCAATATGTTGAGCATTCCCTTCATCTTCACTGCTTTCATTATCTTGAGCAACCTGCAACTTGTTCATATCTTCAACTAGAGAGTGTTCCTGCAAAGGTTCTATGGTAGAAGAAATCTTCTCCTTGAAAGACATGTTAGATTCATCAAAAGAAACATAACAGATTCCTCAATTTTCAAAGATGATTTATTATAGACCCTATAGGCCTTGCTGATCATGGAGTATCCCAGAAACACTCCTTCATCAGCTTTGGCTTGAAATTTTGCTAAATATTTCTTGTCATTATTGTGAATATAGCAAATACAACCAAAAATTCTAAAATAGTCAACTTTAGGTTTCTTCCCTTTGAGTAATTCATAGGGAGTCTTTCCCTTTAGTTTATGTATCAGACTTCTGTTCAGCACATAGTTGGAGGTGTTCACTGCCTCTGCCCAAAAGGATAGAGGTAGATGAGCATCTGACAACAATGTAGTGGCAGATTCAATAAGGGTTCTATTTTTCCTTTCAGCTACCCCATTTTGTTGAGGAGTTTAGGAGCTGAGAAAGTATGCCTGATCCCTTCACTCTGACAGAACTCTTGCATAAGAAGAGAATCAAACTCTGTCCCATGATCACTTCTGATCAGGGCAATGTGAGTATTGAACTCAATCTTTATACATTTGAGAAACTCTGTCAGACACTTAAAGTTATCAGACTTCTTCCTTAGAAAGAACACCCAAGTGAATCTAGAGAAGTCATCTACAATTACTAAAGTGTAGGATTTCCCTCCTAGGCTTTGTACTGTGATGGGTCCAAATAGATCCATGTGTAACAGATACAATATCCTAGGTGAATCACTCTTATTAAGTGACTTAAAACTGTTTTTAGTTTGCTTGCCTAATTGACAAGCCTGCAGAGTCCTTCCTTCTTGTAGGGGCCAGAAGGTAGTCCTCTAACAAGGTTGTCCTTGGATAGCCTAGCAATAGTTCTAAGGTTTAGGTGTCCTAGTCTCTTATGCCATAAAACATTTGGTCTACAGACTGAATTAAACAAGCAGATATCTTACATTGGTTGAAAGAAAGTCTACTAGGTAGATGTTACCTTTCCTTTTACCTGTCAACACAGTTGTGTTGTCCTCTGACTTGATTTTGCATAAGATTTGCTGAAGGTCACCTGGTAGCTTCATCACACAGCTGACTGATGCTGATTAGGTTGTGCTTCAGTCCTTCCACATAGCTACCTTCTTGAAGGTTACTGAAACAATCTGGACTGCACCATATCCTTTAGTTTGTCCAAAGTTGGAGTCACCAAAGATAACTTTGGGTCCAAGCTTGGATCTGAAGGATGTGAGGTTGTCCTTGTTCCCTATCATGTGCTTAGAGCACCCACTATCCAAGTACCATTGCTGGTTAGATGTTGGATAGGTCTTCACCTGC
Source organism: Platanthera guangdongensis (assembly GCA_039583875.1). Taxonomy (NCBI): domain Eukaryota; kingdom Viridiplantae; phylum Streptophyta; class Magnoliopsida; order Asparagales; family Orchidaceae; genus Platanthera; species Platanthera guangdongensis. The sequence goes on along the minus strand of CM077162.1, from coordinate 54,859,193 downwards.
ACATAAAACAATTATTTGTTTTTGACCCAGTTTACCTTGGGCCTAGGTTGATAACCTTTAAATTCAGAAATGAAAGACATCCTAGGTTGACTCTTATATCCTTCAGGATGATATCTCCTTGGAGGTAAAATCTATTCAATATAAGGGTTAAAGGTTTGGGATGAAGAACCCTTAGGATTCAATTTTGATTTGCCTTTAAACAAGTTTCCAGAGCTCTGACCTCTGTTCGACGATCTTGGGGCTGCGTTCGACGATCTTGGGTCAGATCGTCGAGCTCCGTTCGACGGTCGACTATGGGTGAGGTCAGGTATATGAGATCGTCGACCTGCGTTCGACGACTTTGGCTGAGATCGTCGATCAGCGTTCGACGATTTTTCCTGAGATCGTCGAGCTGCGTTCGGCGATCGTCGATCTTCATTCGGCGATCGTCGATCTACGTTCGACGATTTCTGCTGGGACTTGGTTTTCTGAGGCAGATCAGAATTTTTCCTAGCAACCTCTACAACTCCTTTCCTTGTCAGAAATAAACTTGATGGGAGTTGTTAGAACAATAGGTTGGCTTGATGAGGCACCCAAGCCCAGTGTACTGTTAAATCTAGAGTTCACTGTGCTTGTGATGTCCATCAGCTTGATGCTTCTCCCATTAAGGGATTCTTCAAGCTTCTTGGCCTCAGAGAGCTCACTTTTCAGTGTAGCTATCTGTTCCCTACAGTTCTCCAACTCCTGAGAGAGTTTGAGGTTTCTGACTTTAAAACATTGTGTTCAGATAATTGATTTCTGAGAGAGATAATCTTTTTCTCAGACTTTAGCAGGTCTAAACACAGTGCTTAAATTCAGATTTAAAATCTTCTGAACTAAAATCAAAAGAACTAATTACCTGATCTTCTTCAGGTTGAGTCTCTGAGTCTGATCTGACTCTCTTCCTCTGAATTATGCTGTGAGGCATTAATTGCCATCATGCAGAACTCCTTTTCTTCTGCATCATCCTCATCATCACTGGAGCTGGAGAGGCTTCTGACTCCTCTTCTGTCTCACTCCAGGATTCAGCAACAAACCCTTTTCTTGTATGCTTATTTTTGCTTGAAGAAGGTTTGCCATTTCCATTCCTTTGGAGTCTTTCTCCTTTCTTCTTTCTTTTCTGTCCCTTCTGTCCTTGGTCTTGTTCTCTGGACAGTCAGGAACTATGTGCCCTGGTTTCCTGCAACCAAAGCAGATAATGTCTTTATTGTTGCTAATGGACTTGTCATACCTTGGCTTGTCCTGCTCCTTGTATGATCTTCTTCTGAAGTCCTTTCTGGCCATCTTGTAGAATCTTTTGGCCAACAAGCTGAGTATCATCATTGCCTGTGCTTTTATCTTCAGGCAGATCCTCAGTTGCCTTAAAGGCTATGGTCTTCTCTTTCCTTGTGGCTGGTGAAGCAGCCTTCTGTTCTTCCTCTCTATTCTTGATAAGTAGCTCATAAGATTTGAGCTTACCCAACAAAGCTTCAGTGGTGATTTCATTAAACTTCTGGCATCCTTAATTGGCCAGATTCTTGAATCCCAAGTGCTGGGGGAGCACATTAGGATCTTGTCATTGAGTTCTGTCAGAGAAATCTCTTTGTCCAATGTCCTTAGTTCACTGACAATTAGACTCAGTCTGTTGTACATGTCTCCCACTGACTCAGTCTCTCCCTTTTTGAAGTTCTCATATTGAGAGATGAGATGGGATCTTCTGTCCTTTCTCTCATCAGCTGAGCCTGAGACTATTTCTGAGAGCTTGTCCCAAATCTCCTTGGCTGAATTACATTCAGCTACCTTTTGAAATATGTCATCTGACATTGTCTGGGCTAGAATGTTCATAGCCTTGGCATCAGCAACTTTCCATTTTTTGATGTCAGCATCTGTTCCTGATGGAGGTGGAACAACATTTGTACTTGTGCTCTCTGGGGGTCTTGGACACACTGTCAAAACAGAATTAAAAATGTCTTCGTCAATAGAATTCATATAAAGTCTAATCCTTGCCTTCCAAAGTGCATACTTTGACAGATTGCACACTGGAGGTCTGGTGCTAGCATAATCTTTGTTTGGGCCATGATTTGTGCAAACAAAATCTAATAATATACTACAAGGAAAAACAGTTCTAGTTTGGGATCTTTGGGTTCAGGTGTTAGCCTGTACAACCAATCAGGTATGGTATGTTTAACAAACCTCGCTTTGATACCAATTGAAAGTGCAACTAGATCTGATATACTCTAGAGGGGGGTGAATAGAGTATATGGTACTTTAAAAACTTTTACAAGCTTTTACAAATGTTGTAATATGTGTGAGCAGGGAAGCAATAAAAAATTTAACCACACTACTAAGTTAAATAAAACACTAAGCACAGACAATCAAGGCCAGAAACAAAAAATGAAAGCAAGCAGAACCAGAAGACACAAGGGAAATATAGTGGTTCCCCAAACTTGGTGTACACCACTCTTCTACCACCCTAGGTAGGAATCCACTGCAGGATGAGTTGATCAGGTGTTCTGGGCACCAATGAGCTTTGATAAGTGCTCAAAAACCAAAGCATATTTTTGATCAGGTTCTTGCCACCACTGGGTCTTTGACAAGGT